>CM031241.1:82335954-82851364 GCA_018340775.1 Taxus wallichiana var. yunnanensis | reverse complement strand
GTTTAAATTAATTGTATATGGCATTAGGTTCATTAGTAACTTGTATGCATCTCTTAGGATTCATTTTACTTGGATTAAATGTCAATTTGATCTCTTTGGTATGTCTAAAAGTACATGTAGTTTTCATCTTGGTTAGGTTGTGATGTATAGGTATAATTGTTTAGCTTTGTTAACTTTTTCTTATGTGTTTGTCTCTTGCATAGTTGTTTGTTATCACATCTATCATCTATCATTCATCACATATAAAACATCATCTACTACATCATATATACAAAAATGCTAAGTATTACATCATGCATGTATGTTAAGCTAATAGTTGCATATTGTATCATCAATGGGGGCAAGAGGGGTTGCGCATATTCACAAATATATCCCCCGCACCAGTATCATCTAGTATCATCCCAAGTGCTAGAATAAGAACTCAGAAACATTCCATAAATCCAAAGCATGTGATACTATCTACGGATATATCATGAATATAAAAACATGGAACATACACAACTCTAAATCTAAAGTATGTCACACACATAAAGGAAAGGGAAATAATGCATCGTGATACAATAATTACAAACAATAACCACAAATCATGAAAGGCATAATCATAATATATCATGACAAAAATTATCATCGAATGTCCATATGATACATGTATAAATTCTATCTCAAAATCAAATATACATCATCGATACAATATGCCATCTAAAAGAGGCATGCATAAAAAATTGAGTCATCAAGAGGCGTCATCAAAATAATGGTACATGAATCTATACATCAAAATCAGCCTTCATAAGAGGCATGTATCTGATACAATGCATCCATATAAAGGAAAAATGAGGAACTCAACCACAAATCATGCCCTCGCTATGGCTCTCGAGTCCATGTCACGGAGGACAGAAGAGTGGTGGTTGTGATGAACCAGCACCGGGGGTATCACCCTGCTATCCAAATTGCTACTCTTGTATAACTAGATGCTTTACAGAATGGGATTCTGAACTCATGTAACCAAATGACCTGACCACTTGCGTGACTGGAATGTGTCATATTCACACTTGATGCTCAAATGGTGCTACCCACTGTCATGTTGGGACTGCTCTGAAATAGGTAGTCCTATAATATAAGACCTCGTCGCTAGCCCTCATAGAATCTTTATCAAATTGGCATCTCCAAAAGTAGTCAGCTTCCGACACGGAAAAATCTCGCTTGCCTATCAATCTTCCCTGTCAACATGAGCCTATCTAGTGGAAACAACCTCTCGATCTCTATCTTCGGTAATAGTCTACACAGGCTTGTGCACGATCTATCTGGATGATATAACCCTATGATCGTGCCTAGGCATGGTCTCTTTATGTGATAACCATCTGCACACAGGTTTGGTAATGATGTAAAAGACTTAGTATCTCGAACCCCTTATGTGGCCATCTCACTAATCTAGCTTTGTCATGAGGTACTATCCCAACCCCGAATGGCTTGTTCTCTAGCCTAATCCCTCTCCACTTTGTAAAAATATACACATGAGCGTTGGAATGATCTGCTCTCTCTACTGTAAGGGCCTTCTACACATGTGCCCCTAGCCGCATCTCTCTCTCTCCGGCCGGTTGTAACTAAACGACAATCACCGCTGTGAATGCAATCGAAGAGCAGCCAATCGCCCACCATCACCACCACCCCCTAGAACATGAGGTGGCATGCCCTTCTTTGGAAATACCTCTGAAGAGGGGCATATATCCACGATGGAATGCCTAGTGGAGGAAACTCTATGTCTAGTGCCTTGGGTACCTATTTCTTCCTAAGTCGGGGTCCTGTGTAGGATCCTGTGTAATGGAGGATCTTTTCCCCTACCTCTGGCATATAGATGTGCGTTAGGACAACCACCACCATCATCATCATCACTATCATCACCGCCACCAGCTCCACCCTCATCACCATTAAGAGGCCCCATTGGAGGATCTCTCATGCTTGCAGGCATTATAAGTTGTCCTGAAATATTCAAATGACATGGAAGACCACCATGATACCATGGCGCATACTCGGGTGTGGTACGGGATTTTGATTCATCTCAATGGCACCCACATATCAGGTACCACCTATTGGAAGTTGGCCAGTGCTCTATCCTCGGCAATATGTGGACTCATATCACTGTACTCTTACGCCTTACGAGCATACCATATATCTAGCCCAGGAACATCATGGGTAATGCCAAACTGTCTCAGGCATTGATCTACTATGTACATCTCCCACATATAACTACGGGTGCCCAGCATAATGTGCTCAATCGTGGCAATATTGACCTCTAAACTGTCCTCAGGCCACTAGAAATTTCTATAAGGCCTCCATACTATGGCGGCCTGTTGTAGCTCATCAAGCTCGCAGCGGTAATGATACGCATCTCCCATGTATGGCCACACATCGTCCCTGATCAGGACCCAGCCCATACTAGAAGGCTCCTCTAGAGCCCGAACTCTCAAAATGCCTAGGGGGTGACCAATAGCAATGTGGTCCCATGCCCAAATCTGAAGTAATCTGGCTGGTCCTATTGTCTTCTAACGGTATTGGGTGATCAAATATAAGTCCCAATATAAGTGTGATAGAATGCATTGACCCCAGCAGTAGGTCTCGCCATCTATCAACCCACGTATCACTCAAAGGAGGCCAAGCGAAAAGGAAGCACCGGTCTTGTCAGGGAGTAGAACTCTACTAACAAAGGCCATCATATAAACCACCACTCGGTCTAGCTCTAGATCCTCAATACACCATGACAACTTAATAGTCATCCCACGCCATGGTATCATTGGGACACCAAATAACTCTGAGATGCAATGTTGAATATCAGGCCAGTGACTCGTATACTGGATGAGTTGACCTGAATCGGGACCCGCATAATGCGCCACACATCCTCGAGAGTAATTGTGATCTCCCAAGTTGGAAGTCAAAATCACTGACTCTCGCTGTGCCATCTCTCCACTATAGCTATCAGAAAGCCATGATCCAATATGATCTGAGGCATATCATCTACGTAAGCCAATATCGTGATGTATAGGAGGCTATCCAATATAGCTCTATCATCCTCGTCAAATTGTGCCTCTATTGCGCTAGCCGACCATATCGCTCGCGCGTGTGTAGAACGGGTAATATGTGTTAAAAACAAAGAAACAAATATGTATTAGGCACATTTCTATCTACTTCTATCTAATTTAGTGGTAAAATCCTTCATTCTTCCATCTCATTTCCTAAATTTTCACTTTCTTCTAGTTTACTTTCTTTTCTCCTTGGCTATTTGGCTAGAAGGGTGTTCTACTCCCCCTACCCCAACACATAGATTCCTTCCTTGATGCATATGCACATGTTTCAACACATGCATGCCTATCTTAGCACATATGCACCCCTTGTATTTTTCTAATTTTTATCCTCGTCCACATAGGATGTGTACATGCCCAATGTGACACCTACATGCTGTTCAACGCATGCGCGCTACGCGTCCCGTTTCCCCAACCAAAGACATATGTGCATCCTCTTTGACACATGCACATTAACGTCCTATGTGTTTTCCCTCTCTGCTACCACTTGTACGCGTTCCTCTTTTTGTCGACGAGATATGTGTATGCGTACCCACTACATTCGACGCATGCGCATTTGTACGAGTATACATCAATCCGATGCATGCGCATACGTTAAAATTTTCCTTACTCTATCGTAAGTTCCCTAAAAATGACAATAAATGCATAATTCACAAGGATGGATAGACCACTCACCTAGGGTCCATCCGATGGTTCATGCATGAACTCTCGGATTCCATCTGCTCGCCTCTTCCTGCTCGATAACCTTGCCATTTCACTCCAGGGCTATCGCTCTCGCTCATGATTAAAAATTTACAAGAGCTCTGGTACAAATGAATTGGTTATGATCGATTTACCCCCCTCAGTGGGTATATTAGGCTATTATAATGCGCCTGGGGCATGTTTTCTCCACCGCGATCATTGTAACTCTTCTTTTACCCGTCGAGGTAATTATTTTTCTATTAAAAATAGTTATTTTTACTCCTTTTTTACATGTTGGGGCACTTAGTGCCACCACAATGTCACTTCTACATTGCCTTTGGAATAATTTACGCATATTCCAAGCACCATTTTCTTCTATTTTTCCTCTCTTTCACCTATCATGATGATTATTTTTATTAAATAATTATTTTTGGCTTGTAATTCTTCTTTCCGGGCATTTTATATGCTAACTGATGCCTTTGCCTTTTCCTTTAGGTAGTTGCGCATGTTTTTAGGAGATATTTGATCTCTTATACAAATTCTTATGACCGATCAAAAAATTTAAAAATTGTAAAACCATTTAAAAAGCCAAAAACATTGAAATACTTTGAAAATAAACTAAAAATTGGTAAACAACTCATTTGCAACTGAAATATGTGTCTCTTGCATAGCACTCATCTCGTATCTTCTAACATTTTCAAAGGTTTTGGAAAAATGACTCATGAGCATCCGAATCTTCAATCATCTAAAAAATCTATGCTGCTTACTTTGTTTATACTATGGGGCACTATCAGTTGCCTAGTATTGTTTTCATCATGCACGTTGCTTTTTCATTGGGCCCAAGTGTCCTCCATCTTTTCCCTTGCATATATAGATTGCTTGGGGTATCATTTTAACCCATGTTGTTTATCAAAACATTTGGGACTACATCTCGATAACAAAATATTTGTGTAACTATCTTGAACATTGTTGGTTTGAGTGTGTGTGATTGTACTCATTTCCCTGTTAGAAGAGTTTTTTTACTTCTCGTATTGCATTACATGTTTCTATGTTACATGGAGTTATTATTTTAGTGATGGACATTTTTTCGTATCCTAGATTTTTCATGTCATTTTACGCTTATGTCGTATGCTTACATCTTAATAAGGGCCGATGATGAGGATTCTAAGCTAAATGATGATTTAAATTTGTTGCACTTGGTTTATGGATAGCTCAAATATCCCCCTTTCTTGTTGTTTTCCTCATCTCCTCTTTACACTTTATCTTCCCTCTGTTCTCTTTTCGATCATTGATTGATTTCTTCTATCACCCCATCTACACTCGAGGGGCATCCTTCATCCTACCTTCATCCTATTAATTTTTCTTCTCCCCCTTCAATTTTTTTCTACTTGTTTATACTTGTCTACTTTCTTCGAGGTGAAGTAACTTACGTCACCCCAAAGACGGAAAATGTAGAAACCTATAGTTTGATCAAAGAACTATTATCTCTAATATTGCACTAACTATTCTCTTCCTCA
Organism: Taxus wallichiana var. yunnanensis; assembly: GCA_018340775.1. Lineage (NCBI taxonomy): Eukaryota > Viridiplantae > Streptophyta > Pinopsida > Cupressales > Taxaceae > Taxus > Taxus wallichiana. Next base: position 82,846,092 of record CM031241.1, on the reverse strand, counting down.
AAATTGATGACACATTGTCAGTTAGATATAACTAACTCCCTTTTACGACACTCTTAAGGTCTTACTCCTCTTATAAGTCAATTAAATAAGCTCTTATAGCCTCTTCTTGGCTGGAATCCTCTTCTTCACAGCCTCTATTAGCTTCCTAGACTATTAATCCATTTCATTGGATTGATTAGGACTTCGAACCCTCCCGAATCCTAAATTCTCTCTAAACAAGATTAATTAGTCTAACCTAGGTTAATTACCCTAAAACATGATCAACCTCTTCTAAACTTAGTCAAATCTTACCTTGACTTTCTAATTAACATGTTGACTCCCTTTTAGTCCCACATGCACCAAAAAGCCTTCCATTTCCAAAATGGAAAACTATAAATAACCCACTACCCCCTCTCATTTTCAAGAACACTTTTTCCCTCTAACATAACCTATAGTATTATTGTTAGGATTAGGAGCTTTATTTCTTCTTATTGAGCTATCTTGCTTTTTCTTTTTAATTTCACCACACAACATGGAGTAAATGGGAAGAACCATTAGCCTTGAAGCCATTAATGGTGATATCCCATTCTCTTAAAGCATAAAATGATATCTTAGATCCTTATTAGGCTCATTTGATTAAGCTTTCAAGAATAGAGGTTAATTAAATTTGCTAATTTTGCTTGTTTTCCTTAATCTAATGCATGCAAAGTAGGAATATTTGTTTATTTATTAATTGATGGTCCATTGATCGGGTTTTCACAAAGCTTTGGGGTTCTTGAATGTTCTTACCCCATTCCATAGCTTTTTGCAACCTTTCTTTGAACACACTCAAAAGTTGAAGTGTGTTGGATTATTGGCTTTTAGGAAATTTGGGAGATTTCCTCCTAAATGTGTTTTGTTTTATGCTCATTGAGATTTTGGGAATCTTTTGTGTGAGAATGAGATGATTGACACATGTCACTCTCTCATTTGTGAGGATTGGAGTTTGATTCTTCTTTTTATACCTCCTCATGGAGAGGGGTATGGACTTTTTCTTGTCATTTTTACTATGAGAGTTGGAGAAAGCTTAGAGCTAGGAGCTTAGAGCTTGAAGTGCTTGGATTATTTTGGAGAGGGATAGCTTGTTTGAGGTATGCCTTCACGATTCTCATGTTTTCTTGTTTTAGTATGTTGTGTGAAAGAAAAATGCTTGTTTTGGATCTCTTGAATGCTTGTATGTTGTTGTGGGTGTCTTTGTAAATCTTGTTGTTCTTATTTTCTCCATCCATCCTATGTTATGGTGGATTTTGGAATTGTAGGGGAAGAGGGAGGAAATACCCCTCTTACACCACATGGCTTGATGGGAAAGTCATGATGGTATTTATTTTATTTCTCCCCTCATATGGTTTGATGTGGAAGATGACTGTTCATATGGTTTGAACCTCATCTTCCATCCTTGTGAAGGAAACTATCTCATGGTTGAAAATGGTTTGAAAATACTTACAAGGAGGAGGCTTGGAGTTTGGGATGGAGTGATAAGGCAGGATGTATGATGATTATGGAGATTATTTTAGTGTTACTATTGTTGTTTCACAATATGGATTATTATGGGCTCCTTATCACTCTTCCCTTTTGAGGAAAACATGGAGTTCTCATCTTGTGATTTGTGTGTTCTTATGGTTGTTTTGCATTAAAATGGTTGTGTATGTTGTCACCCTTTGTCTCCCCTTAACTTGTACAATCTTGAGGAATGCATACACTCTCTCCCATGGGATTGGAGGGAGGCTAGCATGTCCTCCATTTGGTGGAGATGGCATGTGATGATGCCATTTCATTGGGAGGAAACTGGGCCCCTCTTCTCTTGTGCATTAAAGACTCTCATATGGTGTGGAAGCTTGGAAGAAAAAGTTGAAAAATTCGGTAGGTTGTTCCCCATTTTGGGGAGGCCTATCCTCTTGCATTTGAGTATGATTTTGTAATGGTGTTTTGCATATTGTTAAGTCTTCTTATATATTGAGAGAAATATTGAAACCTTGTATATTGTAATATTGAATCATTTTATCCTCTCTTTGAGAAGAAGGATTAAAATATTGAAAGCTTGTTTCCACATTTGTGGTAGACCCATATCCTTGTATTTACTTGTATTTTGTATCTTTTTTTAGTGAAAGTTTGAAATTTATTTGTATCTTGAATAATAAAGAGTGAAGAAATGTTGTTGAAGTTGGAAGTAAATGCAAAAAAATTATCATTCTTGGGTTGAAAAAAATGTTGAATGCTTAAAGCTCAAAAGAATGCATTTTGCTTGTAATAAAGACTCTTCTTGTATTAACTTTTAGATTGAATACATTTCAAGTTGAATTATTAAAATGTACCTAGTTTTATAGTTGTAAAGATGGTTTTGTGAAAAGGAATCTTGTGTTTTTGGAGACACTTCTTGTAGAGAAAAGTTACTTCCTTATTGTGATTTATTGTAAAAAAACAATTTTTTTGGTCATTCCTCAATAGTTGTATATGACATGTCTCTTTTATTATTGAAAATAAAGTAATTTGTTAAAAAAATATGAATATGTTTCTTTCGCCATTAGTTAGTTCTTTTATATTATTAAATCTAAAAGGAAATACATGTCTTTTAGGTGAAATGGATAGTTTCATTTATAGGAAGGAAAATGAAATTTAACTTGTATCTTCATATAGTCAGCTTTGTTATTATAGGGCTACATGTGAATAAATGAATGCCCTAGTTTATATATGTGAATAGACACACACACAAATAAACATTGAAAATATGTGATAATGGTTATAAATTTGTAAGTGTTAAACAATGACTAACTATTTAAATCTATATCCTTGTGTGTGTGTGTGTGTGTGTGTGTGTGTGTGTGTGTGTGTGTGTGTGTGTGTGTGTGTGTGTGTGTGTGTGTGTGTGTGTGTGTGTGTGTGTGTGTGTGTGTGTGTGTTGAAAAAAGAAATTGATGTTTATTGATATAAATATATATATAAATAAAAATCATGTTTTGTGTATTAAAGGTGGGGTTTTAAAATATTGGAATGGGAGTAGTATGGAGGGGTTAGAACAGGTTGTGGCTTGCCACAAACCCCACACACACACCCTCCGCCCATGCCACAACTATGTAAAGGTGCCCCCATTGCCATAGTCATGGCCATTCTTTACCCTATCGCAACCTCGCTAAGTGACCATTCCGCGCCACAATCAACACCCTTCACGAGAGATCGATATTATATGTACACACACACACACACACACACACACACACACACACACACACACACACACACACACACACACACACACACACACACACACACACACAAACCCGAATCTGGGATTATGAAGAAAAAAATAGAAAACCTTAAGAACCTTGGTTATATCTCAAACCATAAATTAATAAGAAGGGTTTCTCCCTTCTTTTCAAATTTAGAACAAAATGAATATGATGCTCTCCATGAAACAAGTAGAGATTTGTGTTGGGAAGGAAAGCCCCAACATTCCTCCATGAATCTCCCCTCTTTCTTCCTCCTTTTCTTTGTAAGATGAACTTGTACAGATGAAAAAGAGAATAAACAAAAAAACAAAAGATATAATGTTTTCCTTAAGGAAATGTAGGGCTTCTTAGAATTACCTAGGATCTAGGGCCCAGATTCATTCAATCCAATGGTGGAGATTAAGTCCTCTTAACTTTAGATTTGTGGGAAAATAAAAGAGAAGTTACATGGGTGTGGAATAAAACTTATTAAGTGGGAAGGCTAAGCAGGAATTTGAATATATATTGTGACCTAGGGATTATTTGAAAACCTAGGCAAAAATTATAGGCAAATGTTTAATTAAATAAAAATTGGCATGGGTCCATTGGGGACATGAAAATGTAGATCATCAAAATAAAATTAAATGAAATGTTTAGATAAATAAATGTTCAAAGATGTGTTAGTATGACGAGCCACTTTGGATACATTTTGGAATGAAATTTAAAATGGACATCGGGGTATGCTATGCCAAAATAATAATGGATAGTAAAATAGAATTAACTAAGTGTTGTCGTTAGTTCCAATTGTACTTAAATATTAATAAAATAATATTTAAAAATCAAGATTTTTAGGCATTTGTGTTTGGTTTTGAACGTGCCAATTGTGGGGCACTACACCCAACAATGAACCCAATGAAATGATCTAATAGTCCCACTCGAAGGAAATAAGGATAGAGGATAGGAACATAACCAACCTAAAACTAAGAGGGCACTACACCACCTCTATTTGGACACAATCACCAGCTTAGAACTCATTGGATGAGCCATCTGCTAAAGATTTCAAAGAATGGAGAATTTGATGGAAATCATATTTTTGGAAAAGGTAAAAATTGACATTGTTGAAAGGACCCACATCCTTGTACAAGGATTCCTTAAGGCAAAATAAAACAATAAAGTGAAGAAAAGAAGATTCCCAAAAGCAAAGAAGGCAAAGGGCCGAGTAGCCCCAATTAAAACAAAAAGAGGAAGAAAATCACCATAGAGGAAAGAGAGGAGATCTGAACTTTCCGAAGCGAAACCAATTACAAAGAATCCAAAAGGAAAAGCGGTGAGACTCCGAATCATATAGCCGATAGTAGTAGAAGGAAAGACAACAAAAGAAGGAAGATACAACCTAGGGGGCTACTAAATTGAGAAAGAGAACAAAATGAAATAAAAGGGAAGGTAGAAACCACGAGTCGGTTTCTTCGCTTCTTTCCTTTCTTGAACGCACTAATTTCCATTTATCTTTTGCAGTCATTTCCAAAAAAAGGGGTTATATTATGTTAATTCCAAGGCTGAGGAACCCACGTGGGTGAGGCACAAATCCTTATCAAAATTAGAGTTTTTAGATTCATGAGGCCATTTTAGTGCCACCGATGGACCTTCCGAAGGGGGAGCGAGAAGTAGTGATTTCCTAACTTCTGTAGGAGCATAAATAGTAGGGTCTACAATCGAATGAACAATGGCTATAACAGAAAGGTTAAAAAGCTATAAATAAAGGGATAGTAGCTACAATCAAGGAGTTGTAGTTAGAACTATTTGAAATTCCAAGTCAACATTTTCCTATTCTTCGAAGAGTCATCTTCTTCTAAATTTGGTGTTTTCCAATGCTTAGGAATTTTCCTTTCTGCGAGGAGCTAGGGATGTCTTTTGAGGGCAGAAAGCATAAATATGACCCAAAGTGTTCTCCAATTACGACATCGAAGGAAAAAACATGGAATACATATACCCATGATTATGATTTTAGAAAAATAATTGAATCCGTAAATCTTTAGAGAAAAAGATATCTTGTATGAGGACCTACTAGATTTTAAGTTTGGGAGAGTGATGAGACTCAAATAATATCATCATTTTGAAGTATAATTCCTCATTTTTGAGTAAGTATAGAATGCAATTAATCATATTCAAAAGTATTTTAGTTATTTTAGAGATTAATTATGATGCATATATGATGAATTAATCTTGAATTCATCGTGACTTGTTTGTCTTCTAACTCCTAATAGTTCGATGAGATAGATAGTTTGTCATGCAAAAAAGGGCAATAAGGATGACAAAAAGCAATACTTGATCAAAAGGCCCCAATTTTGACTAAGTAAAAAGGATCCAAATTCCTTTGCTACAACTCTAGACTAGTAAAATAAAGGTGTTTTACGTTTTCATAAAGCTTAAGAATTTTGAGAAAAGTGTAGAACTTCTGCAAAAAGCGTAGGACTCAAACCTCTAGGCCATGGATCTAGGAGAATCCCTCACCACTATACAATTAGATCTCACAAGAAATGGAAAATGATCCATCCTTATAATATGTTATCTATCTATTGATACATATTATACAACAAAGTGCTTGCATTACCGAATTTTTGTATTTTGATTTTGAGCCCACACTTTCCTTCTCTCGTGTGGGTAATGTGACATTATATTTAAAAATATCAGCATGAACACACACATGTATGAATCTTTGACATGCACGATTATGTAATCATATGTGGATGCTTCGTTTTTTAATCTTTTTCTACAAATGCATGATCTTGTGGTAGAATAAATAAATGAAATAATATATGGTAATCCTATTTTTATGGGAAAATGTATGGAGATATGAAAGATAAAATTATGTAGGTACTAAAGAATTTTTTTATGTGAGACTAAATCTCACAATCAATGTGGGTAGTAAGAGTGGAGTAGAAGATTGAAGTAAAGAGGAACAATATGGAATGATAGGGGTAGTAGACAATGGTGACAAAAGTTTGATGAGTGAGGAATCATGTATATAGTTTCTTAGGAATTATGAATCAAATATTCAAAATCCTATGTAAAAGAAAAATTGGAAATGTGTAATATGTCCAAATTTAAATATTTTGATATCCAATTGTGACAAGACATGGACTAGGGATATTTTCTCTTTGATCTTGTAATAAATATTTTTCTTATTGTTTGTGATGATATAATTTTTTGGAATCATTGATAAACCCTCACATCTAGTCTCGTGCAACTAGGAAGACAAGTGGCCTCATCACTACGAGGAGGCATAAGCAAGTAATGGGCCACCTATCCTACATGTCACCTCACGTAACTAGAAAAATGTGAGGGCTCATCACCGAAGACTAACAAGGGTGAGTAGTGTGGTGGATTAGATGATTATTTCTTATTTTTTATTGTGTGTGCCTCTTTATTTTTTACTTTAAATTTTGAGAGTTTCATAAAATATTTCTCCCACACCTTGACCCTATGAATCTAAAATGATATGAGGTCTCAACACCGAAGACTAAAGATAATTCTTAAGCTTTATGAAAAAGTAAAACACCTTTATTTTACTAGTCTAAATTTGTAGCAAATGAATTTGGATCTTTTTTTACTTAGTCAAAATTGGGGCCTTTTGATCGGTATTGCTTGTTGTCATCCTTATTTCCCTTTTTTGCATGATAAACTATCTATCTTATAGAACTATTAGGAGTTAGAAGACAAACAAGTCATGATGAATTCAAGATTATTTCATCATATATGCATCATAACTAATCTCTAAAATAACTAAAATACTTTTGAATATGAATAAATGCGTTTCTATACTTACTCAAAAATGAGGAATTAAACTTCAAAATGATGATATTATTTGAGTCTCATCACTCTCCCAAACTTAAAATCTAGCAGAAGCCCTCATATAAGATATCTTTGTCTCTAAAGATTTAGGGATTCAATTATTTTTCTACAATCATAATCATGGGTATATGTATTCCATATTTTTTCCTTCAGATGTTGTAGTTGGAGAACACGGGTTATATTTATGCTTTCTACCCTCAAAAGACATCCCTAGCTCCTTGCGTAAGAAAGGAAAAATTCCTAAGCATTGGAAAACACCAAATTTAGAAGAATAAGACTCTTCAGAAGAATAGGAAAATTTTGACTTGGAATTTCAAATAGTTCTAACTACAACTCCTTCAGTTGTAGCTACTTATCCCTTTAGTTATAGCTATTTAACCTTCTTGTTGTAGCCATTGTTCATTCAGTTGTAGACCCTACTATTTATGCTCCTTCTACAGAAGTTAGGAAATCACTACTTACTGCTCCCCCTTTGGAAGGTCCATCGCTAGCACCAAAATGGCCTCATGAATTTGACAACTCTAATTTTGATAAGGATTTGTGCCTCACCCACGTGGGTTCCTCGGCCTTGGAATTAACATAATGTAACCCCTTTTTTTAGAAATGATTGCACAAGATAAATGGAAATTAGCGCGTTCCAAGAAAGGAAAGAAGCGAAGGCACTGACTCCTGTGGTTTCTACTTTCCGTTTTAATTCATGTTGTTCTCTTTCTCAATTTGGTAGCCCCTTTAGGATGCATCTCCCCTTCTTTTGTTGTCTTTCCTTCTGCTACTACTGGTTGTAGCAGTTCGGGTCTCACTGCTTTTCCTTTTGGCTTACTTTAATTGGTCCCTTACAGGACAAACAGCATCTCCTCTCTTTCCTCTATGGTGCTTTTCTTCCTCTTTTTGTTTTAATTGGGGCTGCCTGGCCCTTTGCCTCCTTTTATTTTGGGCATCTTCTTTTCTTCACTTTATTGTTTTATCTGGCCTTAAGAAATCCTTCTACAAGGATGTGGGTCCTTTCAACAACCTCAAATTTTACCTTTTCCAAAAATATGATTTCCATCAAATTCTCCATTCTTTGAAATCTTTAACATATTGCTCATCCAATGAGTTCTAAGCTGGTGATTGTGTCCAAAGTAGAGGTTGTGTAGTGCCCTCTTAGTTTTAGGTTGGTTATGTTCCTATCCTTTGTCCTTATTTCCTTCGAGTGGAACTATGAGATCATTTCATTGGGTTCATTGTTGGGTGTAGTGCCCCATAATTGGCACGTTCAAAACCAAACACAAACACCTAAAAATCTTGATTTTTTAAATATTATTTTATTAATATTTAAGTACAATCGAACTAACGACAACACTTAGTTAATTCTATTTTACTATCCATTATTATTTCAGAGTAGCATACCCCTATGTCCATTTTAAATTTCATTCCAAAATGTGTCCAAAGGTGGCTCATCATACTAACCCATGCTGAACATTTATTTATCTAAACATGTCATTTTATTTTATTTTGATGATCTACATTTTTCATGTCCCCAATGGACCCATGCCAATTTTTTATTTAATTAAACATTTGCCTATAATTTCTGCCTAGGTTTTCAAATAATCCCTAGGTCACAATATATATTCAAATTCCCCTTAGCCTTCCCACTTAATAAGTTTTATTACACACCCATATAACTTCTTTTTTATTTTCCCACAAATCTAAAGTTAAGAGGACTTAATCTCCACCGTGATTGAATGAATCTAGGCCTTAGATCTAGGTAATTCTAAGAATCCCTACATTTCCTTAAGGAAAATATTGTATTTTTGTTATTTTGTTTATTCTCTTTTTCATCTATACAAGTTCATCTTACAGGAAAAGGAGGAAGAAAGCGGGGAGATTCATTGAGGAATGTTGGGGATTTCCTACCCAACACAAATTTCTTATTGTTCCATTGAGAGCACCATTTCATTTTGTTCTAAATTTGAGAAGGGAGAAACCCTTCTTATTAATTTATGGTTTGAGATATAACCAAGGTTCTTAAGGTTTTCTATTTTTTTCTTCATAATCCTAGATTCGAGTTTGTATATATATATATAGAATATCAATCTCTATGAAGGGTGTTGATTGTGGCCACACGAATGGCCACTTAGCGGTTGCAATAGGGTAAAGAATGGCCACAAATATGGCAATGGGGGCACTTGTACATAGTTGCATGGGCGGAGAGGGTGTGTGTTTGGGGTTTGGGGCAAGCCGCAACCTATTCTAACCCCTCATACTACTCCCATTCCAATATTTTAAAACCCTACCTTTAATACACAAAACATGATTTTTATTTATATATATATTTATATCAATAAAAATCAATTTCTTTTTCAAGACACACACACACACACACACACACACACACACACACACACACACACACACACACACACACATATCGATTTAAATAGTTAGTTTATTTATTTAACACTTATACATTTATAACCATTATCACATATTTTCAATGTTTATTTGTGTGTGTGTCTATTCACATATATAAACTAGGGCATTAATTTATTCACATGTAGCCCTATAATAACAAAGCTGATTATATGAAGATACAAGTTAAATTTCCTTTTCCTTCCTATAAATGAAACTATCCATTTCACCTAAAAGACATGTATTTCCTTTTAGATTTAATAATATAAAAGAACTAACTAATGGCGAAAGAAACATATTCATATTTTTTTAAAAATTACTTTATTTTCAATAATAAAGAGACATGTCATATACAACTATTGAGGAATGACCAAAAAAATTGTTTTTTTACAATAAATCACAATAAGGGAATAACTTTTCTCTTCAATAAGTGTCTCCAAAAACACAAGATTCCTTTTCACAAAACCATATTTACAAATATAAAACTAGGTACATTTAAATAATTCAACTTTAAATGCATTTCAATCCAAAATTTAATACAAGAAGAGTCTTTATTACAAGAAAAATGCATTCTTTTGAGCTTTAATTATTCAACATTTTTTAACCCAAGAATGATAAATTTTTACATTTAATTCCAACTTCAACAACATTTCTTCACTCTTTCTTTTTCAAGATACAAATACATTTCAATTTTTCACTAAAAAAATATACAAAATACAAATAAATACAAGGATATGGGTCTACCACAAATGTGGAAACAAGCTTTCAATATTTTAATCCTTCTTCTCAAAGAGAGGATAAAGTGATTCAATATTACAATTTACAAGGTTTCAAGATTTCTCTCAATATATAAGAAGACTTAACAATATACACAACACCATTACAAAAACATACTCAAATGCAAGAGGACAGGCCTCCCCAAAATGGGGAATAACATGCCAAATTTTCCAACTTTTTCTTCCAAGCTTCCACACCATATCAGAGTCTTCAATGCACAAGAGAAGAGGGGCCCAGTTTCCTCCCAGCGAAATGACATCATCACATGCCATCTCCACCAAATGGAGGACATGCTATCCTCCCTCCAAGCCCATGGGAGAGAGTGTATGCATGCCTCAAGATTGTAAAAGTTAAGGGGAGACAAAGGGTGAAAACATACACAACCATTTTAATGCAAAACAATGATAAGAACACACAAATCACAAGATGAGAACTCCATGTTTTCATCAAAGGGGAAGAGTGATAAGGAGCCCATAATAATCCATATTGTGAACAAACAATAGTAACACTAAAATAATCTCCATAATCATCATACATCCTACCTTATCACTCCATCCTAAACTCCAAGCCTCCTCCTTGTAAGTATTTTCAAACCATTTTCAACCATGAGATAGTTTCATTCACAAGGATGGAAGATGAGGTTCAAACCATATGAACATTCATCTTTCACATCAAACCATATGAGGGGAGGAAATAAAATAAATATCACCATGACTTTCCTATCAAGCCATGTGGTATAAGAGGGTATTTCTTCCTCTTCCACTACAATTCCAAAATCCACCATAACATAGGATGGATGGAGAAAAAAAGAACAACAAGATTTACAAAGAAACCCACAACAACATACAAGCATTCAAGAGATCCAAAGCAAGCATTTTTCTTTCACACAACATACTAAAACAAGAAAAAATGAGAGGCATGAAGGCATACCTCAAACAAGCTATCCCTTTCAAAAATAATCCAAGCACTTCAAGCTCTAAGCTCCTAGCTCCAAGCTTTCTCCAACTCTCATAGTAAAAATGACTAGAAAAAGTCCATATTCCTCACCATGAGGAGGTATAAAAAGAAGAATCAAACTTCAATCCTCACAAATGAGAGAGTGACATGTGTCAATCATATCATTCTCCAACAAAATGATTCCCAAAATCTCAATGAGCATAAAACAAAACACATTTAGGAGGCAATCTCCCAAATTTCCTAAAAAGCCAATAATCCAACACACTTCAACTTTTGAGTGTGTTCAAAGAAAGGTTGCAAAAGCTATGGAATGGGGTAAGAACATTCAAGAACCCCAAAGCTTTGTGAAAACCTAATCAATGGACCATCGCTTAATAATAAAAAAAGATTCCTACTTTGCATACATTAGATTAAAGCAAACAAGAAAACTTAGCAAATTTAATTAACCTCTATTCTTGAAAGCTTAATCAAATGAGCCTAATAAGGATCTAAGATATCATTTTATGCTTTAAGAGAATGGGATATCACCATTAATGGCTTCAAGGAAAATGGTTCTTCCCATTTACTCCATGTTGTGTGGTGAAATGAAAAAGACAAAGCAAGATAGCTCAATAAGAAGAAAAATAAAGCTCCTAATCCTAACAATACTATAGTTTATGTTAGAGGGAAGAAGTGTTCTTGAAAATGAGAGGGGGGTAGTGGGTTATTTATAGTTTTCCATTTGGGAAATGGAAGGCTTTTTGGTGCATGTGGGACTAAAAGGGAGTCAACATGTTAATTAGCAAGTCAAGGTAAGATTTGACTAAGTTTAGAAGAGGTTGATCATGTTTTAGGGTAATTAACCTAGGTTAGACTAATTAATCTTGTTTAGAGAGAATTTAGGATTCTGGGAGGGTTCTGAAAGGCCTAATCAATCCAATGAAATGGATTGATAGTCTAGGAAGCTAATAGAGGCAGTGAAGAAGAGGATTCTAGCCAAGAAGAGGCTATAATAGCCTATTTAATTGACTTATAAGAGGAATAAGACCAAAAGAGTGTCGTAAAAGGGGAGTTAGATATATCTAATTGACGATGTGTCATCAATTTGCGAGGAAGAGAATAGTTAGTGCAATATTAGAGATAATAGTGCTTTGATTAAACTACAGGTGTCTACATTTGCCCATATTTGGGGTGACATAAGTTACATCACCTCGAAGAAAGTAGACAAGTATAAAAAAGTAGAAAAAAATTGAAGGGGGAGAAGAAAAATTAATAGGATGAAGGTAGGATGAAGGATGCCCCTCGAGTGTAGATGGGGTGATAGAAGAAATCAATCAATGATAAAAAGAGAATAGAGGGAAGTTAAAGTGTAAAGAGGAGATGAGGAAAACAACAAGAAAGGGGATATTTGAGCTATCCATAAACCAAAGTGCCAATAACTTTAAATCATCATTTTGCTTAGAATCCTCATCATCAGCCCTTATTAAGATGTAAGCATACGACATAAGTGTAAAATGACATGAAAAATCTAGGATACAAAAATTGTCCATTGCTAAAATAATAACTCCATGCAACATACAAACATGTAATGCAATATTAGAAGTAAACAAAATCTTCTAATAGGGAAATGAGTACAATCACACACACTCAAGCCAACACTGTTCAAGCTAGTTACACAAATATTTTGTTATTGAGATGTAGTCCCAAATGTTTTGATAAACAACATGGGTTAAAATGATACCCCGAGCAATCTGTATATGCAAGGGAAAAGATGGAGGACACTTGGGTCCAATGAAAAAGCAATGTGCATGACGAAAACAATACCAAGAATACCGGGCAACTGATAGTGTCCCGGAGTATAAACAAAGTAAGCAACATAGATTTTTAGATGATTGAAGATTCAGATGATCTGCGAGTCATTTTTCCAAAACCTTTGAAAATGTTAGAAGATACAAGATGAGTGCCATGTGAGAGACACATATTTTAGTTACAAATGAGTTGTTTACCAATTTTTAATTTATTTTCAAAGTATTTCATGTTTTTGACTTTTAAATGGTTTTACAATTTTTAAATTTTTTGATCATCGAAAAAATTTGTATAAGAGATCAAAGATCTCCTAAAAACATGCAAACTGCCTAAAGGCAAAGGCAAAGGCATCAGTTAGCATATAAAATTCCCCAACAAGAAGAATTACAAGCCAAAAATAATTATTTAATAAAAATAATCATCATGATAGGTGAAAGAGAGGAAAAATAGAAGAAAATGGTGCTTGGAATATGCATAAATTATTCTAGTGCAATGAAGAAGTGACCGTAGGGTGGCACTAAGTGCCCCAACATGTAAAAAAGGAGTAAAAATAACTATTTTTAATAGAAAAATAATTACCTCGATGGGTAAAAAGAAGAGTTACAATGATCACGGTGGAAAAACATGCCCCGGGGCATTACATAGCCCTAATATACCCACCTGAGGGGGTAAATCAATCATGACCAATTCATTTGTACCAGAGCTCTTGCAAATTTTAACTGCGAGCGAGAGTGATAGCCCTGGAGTGAGATGGCGAGGCTACTGAGCATGAAGAGGCTAGCAGATCACATCCAGAGTTCATGCACGACCCAACGGATGGACCTTAAGTGAGTGGTCTATCCTTCCTTGTGAATTATGCATTTAATGTCATTTTTAGGGAACTTATGATAGAGTAAGGAAAATTTTAACGTATGCGCATGCATCGGATTGATGTATACACATATGTGCGTATGCGTCAAGTGTGGTGGGTACGCATACACATATCTGTTGAGAAAAAAGGAACACGCATACATATGGCCACCGAAGGGAAAACACACATACGCATGCATGCACGTGTGTGTCAAAGAGGATGCACATATGTCTTGGGTTGGGGAAACGGGGATGCACGTACGTGCATGCGTTGGAACAGGCACGTAGGTGTCACATTGGGCATGTACACGTCCTATGTGGAGGAGGATAAAAATTAGAAAAATACAGGGGCACACGCGCTAAGATAGGCATGCATGCGTTGAAACATGTGAGTATGCATTAGGGAAGGCATGTATGTGTTGGGGTAGGGGGAGTAGAACACCCTTCCGGCCAAATAGCCAAGGAGAAAAGAAAGTAGACTAGAAGAAAGTGAAAATTTAGGAAATGAGATGGAAGAATGAAGGATTTTACCACTAAAATTAGATAGAAGTAGATAGAAATGTGCCTAATACATGTTTGTTTCTTTGTTTGCAGCATATATTACCCATTCTACACACATGCACGAGCGATATGGTCGGCTAGTGGTGATAGAGGCACAATTTGATGAGGATGATAGGGCGATATTGGATAGCCTCCTATACATCACGATATTGGCTTACGTAGCTAATATGCCTCAAATCATATTGGATCATGGCCTTCTGATAGATGTAGTGGAGAGATGGCACAATGAGAGTTAGTGATTTCATCTTTTCCGATTGGGGAGATCACAATTACTCTCGAGGATGTGTGGCGCATTATGCTGGTCCCATTCAGGGTCAGATCATCCAAGATATCTGAGTCAGTGGCACGATATTCAACATTGCATCTCGAGTTTATTTGGTGTCCTAACGATACCTTGGCGTGGGATGGCTATTAACTGTCATGGTGTATTGAGGATCCAGAGCTAGACCGAGTGGTGGTTTATATGATGGCCTTTGTCAGTGGATTTCTACTCCCTGACAAGACCGGTGTTTCATTTTGCTTGGCCTCCTTGGAGTGATATGTGGGTTGATAGATGGAGAGACCTACTGCTGGGGTCAGTGCATTCTATCACACTTATAATTGGGACTTATATTTGATCACCTACTACCGTTAGAAGATGATAGGACCAGCCATATTACTTCATATTTGGGCATGGGACCACATTTCTATTGGTCACCTCCTAGGCATTTTGAGAGTTCAAGCTCTAGAGGAGCCTTCTAGTATGGGTTGGGTCCCATCGGGGATGATGTGTGGCCATACATGGGAGATGCGTATCATTACCGCCATGAGCTTGATGAGCTACAACAAGCCACCATAGTATGGAGGCCTTACAAAAATTTCCAGTGGCTTGAGGACGGTTTAGAGCTCAGCATTGCCACGGTTGAGCACTTTATGTTGGGCACCCACAATTATATGTGGGAGATGTACATAGTAGATCGGTGCTTGAGATAGTTTGGCATTACCCATGATGTTCTGGGCCATATATATGGTATGCTCATAAGGCGTAAGAGTACAATGATATGGGTCCACATATTGCTTGGGATAGAGCACTGGCCAGCTTCTAATAGGTGGTACACGATATGTGGGTGCCATTGAGATGAATCGAGATGATCTTGGTACCACACCCAATCTTGGTATATTTCTTCCATTTCATTTGACAATTTCTTATAATGTTGGGTGTGAGCTCCTCTAGTGGGGCCTCCCAACGGTGATGAGGGTGAGCCGGTGGTGGTGATGATAGCGATGATGATGATGGTGGTGGTGGTTGGTCCTAACTCACATTGTTATGCTAGAGGTAGGGGAAAAGATCCTCCATTACAAGAAGATCTTAGATAGGGACCTTGACTTAGGAAGAAATAGGTACCTAAGGCACTAGACATAGATTTGCCTCCACACTAGGCATTCCAGCATAGATATATGCCCTCTTGACAGGTGTATTTCTAGAGAAGGGCCCACCACCTCATGTTCTAGGGGTGGTGGTGATGGTGGGAAGTTGGCTGCTCTTCAACAATAGTTATTATAGTGGTGATTGTTGTTTAGTTACAACCAGTTGGAGAGAGAGATGAAGCTAGGGCACAAGTATAGGCCCTTACAGTAGAGCAGGATCATGCCATTTCTCAGGTGTAATTTTTTACAGTGGAGAGGGATTAGGCTAGAGTACTGGCCATTCAGGGCTGGGATAGTACCTCATGAAAAAGCTAGATTAGTGAGATGGCCACACAAGGGGCTCAGATATTGATTCTTTTACATCATTCTCATACCCAGGTGCAGATGGTTCTCACACAGAGAGACCATGCCCAGGCACAGTCATAGGGTTATATCATCCAGAGAGATCAGGCACAAGCCCAGGTGTAGACTATTACTGAAGATAGAGATCGAGAGGTTGTTTCCACTAGACAAGCTCATGCTGATATGGGAAGATTGATAGGTGAGTGAGATTTTACCATGTAGGCAGCTACTACTTTTGGAGATTCCAATTTGATATAGGATGCTATGAGGGCTAGCGACAAGGCCTTATACTATAGGATTTCCTATTTTAGAGAAGTCCCAGCATGACAGTGGGTAGCACCTTTTGAGCAGTCAGGTGTGAGCATGACATGTTCCAGTCACGATGGTCAGGTCATTTGGCTTACATCAGTCCGCATCCCATTATAGAGCATCCAGTTGTATAGTAGCAGGCAAGACAACGCCAACCGGACAACAAGGTGATACCTCCTGGTGTCGTTCATCACAACCACCACTCTTCTGTCCCCCAGGACATGGACCCGAGAGCCATGGTGAGGGTGCGAGTATGGTTGAGTTCCTCATTTTTCCTTTTGTATAGATGCATTGTATACATGCCTCTTATGAAGGCTGATTTTGATGTATAGATTCATGTACCATTATTTTGATGACGCCTCTTGATGACTCAGTTTTTTATGCATGCCTCTTTTAGATGGCATATTGTATTGATGATGTATATTCAAGTTTTGAGATAGACATTTATACATGTATCATATGGACATTCGATGATGATTTTTGTCATGTTATATTGTGATTATGTCTTTCACGATTTTGGTTATTGTTTACAATTATTATATCACGATGCATGATTTCCCTTTCCTTTATGTATGTGACATACTTTAGATTTAGAGTTGTGTATGTTCCATGTTTTTATATTGATGATATATCTATAGATAGTATCACATGCTTTGGATTTATGGAATGTTTCTGAGTTCTTATTCTAGCACTTGGGATGATACTAGATGATATTGGTGCGGGGGGATAGATTTGTGAATATGCGCAACCCCTCTTGCCCCCATTGATGATACGATATGCGATGATTAGCTTAGCATACATGCATGATGTAATACTTAGATTTTTGTATATATGATGTAGTAGATGATGTTTATATGTGATGAATGATAGGTGATAGATGTGATAACAAACAACTGTGCAAGAGACAAACACATAAGCAAAAGTTAACAAAGATAAACAATTGTACCTATATAACACAACCTAACCAAGATGAAAACTACATGAACTTTTTAGACATACCAAAGAGATCAAATTGACATTTAATCTAAGTAAAATGAATCCTAAGAGATGCATACAAGCTACTAATGAACCTAATGCCATATACAATTAATTTAAACAAGATCCAACCCATGATAAGCAAATGAATCACTACCATATGAAAAAGTACTCTCAATCAAAACTATTAAAACCAACAACTAAAAATAATTAAATTATTACCTTATTTTTGCGGACAACATTGATATATTTTCTAATGTTTTTGGGTTTATCTAGAAAGATAAGCTATTTTCAAGGCTATTGTTCACATTGTTTTGAGGCTTCTCTAAGACAACGTTATGTAGTGGATGTAGCTTCATCCCTCAAGAGATTTTCTGAATGTTTAGGTTTTTGTGTATCTTTTCCAAATGTTTTTGTATTTCCTAAGGTCATGTTTCAAAATAATGTAAAAGGACAAAGAAGCGTGGATGCCTCCAATGTGATGTGGGAATATACAAAAGGAAGAATGCCATGTGCGTATCTACAAGGAAGTGGAATGCGAATGTGCCCCCAACGTTAGATGGGAATATACAGAGGCAACATTCTTCATGTAGATATAAGAGTAAATAAGCCAGATCACGGTTTGGTGAAGATGGATTCAGTAGGGTTCCTAGACCTAGCAAAGGAAGTTATATCTAGAAAGCAGTGAAAGTTACCCATCTTGCTGTAAGAGTGAATTATGACTAGAGAAATCTTCTTTGAGCACCGAGACCTAGTTTTCACTCAAATACCTGCCCACTGTGCCACCATTGCATGGTTTTCACATGTGGACAACTTTCTTTTTCTTTACTGTTTTGTCAATTTTATTTTTTTTTCTTCTTGTTTTTTCTTTGTTTTTTCTATTTTTTAGTTCTAATATGATATTTTCATCATGCTTAAGCGTAGAACCTCTTGAGGTGCATGGTATTCATAGGTTATAGAAGCTCTTCACCATCTGAGTATGTAAGTTTATAGGCTCCTGATCCATATTTAGTAACCACCACATAAGGGCCTAGCCAATTAGCTTCAAACTTACCTTTCTTTTCTCTGTCTTTGATGGTGTTTTTCTTATTTTATTTTAGGAATAGATCACCTACATCAAATTCTAAATGAATGATGTGTCTATTGTATCCATGGACACTTTGTTCTAATAGAATTTCAAGTGATTGAGTTCTCTGATATGCTTTTCATCTAATAGTTCCAACTCTGCCAGTCGGGAAACTCTCTAGTCCTCATCTTTATCAAGATAGTCCCTGAGAGATATTATAAAGGAAGGAAGCTCCACTTCTAGAGGTATGATGGATTCAATGCCATAGAAAAGTGATTATGGGGTCATACCAATAGGAGTGTAGATGGAGGTTCGATAGGCCCAGAGGGTGGGATGTATCTATAAATGCCAATTATGGCCAGTCTTATTGACCATTTTCTCCATAATTTGTATAAGGGTTTTATTAGTAGCCTCTTCTTATCCATTACCTTGGGGAATAGGGGGTAGACCACTTGAGTTGAATATGAAAACGTTGACAGAAATTTTTAACCGTTTTATTTTTGAAGGATTTACCATTATCAGTGACAATGGCAGACGGGATACCCTAAGACAGATGAGATTGTTCATCATGAATTTAGCAATTTGTGCACCTATGATGTAAGTAAGAGGCACAACCTCTACCCATTTGGTAAAATACTCGGTGGCAGTGATAATGTGGGTGTGGCCATCTGAAGAAGAAGGATGGAGCTTCCCTATGAGATCTAAACCCCATTTAGAAAATGGCCAAGGCGTTGCGATAGGCTACAAATCCTAGGCTAGCGCATGTATTAATTTTCCATACTTCTGACATAGTTCACATTTCTTTATGAAATTACAGCAGTCTGATTCCATGGTAGGCCAATAATAGCCTACTCTTAATAGTTTTTTAGCTAAGACCATGCCGCTAGTGTGCGCTCCACAAATACCACCGTGTACTTCCTTAATAGCGTGGATTGAGTCAGTAACATCCAAACAACAAAGTATATTGTAGTTGTAGCCATGAAAATAAAGGGTGCCTCCTAGGAATGTATAATGGGCTATATGACAAATAAGGGCTTTCTTTTCAAAATGGGTGATGCCTGGTGGAAAAGTTCCATCTTGTAGGTATCGAAAGATATGGTCATACCAGGGGGACAATGGACCAACAAATTCACATGCCAAACATGACTCTAGCATATCATATGCGGGCATTTGTAAATTCTCTATAAAGAAAAGCATCTTACTTTCTTGAGGTGGAATGCATAACAAAGACCCAATTAGCCATAACATCTGCTGATCTATTATGTGGCCTTGGATTTTTCTCGAATATGATCTTGTGTAAAGTAATCCTTCAAGGTTTTGACCATTTTCTTATATGGAATGAGCTTATCATTTAACTTTATACTCATCATTAACTTGTTTAATGATAAGTTGGGAGTCTCCAATGACTCATAGTTGTCTAATATTCCAAGTAATAGCTAGCTTGAGGCCAGCTGATGAGTGCCTCATACTATATAATGTTATTAGTGCATGGAAATCCTATACTGGAATGTTCTTGGTATGACTTCCTTGTGGGATTGATGAGCACCACTCCTGCTCCATATCCATGATAGGTGAAAGATCCATCAAAATGGATATGTTATTCTATAGACTCTTTAATGTACATCATAGACACATCTGGTAGATCTAGGCACAAAGGTTCCATCCATGGGAGAGGAGATTCTACTAATTGATTAGGTAATACCTATCCTTTCAAGGATTTATGATTCACGAAATCAATATCAAATTAACTCAAGAGAATGATCCAATTATCCATTCATCATGTGAGGGCAAGTTTGGATAAAAGGTACTTAAGAGGGTCAACTTTAGATATGAGTTTGGTTTTATTGTTTAGGAGATAATGGCAAAAATTTTGGAAGGTAAAGACAACTGCTAAGAAGGCCTTTTCAATCTACAGGTAATTCAACTCGTAAGCAATCAAAGTATGACTAAGATAGTAAAATTCCCTTTCTTTATGGTCTGGGTCATATTGGGCAAGCAGTTCACCAATAAAACTAGGTAATGGAAATGTACAAGAGGAGAGGTTCGCCTACGGTAGGTGGCATGAGCATAGGTGGGTTGACCAAGTACTATTTTAGTAGTGCAAAGGCCTTTTAACAATCTTGTCCCCAGTTGAATGAAAAATCCTTCTTCAGTAAATGGGTAAAGGGGTGACACTTATCCTGTAAGTTGTGAAATAAAGTGACGTATTTCCTAAATTTTTCCTTGTAGACTCCTCAGTTGTTTGAGAGTGGTAGGTGGTGGCATTTCTGTGATATCCATAACCTTTAGGGTCCACTTCAATCCCTCTTTGTGAAATAATAAATCCTAGGAGATTTCTTGATAAAACACCAAAGACACATTTCTTAGGGTTCAAGTAAACCTTATAATCTCGGAGACACTGAAAAATGTGTCTCAGCACTTCGGGTGCTCTCCTCTACTCTTGCATTTAGCTAGGATGTCATCAACATAATATTCCATGATATCATTCATCATATCATGGAAGATAACAGTCATGGCATGTTGATAAGTAGCCCCAGCATTCTTGAGGCCAAAAGGCATGACCTTGTAGTAAAAGGTCCCCCAATGGGTAATGAAGGTCATTTTATGCTGATCTTCTTATGTAATCCATATCTGATTATAACCTAGAAACCCATCTATTAAAGACAACATTTCATAACTAGCGGTGGAATCAACTATAATGTCAATGTTAGGTGAAGAGAATTCATCCTTGGGGCATGATTTATTGATGTCATGGAAATCAATGCAAATTCTTATGTCGATAGGCTTCTTCTATAAAGGGACTATGTTAGAGATCCACTCTGAATAGTCAATGGGTTTAATGAAATCAACAGCTAACAGTTTTTCCTATTCTTCTTTAACAAGGAGCACCACCTTAGGGTGCATTTTCTCAACTTTTGCTTGATGGGTTGGGCATCTGGGTGCATAACGAGGTTGTGCAAAACTAACCCTAGGTCCAAACTAGGCATATCTATGTATGTCCATGCAAATATATCTATGTATTCTCTTAAGAGATCTACAAAGACCTTTTGTTCCTGAGCTGAGAGTGAAGCTCCCAACTTTATCATTCTAGGCTACTCTTCAGAGCCAATGTTGACATTAGTTGTTTCCTCAACAAGCATCTTAGATGCATCTTCCATCCATGTAGGATTAGGGGGAAGAGTAAGATCAACCTCCTACAGTAGCTCATCATCATCTTTAAATGGATAAACCACTTCATCCATAGACTCTTTGTTCTGTTTATCTATGAGTGTTTCAAAGAGTTTGTCACTATGAGACTTCCATTTATCTTTTCTGCAAGGTTTCTCTGAAGCATTTGTAATATTTTTACCACCTTTTTATTCAAACGTCCACACATCTCTGCCTCTTCTCCAAAGTATGCATAGGTGTCTAGTTGAATTGAAAATCCTTTCTTATGATCCCAAATGGAATAGAATCCCTGAGTCCCATGAAATCTACAAATGCCTCATCATTTTCAAAGAAATCTAGTGGCATGTGAAGTTGTTGATCCCAATCTATAAGTTTAGGATACACAAGGGATATTTGATAATTGGTTAGGGGTTGGATTCAGATAAGGTAAGGACAATTGAATCTAGGAATATGTTAGTGGAAGCAAGATCCTTGTAGAGGCTACACTAGGAATCTACATCACTATCAGAATGAGACGAAACATCCTCACGTTTAGAAGAAGTGGCATCAATCTCAGAGGGTAGAGCATTATGAGGCCTTATCCTCAGGTCATGCTTATCTGAATTGAACAGGGGATGGGAATAGGCTCTAGCCAGCCTTGTGCATTGATTCCACATCCAAACCCACTGTAACCCATGACAAACATCATGCGGTGACCTTTGATGTACTAGGGTGCTTGATGGCATGAAGCCATGGTTCCTTCTAGCACTCTGCTAGTAGGATATTCTAACATATTCTCCTCATAGGAGGAGACCGCTATGGACTAACTTTCCCAATGGTTTAGGACACTGCTCCCAAGTGCTTTTGAACTGAAAATAAGGCTTACCCTGTGTTTTAGGAGATACTGATAAATATGATATTAACAAAGCTTGTTCAAGAGTGAATGGATCACCTGGGCCATATTTTTCCGATGTCACCTCCCATGAAGAGAATGGGTTGACTAACAAAGGAAAATCTTGATTATAAGGCATGAGTGACTATGAATATACCCATTTCTTAATAGATTTTGTTTGTAGGGGGATAATAACATCCACTAAAGGACACTCATAAGCCGCATGGGAAAAAATGTGTAATGCCCTATAATGTGTGAATGGTTTGGTCACCCAAAATGGTAACCACTTGTCCTTCATGACATAGCTTGATACACTAATGGAAAGTTGATGGAATGGCCTACGTGGCATGGATCCATGGGTGCCCCAAGAGGATGTTATATGGAAGGTCTAAGTCAAGGACATGAAATGTTGTGCCATGATAAGTTGGGCCTACTTCCATGGGAACCACTATAGTACCCACTGATTCTCATTCTTCATTGTCATATGATATGATTGTAATAGTCTTGGTACCCAGATCTATTTCTGAATGGCTTAGCTATGTAACCAACTTCAAAGTGCAAATATTTAGACCAGATCCTCCATCCACAAGTACCCTCTTGATTTTGCGATGGGTAACCACCACTTCTAAGTATAAGGGTAAGTTGTGTTCTAGGTTGTTATGGGATTGTGGTGTGATCAAAAGTAATATGATCATTGGAGTCGAGGTGTGCAATCATGGCTTGGAGGTGTGTGGGATCTACATCTGTAGAGACTCCCAAATTTTGTAATGTTTTATACAGTATGTTCTTATGGGAAGTAGATATTTTGAGGAGATCGAGAATGAATATCTTAGCAGGAATTTTCTCTAACTGGTCTATCAAATTGTACTGACCTTCTTGAGGGTTAGGCATTGGATCTAGTATGATTAAACGGGCACGTCTCGTCCCTACTGCGCAACTCTTTTCTAAGATCTAGATAGTGTTGACTTGTTCATCAGATGAATGAATACATCTTATGAGAGAATCAAAGGAACTGTCATTAGTGGGGTATATATAAGCAACAATCCTATAATCGTTGGAGGTTTGTCCATGATCTGGCTTCCTTTTCTTTTTATCTGCATGATTAGGAAAAGGATCTTTGTAGATACCCATTTTTTTGTTTGGACCTTGTCCTGAGTCACGGGGAGAATCTACGACAATCTTACCCTCTTCAATGAGGTCTTGTATGTAGTGACACAATCTTAAACACCTATCTGTCTTGTGTCCTTTAACATGGTGGAAGTCACAGTACTCATGGTCTTTGAACCAACCAGGTTTTGGAGCATATTTTGGGTATGGTACTATCATAGTTGGATATTCCACCATTTTTACATTATCTAACTACTTTAGTATGGTAGATAGGGATTTTGTTAATGGCATGAGCGTACATTTAGTGGGCACCTTGGGACAAGGTCCTTGTGAAAACTTTAAAAGTGGGCCTATCTACATGGCTTGGACTCTCTTAGAGTCCGTAATGCCATCACCAATAACATGTTTATTTTTATTGAAAATTTTTGGTTTGTCTATGGATTTGGCTTCATGTTTGTCTTTAATGATAGACTTAAGCATCCCCTTTGTAATGAGGGATTTCTCGATTTACCCACCTTTCTATGACCTCTTCAAAGTTTGATTCACAGCAAGGTGCATCTCTAAATGGAAGGCTATTTCTAGGTTTAAGTTAGGAACAAATATGCTCACTAGCTATTTTTTCGGTAATGCACAAGGGAAACGACTTTCTAACCCTCACCATCATTGTAAAAATCCAGCAAAGGTCTCATTGGTTTTTGTTTCATATTGCATAGATCGTTCATTGTAATATCATTTTCCATGTTATAGGAATAATGTCGTACAAATTTTTCTACTAATGCGGGCCATGTTGTAATGGATCCCTTGGGAATACTATAGAACCATTCCAATCCTAGTGCTCCTAGGATACGAGGAAAAATTCGTATTAAGAAGTTATCACTATATGCGACCTCTTGGCAAGCCATGTAAAAGTCTTTTATATGATCATGAGGATCACTCTTGCACTTATACTTATCAAACTTGGGAACGGTAAAGTGTTTTGGGAAGGGTTGCCATAACATGTCCTTATCAAAAGGATAAGGGCATAGTTCTTCATACGAATATTTCCTATTATGGCCTACATTTCCTTCCTGTAGCATAGCAAGCATATCTTTCATTGATTGTAATTATTTCTGAATGAGTTGTTCTTTAGTAGGTGACATTGGTCTTTGTGTCTCAGTCACCTTAAAGGTAGTGTCAGTGTATGGATCAAAGTGATACTCACTAGATTTTGTTTTGTCTTTATCTTTGTATATGTTTCTTCTTGAAGAGCCTAGGTTTGCTAATTTCTGGCTCAATTTCAAGATCTATTTTTGAAGGATCTCCTCTTCAACTAGAGGGTCCTCTTCTTCATCGAATTTGGGAGGAGGTGAAGCTTTATGCTCAATCTTCACTTTACGTGAAGCTTTGTAGTGAGGTCGTTGTGATGGGTCTCCTTCGATGGTGGCATGATGTTTCCCAGTAGAAGCATACCCTATCTCAAAGGGGTTATCTATGTCTAAGAGTGACTCATTCTCCTATTTTGTGATTAATGACCTTGGTTTCTACTTCGCATTCATGTGGAATTTTAGCTCCTAATTCTAAGACTCTTGTGAGTACTTGATCTCTATTATAATATAGTAGTTCATTAAAACTACCTAGGTCTAATCTCTATTGCTCGTCGGAAGAGTTCGACTCATCTCCACTATGGTCAATTAATGGCTCCACATCTTTGACTTAAGAAAAGAGAGGTGCTAAATTTTTTCCACTAAATGGAAAGGTTTCGAAAGGGTTTTCTCCTAAGTCATGCTCGTTTTATTTGGTTTCCATCTTCGTGATTTTAGGTATTACTAGATGACGTTTATATGAAGCTAGCGTGGATCCTAAATGTGTGATTTTGTAGTTGTTTTTATTGAAAGAACACTCATATGCACACCTAAATGTAATGATCACTCAATTTTGTTGCTACCAATCCTATACCCTAAAACGAATAGTGATAATGTCGTATAAATGTGTAGGTCAAGTTAGAATTCTAACAAGACCTAAATCTCAAAGTGGTATTGATGCAGTCTCCTGATGAGGTATACTTAAAACTAGTTTGAATGCCAATGAAAGCTAAGTCTTTTGAGAAATGGAATTCACGACTAGATATTACATAACAATGCTATCCTATTCTTGATACATTAACCAAGAAAGCAAGGTGTTAGTATCAAGACAAAATCATCATTGTGATATATATAAGGTGATATTGATACTTTTTAAAAGACTCAGATGACGTTGAAACTGAAACCAAGTAATAAGTATGACAAGGAGTTTTTAATTGTGCGAGTAGCGTAACCATGCAATAAAGGGAATTATATCATGTTCTCAAAATAATGTAAACACGATGTAGGTACCAAGATTGCGTGACTAGAATCCGAGAAAAACTATCAACTCAAGAAGAGACAAATGATGAATCGAACTCACAATAGTGAAGATGATCTTGAAATCAAGATTGAAGGACTTTATCAAATATTCGAAAAATGTACCCACACACTTTAGACGTTTAACAACCCATCCGCAAACATGGATGGGTGTAAATAGAAAAAAAGTGGCCAATACTATCATTGATAAAAACGCGCGAGGTATGCCCCTTTATCACCCCAAAAAATGGGTGGTGAGAACACAAGGGTATAGATAAAAAAGATGAAAAATAAACTAAGTGCCACTTGGGCAGAGCTTCACCTCATCCGAAGGCAAGAAAGAAGCTAAGCTAAGTGAGATGTCATCTAATTTTTGTGATGAAAGACACGTAGCTCAAACTTACGTGGGCTCTTTGCCTTGTTCAAGGAACAAGATTCAGATTCCAAGTGAGTCTTCACTTCGTGATGGCTTGACACGACAATGGACTAGAAAAGTGGGCTCCAAGACAGAATGGCCTCCTTAATAAGTTCTCTCAACTAGGTGTCAGAAGATTGTCTAGATGTGAGCACGATTTTCCCAAAGAGTCATAATGACTGATTTGGGAGTATCTCGACTTTAGGGTACCCCTTCTGATACAATGAGAAACTAGTGTGTTCAGTTGTACCATCATTGGAGCCATGATACAAACAATATTTGACTCTAACTCACAAGGCATACTAGTCAAGTGGGTAAGTAGAGTGCTTCCTTTCTCATCCATATGGTTACTCAAAGAATGGATTACTTTAGGGTTCTTGAACCACCCCCATTGTTATAGCTTAAGGCGTTATGTCAAAGGGGTTATGTTCTAGTTGAGCGGATAGGGACGTACCCTTTTTGAAACCTGCAATACAATGTGAAGGGAATGGTGTGTTTTTATCTTTTAACTTAAATGTGGTTTCAAGTAGCACACCATTTGGTAATCTGCATGTAAACACATGTATTAAAAGTTTTTGTGTTTTGTTTTGACGCCTCTCTTTTAGCAAGCATTAGGTCCTACAGAGACAACGAGTTTAGTAATTTTCCATTTTGCAAATTGATATCAAGAAAGAGAATTGACACTTTGCTTTTGATTCCTAAGATCGCCAAATGGCGCGAAGGAAGAGCATACGCAATGTGAAAATTCTACTAAGACAAATCATATGGAAATTATTTTACTCTTTAGAATCATAGAACAAGTGTTTTTAAAGTGTGACATAAAGTTTTACAAGTGATTTTGATCTCCAAGATCACCTAGAAGGCGCGAGGAGAGAGCATACACACTTTACAAGCTTTGTTCAAGCTAAGAAATGAAGACACTTAAGCTATGCAAGCTGAAATAACAAAAAAAACCCTGCATCTACCTTGTTAGTCTTAAAAAACCTTAGAAACATTTAGCAAAATGAGTTTACAGCTTGGAGAAAAAATTTCAAATTTTAACATAGACACATGCGTGCCCAAAATGACACCAACGCACCGTAGCCAATGGATACATGCCCTAACCGACACAAACATGTGGCAGGAAAAAATGAAAGAGGGGTATAACACCTACATGGGCTTGTGAGATAGGGATGCTAGGGTTTTGACGCATGCGCTCTCTATTCAACGGTTACACCTGCAGGGAAAAATGTTAGAAAACACAGTATGGTAGTCGACACCAACACATCCAGAGACACAGAAATGCTCAAAAGTCAACAAAGATGTCGATGTTTCAATGGAGACGCGTCCAGGTCAAAATGATAGGGTTTACATAGTAAAAAATAAATGCCAACACGTCCAGAGTGACAGGTACACTCACCAACCAACGGAGACGCCCACCTCTCGATGGAGACGCAGCTTGTTCTAAAAGAATTGTCAAATGTGTAATATTCTCAGACGGGTGCATGACTAACTCAACACCAGCATTAGGGTTTCGACGGAGACGCACCCTGTCTAAACACCTTTGTGTACCCTTCAAAAACCTACAAAATTCATGGATTTTGAAACTATCAAAAGAAAATAGGTTATTTATTAGTCAAAGAAGCTTATTTCTATGCAAACAAGGGTGATTTAACTAGCTTTAGAAATGAAAATAAACAAATAACAAGTTGTTTCCTCTAAAAACTTGTAAGTGAACTTTGAAAAACTTAAAAGACCTCCATTAATGGAGGATGGACATAAGTGTCCCACTCGGGCGTGCCAAATTTGTTCAAAGAAAGGTTGCAAAAGCTATAGAATGGGGTAAGAACACTCAAGAACTCTAAAGCTTTATGCAAAACCAATCAATGGACCATCGGTTAAAGAAATAAAAAATATTCCTACTTTGCATGCATTAGTTTAAAGCGAACAAGCAAACTTAGAAAATGTAATTAAACTCTATTCTTGAAAGCTTAATCAAATGAGCCTAATGAAGGATCTAAGCAATCGGTTTATGCTTTAAGAGAATGGGATCTCACCATTAATGGCTTGAGGCCAATGGTTCTTCCCATTTACTCCATGTTGTGTGGTGAAATTCAAAAGACAAAGCAAGATAGCTCAATAAGAAGAAATAAAGCTCCGAATCCTAGTAATAATATTATAGTTTATGTTAGAGGGAAGAAGTGTTCTTGAAAATGAGAGGCAGGTAGTGGGTAATTAATAGTTTTCCATTTGGGAAATGGAAGGCTTTTTGGTGCATCTAGGACTAAAAGGGAGTCAACATGTTAATTAGCAAGTCAAGGTAAGATTTGACTAAGTTTAGAAGAGGTTGATCATGTTTTAGGTAATTAACCTAGGTTAGACTAATTAATCTTGTTTAGAGAGAATTTAGTTACTGGGAGGGTTCCGAAAGGCATAATCAATCTAATGAAATGGATTGATAGTCTAGGAAGCTAATAGAGCGGTGAAGAAGAGAATTTTTGCCAAGAAGAGGCTATAATAGCTAATTTAATTGACGTATAAGAGAAATAAGATTAAAAGAGTGTCATAAAAGGGAGTTAGATAGATCTAACCGATGATGTGTTGTCAATTTGCGAGGAAGAGAATACTTAGTGCAATATTAGAGATAATAATGCTTTGATCAAACTACAGGTGTCTACATTTTCCCCTCTTTTGGGTTGACGTAAGGGAGATGAAGGGGTCCATTTCGAGTATAAGGAGACCCCTAATGTGAAAAGAGACCCTTACAAATGCCACATTTAGCCCAAATTCGAGATTGGGTAAAGTGGCTCAAAGAAATAGGTGGTGGGGCCCACCCAAATGAAAATTAGGTGGTCCCAAACCACTAAACACAAGATTACAAACATAATAACATCACTAATGCAAGAGGGGACCATTAGGTCCTTAAACAAGTTTACTACAAGGCTCGACAAATTAACAATAACATAGGTAAATTAGGAATCAAAAATGGTGTCCCGCAAATGAATACACTACATACACACAATGTTACACAAAGATCATGCATGGCTAGAGAACTCATCTTAGTCAATTGATTGTGCAACTTAAGGTGCAACTCTGAAACCCACGTTCTTCTGTGTGACATGTAATCTGCACACTCAATTCACACATTAAACATACTTGCTTGATAAATAATAAATCAGAGAAATAATCCAATATAACGACAACCAAATCAATCATGGATATTCATTCCAACTATACAACAATCGATAATTATTTCACTTATGATTGACAATCCAAATCCAGAAAGAAACCAACATCCAAACGAGATAACCATCCAAAATGTCACATATGTTTCTATAGTAGATCAAAACATAGAATTCATCCAAGTTATTCCATGATAACATCCAAAGCAAAATCATCATAATTAATGGTCACAATATGAAATAGATTCGTCATTCATCCATCATATATCTAGTAAAATCCATCTAAGTTGCATCCTGTTAGTATCCATAATAGTGTGGGTACAAGAAACTAGCAATATGTATCACAACAGTTTATTGGCACAACGTGCCTCAAACGCCACCTATGTCACAAGAGTAATTTACGACAAAACCATATAATGATTAAATAGTATTATATCACTGTCAATAATCCAGTCAATAAGATGAGTCAACAATAAAATAATGAAGGAGGATGGTGGGCATTACATTGGGTTTGGAGTTTTGGGGAGGACTTAAATTTACAAGTTATTTGGATTCGAAATTTAATTCTCAAGATGTTCTTACTTTTGATATATTATTATTATCAGAATTTTGTCATTATATATTTTGTAGTGTCCTTTCTGTTATGCTTGGTCGGTGAGAAGTTTGCGCCCCTCAAAGCGAGTGTTTCATCAGATATGCGGTTAGTATCTCATTAAATAAATAAATAAATAATAAGAGATTATCAAAATGGAAATTTAAAATAATAAATATATATATAAATGATTAGAATTTTTTTTTTAAAAAAACCAAGTGGATATTTATTTGGCGGAGAATTTATGGAAGCGGGTGGAGTAATGGAGTAAAGGAGAAGTGCGTGGAAGAGGAATGAATCTTGTCAGGTGTTGTTATTGTAAATGCCCTGGTATGCAGGGTAAAATTATGAACTTGGATGCATCCTCCCTGTCTGCATGAATTGGGAAAAGGAAATATGGTTTTTCATCCTTCGAGGCGTGTAGGATAGAGGGATATTTTCAGACGTGGTAGTTGCAATGGCCCTGGTAGACTTGTATGCAGAGAGTGGGAGCATAGAATAGGCACATGAACTCTTGAGAGAATGCCTCAAAAAAACATGTTCTCATGGTCAGGGATGATTGTAGGCTACAAACAAAATGGATATATTAAAAAGGATTCAGAAACTTTCAAGAAAAATGCAATTGGCGGTTGTAGTGTCAAATTCCACAACCTTTGTTTGCATCCTATGTACATGCAGTCATGCAGACATAATGGATGAGGATGGACATGTTAGTCAGGGAAACCCTTTTTGTATTACACGTGAAATTTATCTTTATGTATACATGATTGACCTTCTTACCATGTTGGCTATCTTGAGGGCTCCCCAGACTTTTATTAAGATGTCATTCAAAACTGTAGTAGTCGTGTGGATTTGTTTTTTGGTTCTGTGAAAAATGGGTTTTTTGGATACGCCTTAGAACTTTTCAAGTAAAAGCGATGGACAGTTTAAAATCCATACTCTTCTTTACTCTCCACCCGAAAGACATTAATACATAACAACGTAGGGCCCTACCCATCTGTGTATTCTTATCCAAACACCCCTCGTAACCATTATTATCTTGAGGGTACAATCATACGGAGAAGTTGAAGGGAACCAAGGTTTTTAGTGGCTTCATGGAGACGGATCTTATAAATGAGAAGTTGTTGCAAGGTGTTATGGAGGCACAGAGAGATCCTTGGTAAGCATATCAAGGATTTGTAAAATATTGTACATGTGCAGTATTGAATTACATGCATAAATCCCCTTACGCAAGAAATGGTAGGATACCAAGAGACATATTCCCCCTAAGGTTGTCATATGTCTGCAAGGAATTTTTTAAAATTAAAGACAGTTACAAAATGAGAAGCTTGGGAATTTATCGCTCTTGTGGTGATGTTATTACCCAGGTTAGAGAATTCTTTTTTCGGATAATGGTCCTAAGTAGGTAGGCTTGACCGTAAGGCATATGATGAAGCAAAAACCATTCAAGTTTTCATTGCATTTAATGTTTTTGCTCCAAGTGCCACAAAATAGATTAGTTTTATAACAAATTCTTTACATTCCCAAAGAGGGATTGGAATCAGAAATGCTAACAAAGAGTCTTGTCGACTACTTATGGACAATGCTGATCTAGAAGATATGAGAGAAAAATATAGAATAACGAGAACTGTTTGACAATATACCTATATCAAATGTGGTCACATGGATCGTGATGTTGGGAAGGTATTCAATGATGAAGATATGAGTAAAATCCTCTAGCAAGTGTGTAAACCAGTATAATGTGGAGGCTTGCATAACATTCATGATTTTCTCTTCAGAATGTCGCAAGGGATATAGTGTGGCAGCTTGTTAACCATATATACATTTCTCCTAGTGTACCCATTTCATTTTCTCCTCTCACACATGGTTTCTCTCTATTCTCACGTATTTTCTCGTATTGATAGTTTTCCATTCTTTTTTTCATTCAAATTAAACTTAAATAATGAGTATGATTTGGTAAGATAAAATATCTTTCATTGCGTAACATTAAAAATTACGTTATATTTTTCACAATTCAAAATGACCTTTTAAGTGTTAACCTTGCTCCCAAATCGTCGTATACTATGGAAAACTTAGATGATGAAACTGGATAATCGAATCCACTTTGTTGGTGATACAAACTTGGGTTTTATTTTAAACCTACCACTTTCTCATCTTTTAACAATTAATAAAATATTATTTTCAATGGCAAGCAAAACACCTATCCTCGAACCCTATAACGAGAAAGTTGATGTTTGACCTTGTTTCTTGGTGATGAGACATCACATCATCTTATGAAACAACTTCCAATGATCATTTGGTCATTTAACGTCAAGTTCCTAGAAGCCTAGTTGACCATTTCACATCTTTGGAACAACTGTTGAAAGTGTAAAATTCAGTTTGGTTTTGGCTCTCGGTTTAGGCCTCATGTCGAGAAATGAGATTTTGTCTCCGCATACCTCTAGAATTTCTCCTTGACAATTGCAATCAACCATTAGTTTTTAGCAAATAAAATCAAGGGGATAGTTTTTCAAAGAGTTTTTATAGGCCTCTGGTCATTCTACAACAAGGACAAACTAATGTAATTGCGACAAGTAGTTTTGGAAAGGTAGTCACCGATTGAACCTTCGTCACCAGTTTTAAGTTCTGTCAGCTCCAAGGGTTTCCCTTTATATAGGTGATTAGGTGAGAATTAAAAAATTGTGTGTTTGAGTCTTGTGCATTGGTCTTTAAAATCATTTTTGTAGCCATAAGGGATAAATTGGTCATTTTTGTAAACTTGTAGCAAAAATGGGAAAATTGTTGTAGGACCTTATTCAAGTCAGATAACTATCTGAAACTTGTAGACACTAACATATGAATGTATGGAACCTCCCTTATTTTATTGTTTTTAGAAAAATTGATTATGGGGAAAATGGTGTGTTTCTCTCTTCTCTTTCTATCTCTCTAGTTTTGGGAAATGAAATTACGTATGTATTTCTTACTTTCACTTGTTGTGTGCTAAGTGTTGTATTAATTGTGAATGGAAAATTAGGAAACTGTGAATTGTGTTATATTGTAGGAGGGTGCCATGCCAACATTTTTGCTGACCATGTTGTCATTGCAAGTACCATGGATAGAAGAAATCAATAACATGTTCAATATGTTGTGATGACATGTACCATTGAGATGAATACATTGTATATTGTAAATAACACTATTAATGAGGTTTTATAGAATGACATTGTTGTATTAGGAAAGATAAATTTTTTAATCTTTGTAATGAAATGATAACCTTACTCATATGGATATGTAGTTGAGTTATATTTGCATGTGCATGTTTTGGAGTTTGTATGTTAGTTGTGGAAAACATCAAATGAAATAATCTTGTTGTTGTATGATAAGTTCAATAGTTTAACATTGTTAGGGTGTGGATATTGGGATGAATCTATTCTAATAATAACTCTTGTGGTATGGATAGTCCCCTTGAGCTTTCCCTCGTGCCCTTTTTTCTATAGTGGGACAAAACACCTTAGTCAACTTTTAATTATGCTACCTATGTTGGCTATTTGAGACTAGGTTCTTCCTTATGCCAAGAAAATGGGTCTTACTTGTGTTTTCTTGACCATCTTGTAGAAGGTGAACATTATACCTTGTCCATCCTTCACACATGACCCATGGGAATGTCTCTTCTTTTCCCTCATGGCCAATTTTCTTCTCCATAAGTAAGGAATGAAAAAAAAAAGTTAATGATGCTAAGCTCATATTGTGAAAGAAGCCCTTTGGGACATGACTAAGCCTTAGGAATAAAATTGTTACCTTGGCTAGTAATAACGGAATACCTTGGGCTTTTACAAAGGTCTTGTGAGATAAAGATGTTTGAACACTCTAGTATTGACCTTGTAGTAGGGCATAGATCCCTTGGGGTAAATGGGAATGAATTAAACCTAGGACCATTAAGAGGTTAACTGGTGGACAAAATTTTGTAACTAACTCTTGCAATCAAAATTGTTTTTGTAAGATGATGGCCTAAGAGAAAAGTGAGAATTGAAACTTAATCTCGTAACTCCTTGCTAAGTCATTTTTTCTGATATTAAAGGTAAAATGAAATGTCCCATGTGGGAACATGCAATTCAAATACATGAGCTCTTATTCAACTTGTGTATGTAGCTTATAAATACTTCCAATCAATTATATCTTCAAGATGTACCACAAGTTTAAAGTTAAACTTGAGACCATCCCCCTTTTAGAGTAATGTCAAGTGAAAACCGTGCTCATCCCACTTACTTTATGCGAGCATTCATTATGTAATACAAGTAAAACGAGTTGTTCCATGCGTAACATAGCTTTTGAAAATAAGAATCCTAATTGGGAAAAATTAATATTAAAAGGTATAGTGTCACTTTTGTGACATGAGGGACGTGATGTCTAATGCAACATAATTGTATGGTTGTATTAGAAACTCCCAAATGGAAGGCAATTAAAAATGTAAGTGCTTGGGATTAAATGTGCATTTAGAAAGTGTTTGGTGAATTGTGAAGTGTGGTGGTGCCTCACGTAGTACTTAAAGATTCTGAATCAAATAAAATGTAAAATTTATGATATTAATATTGATAGTTTGGTAGGTTGGAGAGAATATTGGGATGAGTGTGAGAAAATAAAGGTGGATATATAAGTGGAAGGTTGAGATATGTTTGGAATCCTTGATATGATTTGACTCCTCATTATTAGGAGAGAAACTATGGATAAATATCTCTCACCCATATTAATAAAGTGATCCAAATGTTTGAAATAATAAGATATTTATTTCGTGTGTCAAAGTTTACGTTTTATATTGTTAGTTTGCTTACATAAACTCTAATCAAATATAATATTTGGTATCAGAATAAGTTCATCCTATTCATTTAATGGAATTTTGAGCTTAACTTAGGGGAAATTATATTTAGAATTTCTCCTATAGATGATAGTTGTGAGAGAGGAAGATAACTTGTAGTTTTATTATAGATTCTTATTTACCAGTATATGCAATTCAATTTGGTTTTTCATAAATTTCAAATATGTTCAAGCCACATTTCATATTGTATTGGAATCTATAGACTTGCATAGTTTCTCACATCAACCAGGCCATGTGGAGGTGTAAACATCAACTATTGTGTTTCTTTTGTTAAAGTTACACATATGAGGCACATCTGTGTTTTCTTTATCGACTTATCCATCAAATTTGCATTGGACATTCTCGGTCTATGAAGATTTCTTCTTGAGTTGTGTATGTGGGAATTCTTTATTGGATAGCATATCATTACGCACATTTTTATATTTATGCATTCTTATTGGCTTGGTTCTACAAACCCATGATCATGGAGACCACGTGATTTGAGTGTGGCACGAAATAAACTCAACTCGCTTGATTCGATTCCGTTATTTCTACCTCCACTCGTAAAAATAGTGATATTTTTATTGTTTTACAACTATTTGGACATTAGATGTGGCATTTCTCCCGACTGTCATACCACTATACCAGAAGATTGCTTTGTACACATTCAACATGATATGAAATTAAGAGTAACGAAAAACATACGCTAATCTTGAGGAGAGATATTATGCAAAACTTTCAACATAGTAAAATAGTTACGAAATATCAACAACATATTCATAACAAAACACAAACACCCAGAGGATATACGTGGGAAAATCCTTTTGGATAAAAAACCCCACACTCCAAAATCCCACTCAATTTATTTCAAATCTAATAACAAAATTACATACACTTTTAGAGCAAGTTTCTTACAGGGAGTATCACGAGAAACAATTCTCGGAGGATTAAAAATCACCACACCAATTGCTTTTCTCAAGCCTTCATTTATAGACCTCCAAATACAAGAAACCATCTATGGTTTACAAAACCATGTGCCAAACCTCTCATGAGGTGGATATATTAAAGAGCAAGATTTTAGTCAAAATTAGGCTCCCACGTCCAAATATTCTCCCCTATTTTTGACCCTTCAGGATGTCATAAAATCTGTCATAATATCTCTAAAAATAGTCCTTCCATGATATACTATCATATGGTAATATTTTTCCAACTCCT
Source organism: Taxus wallichiana var. yunnanensis (assembly GCA_018340775.1). Classification (NCBI taxonomy): domain Eukaryota; kingdom Viridiplantae; phylum Streptophyta; class Pinopsida; order Cupressales; family Taxaceae; genus Taxus; species Taxus wallichiana. Next base: position 82,809,883 of record CM031241.1, on the reverse strand, counting down.
ATTTCTATTTAGAGCCTAGACAATGTGAAACGGTTATAGGAAAATCTTAAATGAATAAACTAAACAAGGTTGAGATAGCTCATTTCCAATCTCCCACTTGTCAAATACCTTGTAAAGGCCAAGGAAAGATACCATCATGGATCAACTTCCCGAGAGGCCCATAGACTCGAACATCCTCCTAATTTCATTTGCCGTGCTCACGGGATTAGAATCTCAACATTCGCAACTATCTCTACCTTTTCCAGCTTCACCCTTCCCTCTCGACCATATCTCTCATGAAGTGATACTTAACATCAATGTGTTTGGTCATGACATGAAAAGTTAGGTTTTTGCAAGCGATTTACTGAAGGAATCAATAATTATGTGTGCAAGAATTTTAATCTAATATTTGAACACAAATGCTTTAGCCAAATGGCTTCTTTACGGGAATGAGTAGCTGCCATTTTATGGCATGGACAAAGCCTTTTCACTTGCTCATGCTCATCAACTAATTGCACCACCATTAAGAGTAAACACATATGCACCTTTGGTGGATCTTCTGCTATCGACATCATCAGCCCAATCTAAATCCAAACAACCATGAATACGTAGGGAATGTTGATCTCCTCTTCCATGAAAGCATATAGACTGATAAGAATTTTGCATACAATAAATCTATAAATTGATAATATAACACAAATAATAAAGCCCACCATAATACCCTGGTACCCAACACCATACAATGCTCCTTAAGAAAGGAGTAATATCCCAAATGGGAATCCACTTCGAGGGGGACACCCCAATAACCTCTACAAAAGAATAACTCATACATAGTCCTCATAATGATACTCACATCCTTTAAATATGCTAACACCTAATCCCAATGTAGGCCAAAAATATATTACCCAATATAATTAATTCCTATGAGATCCCATATAACTAACTAAGGGGATGTGTGCACACCACGTCGGCATCTCCATCAACCCATATACATTATAATATCATATCCCATGTGAACCCATACATATAACTAAGGGGATGTGTGCCACATGTCAAAGATCTCCATCAACCCATATATATTATATTATCATATCTCAAGGTACATAGGGCATTACACCCTCTTTGACATGTTTGATCCCCGAAACATAAGAAGAACCCATATTGAGTGTGCATTAAATTATTGCACACTTGTCAATGCTTGATCATCCAACCACCCATATGAAATTAGTGGGTGATGTTTCTAAAATAATTCCATATTCCATTGTGCTTTCTATTCCATCTTGGTCCATATGTGTTCCTCCTCATATATCCATAATGATTATTCCTGTGATTCCATGTCATATAATTATTGTTCCATTGATTCCATGTATAGCCAAAATTATTACTCCTCCAATTCTCTGTATATCCATATAGTTTGCTAACCTCATGTGTCCGAGCATGTCTCCATGATGTTTTCCTCTCATGATGATATGGGTGTCTATATGGTGCAACCTTAAACCTATCACCATTTCTTTTCTAAGAAGTTATTTCTTTTTTCTCTTGGTGGACAAAATTTTTGTATATTCTTCACTCTCCTTCAATCATCCTTAAATCTATTTTTGTGAAAATGATTTTTCTTTGCTAAGTGAATCTTGCAATGTGACCAATTTCATGAATTTATTTAATTAAGATAACTCCTTGCTAACCAGTCATTTTCCATATCTAAAGCATAAAAATATAATGTAAAACATATTTATCCATAGAGATCTTTAAATCTTCAAAATGTTTCTTACCATCCACTGAGCTTCCTTAATATGTTTTGCTTATACATGTAGATTTTGAGCTACATCCATATTGATGAAGTTATATTTGTTGCTAGGGTTTATGGAAACAATTACCTTTTTCCTTTGAATACACCCTTCAAACTGAAATATTGAAGCTTCCTTCTATACTAGTGCAATGTAGCTTATAAATCTTCATACAATTAAAGTCTCTTGTGTACCACAAGTTTAAAGTTCAAAGCTATGAGATACCCATACCTTTCCCTTTGCCTTGTGTTTCAAGTGGAAATTATTCCATCCCTCCTCTTCTTCCTCTTCTAAAGATTCGAGCATTCATTATTGTCTATTTTGGGGTCTCGATTCAATGTGTAAAATTGAACCACATCCTTTTTGTTCATTTTCTTTATGTTGTTCGTGAAAATTAATAGGAAAGATTTAATCTCTCTAAAAATAACACTTCCGGAGTATATTACCTTTTGTGCAACATGATCCCAAAGCTTGTATCCTTTCACACCATAGCCATATCTAATGAAGATACATTTGACAAAGAATCCAACTTTGTTCTCTTCTCACTTATGACATGAGCCTCACAACAAAAACTCTTAGATGTCTAATACAACATCAATTATATGGTCTATTTATTAGTAACTGGTAACAATTTCAAAAACCTCTTTTCTAGACTAGCTCCAAAAATGTAAGCCTTCTCCATCAATGTTCTATTCAATCTTTCTGCAACTCCATTTACTCCAAAGTGTTGTATTTTGTCTTTAATCCTGTCTATACAAAATCTATCAAAGTCTGAAACAGTACTCACTTTGCCATTATCGTCTCAAACACTTAATTTTCTTCCCAGTTTGAGTTTCAACCATAGATTCCTTGAAATGACTAAAAACTTCAATTTACTCTTTAAAAAATGTTCTCCAACTAAAATCATCACTTAAAAGTAACATAATAAACTGATTTAGCAATAGTTTAACATGACCAAATACATCCGAATGGATTAGATCCAAGATACATGAAGACTTATTAGTAGATGAGTAAAAATGAATGCAATTTTGTTTGCCATAAATACAATGCTCAAGGTCAAACTCCATTAACCCCTCAAAGGTTCTTATTTTTCATGGATTTGGAAATGTGGCCAAGCCTTGCCATAACATGATTAATTTTGATTCTCCTTACCCTTGGGTACCTAGAAGCCAAACCATGGGATAAAACCCTCTCTCAAATAAGGTATTAGTTTTATAAAGTGCTATTGTAATCAACCATCCATGCATCAAGTTTAATGTACCCAATCTACTTCCTATATTATTTCTCACCATTTTCACACCTACTTCAAAAATTGTACATGCACACCCGCATCTATTAGCTTTTGAGATATAAATTTCTTAGTCTTATGTAAGACACCATCAAATCTTCTAATTCTAATATAAAATTTCACCCGAATATACACAACAATTTCAAGGAAAGAATTATCACCCAAATATCCTTATTAGTTTTCATTTAATCAGTGGAAAGTTTTGAGTCTATTAACCATGCAACCTACACTAGTGGCCAAAGCTCAAAAAGGCATTCCATATTTTTTTGGACTGAGTCGAATCTTCTTCTTTTTCTTTTCTTCTTTGCATTCCCTTCGATGAGTTTTCCACAGTTCCCAACATATCGCCTTGGACTTACGAGGGATTTTGATCTCCCCTTATTCTTGAATGGCCATGCTTATTCTCATCTTTTCCCCATTCTTTTGTTCTTCCTTAACACTCAAATCCTCTTTGGCGTACAGAGACCTTCCTTCTCATCTCTTCGAAGAGTAGAGAACCAACAACATCCTCAATCTTTAGAGTGATCAAGTGCTCCCAATTGACTAGGCTATCCCATGAGTCTCGGCAACATGAAACCAACAACATTTGGCACATTTCTTCTTCGTCCATCTTAACCCCAATCGAGCTTAAGTCACCAACATATTGAATGTTTCTAGATGCTCGTATTTTTCCAGATTCTCATGTTCAAGAAAATCTTATTTAGTATTGCTTGGTATATCTCATCTTCACAAAGCTTCTCAACTTCAGGAAATATATGGATCGAATCTGTAGACATAGTCATCAAGACTACTTTTCTTTTGTTCCATTACAACATATTGTACACATAACTAGATCACATCTGCGCCTATTCTTCTCATCCACCGCATCCCATAGACTCAACCATCATCTTCAACTTCCACATTTCAAAGTTTGTGCCAGACTTCTCTATGTCAATCCTCCCAGATGTGATTGCCATTTGAAAATATCTTTCTCTCTACACAAGATTCTTCTTGGAGTTGTGTACCTGGTAGAAGACTAGGAAATTCAAATTCTTTATTGAGATAAAAATTTCAACATGCACATTGTTATATTTATGCATTCTTATTGGCTCTGTTCTGTATTTCAAATCTAATATGATCATGGAGCACCTTACGTGATTTCACCAAAAACAATTCTAGGATGATTAAAACTAACCACGCTTCTCCAAGCCTTGATTTATAGACCTCTGGTTATACAAGAAATCATCTATGGTTTACAAAACCATGTGCGCTCACAAGGTGGATAGCATTAAGAGCAAGATTTCGTCTAAAATTAGGCTCCCACGTCCACAATATTCTCCCTATTTTTTGAATAGTGGGAAAATCTTTCATCTCTAAAAATAGTTTCCATGATAACTATTTGGACATCTCCTGGCATACCACTGATTGCTTTGAATACAAACAAGGTTCAAAACAAAGACATACCTATTTAGGTCTTCGTCTTCTTCACAAGTTGTCCCTCATCCTCTTTAAGTTTTTTGCTTTTTTTTAAAATCTATTCATACACATGCTAAATTTTAATATTGTCTTAGGTTTAAGTTTAAGATTATTAATTTATTTAACTCAAATTTATATAAAGTTTTTTTATTTAGTGTTTGTGTTTAGCGCCTAGGATGTTATAATTTAACATTTTTTTAGATTTTTCATATTATAGAGTTTGTAGTGTATAAAATTTTGTTATAATTATTGAGTCTAGAAAGTAATTAAATATTTCTTTCTTAGTAATAATTTTTGTTCAGTTAAGTGTTATGTTTAACATAACATATTTGATCGTGTTTTTCATTTTATTGTTTAGTGTCAAAATTGGAAAAAACAAAAAAAAAAAAAAACAAAAAAAAAAAAAACTTACGTACGCATTTTGGTGGTAATTGATGTCCATTTTGTAATTGAGCCTACTGATCAAATCCAATTGAGTTAGCAACAAATAGATGGAGGATGGAGGCAACAAAGGAAAGAGGTCAATCACCAACATCTCCCTAGCCGCAAGTGACGGGGACGCACAATGGTGTTGTGGAAATTTCTTCCAGTTGTGTGTTTAATTTTTGTGAAAATAAGATCAAATGATAATTCCTATTCAATTTTTGTGATAAGTGAGCTCCTGTGTGAGCGATATTTCTTGCATTTTTTCTTAATGCCAAATTGTTGCGAAGGAATAAAAGCACCAATGTAAGATAGTTCATGGATCTTGAAAGGGTTTGTTGGAGGATCCAGAAAACCACACAAGGTGAACAATTGATGGGGCCTATTTGTGTCAAGGTTTTTGGTAAACTTATTTAAAACCATGGAAGGAGAGAACCTTTCTTTAGATCAAGGTCATGAGTCACATAGTTGGGCATGCTACAGAGTGAGCACACTAAAGATGAGGGTGTGAATGTTTATCCACCACGTTTGCACTAAGGGGGAATGTTACAGATATTTAATGGTTAGTGATCACATTTAAATAATGTGTGTGACAACTTGTATTTGTAATAGTTAGTATTAAATAATATTGTAAGTAATATGTGAAGTTGTGATAAACAACTCGCGGATATTTTGGTAGGTTGGAGAGAATATTGGGATGAGTGTGAGAAAATAAAGGTGGAGATATAAGTGGAAGGTTGAGATATGTTTGGAATCCTTGATATGATTTAACTCCTCATGATTAGGAGAAAAAAATATGTATAGATATCTCTCACCCATATTAATAAAGAGAATCAAATGTTTGAAATAATAATTTATTTATTTTGTGTGTCGAAGTTTACATTTTATATTGTTAGTTTTCCTACATAAACTCTGACCAAATATAATATAATGGAGTCACTTATAAACAATTGCAATAAATAATTATACCCGATAGGGTATACTCCTTATAAGGTAAACATTGAATGAAATGACAATTATGCACTCTTTTAATGAGAACTTAGGTCCTTGTATGATAATGTGTTTCCAATTAAATGTTGTAAAATAAATCATTTTCCTTGGTAATAAAAAAGTAACAGAAATAATGTGCTTATGGAACATGTCTATCCTTAAGTTCTCATGTGGCGTGGAGTCATTGCATTGTGTTCATCATTTTGAGTAAGTTTAGAAGTAGTGTGCTTTTGGTGTTATCCAGTTATATATGTGGGTCCATGTTTGTCTAATCCTCTCATGTGATATTGAGTTATTTTAAGTGAGACCAAGTGTTGTCGTATAACAAGTAATGAAAGATAAAAAAATATCTTGGTTTTTGTGTCTTTTGTTTTGGTCCTTCATGTGTGGGTGTTACAGTTGGTTGGTAATACATTATGATCCACTCATCTTCAAGTGTTATGAATATTGAGACCATTACTTGGGATCTTTTTAAATACCATATTGAATTATTTAGAAATATTACCTCCTTTTTCCTGGGCTTGTCTAGTAGGTCTTTCCATCTTTTTCTACATGCTAGAAATGATGTCAAGAAGTTTTTTTCTGTATAATTTTCAATTTCTAAAATAGATTCTTCTAACCTAGCCACATAAATATCTTTTAGCTAATGTATGTGTATGTAAGCTCTAAAGGTGGTAATCAAATTGTTAGGAGTGGGAAAATCATGCCTCATTAAGATACCTATCATTTCTTGAATGTTAGTGGATTCTACAACTTTTTCAACCCAAATTTGTTGGTTTTTTAGAGTGAGGTAAAATCCCTTACTTAAACTTCTCCTATAAATAATTTGATCAGAACTTTGGTATAATTCCCCAATATAAACATGTGAAAAAAATAATTCACATAGTAGATTCTTCAACTCTCAGTATTATTGGTTGTATAAGCCTTTATGAATTCTTTGCATTTGCTAAATCACGTGGCATATTATTGGATAGTCTAAAAATTTTTAATTTGAGAAATTGTTCTCTTGGGAACATGGCATAGAAGTTTTATGGCCTTCTTCAAGTGAGTAGAAATTCACCTATTTGGCAAGCTATAGTGAATTTTCCTTCTAGAGTTATATTACTTTCCTTCAAATTCTAGATTTATGTCTCTAATTCTTTATTCTTAACATCCACATTTATGAGATCATACAAATGGGACATCCAAGAAAGAATTCTCTTAGATATTATAATGGGAAAGGAAAATTCATTTTGAATCTCCTTATTGCTTGATTTTTCTATGAGTTCTTGACTAACAATGATTGTTCCTTGCTTTCCTATCGTTAGTAATTTCTTGTTGGAATGTATACATATTAATTTGAAAAAAAAAGAGAAATTGATTCAATTTCAACTCCCTTTTCTTTTAATATATTTCCTAATGATAAAACTTTGTTTTCTCTTTCTTACACTCTACTATTGACACTATCCAACTCTATTTTCAGCTATGTTATCTTACATTTAGAGTTTTCATTTTTTCATCCAAAAGTTCTACCTTTAAAATCTAAATTAATACATATTTCTCATTCAATAGTTGTTTGAGTATTTTGATTTCTTCATTATTCATTTTTAAGGAAATTTCAGCCTTAGACAAATCCATTACCTAACTTACTTATTTGTATTATTCATTAAATGAATTTGGTTATCCTTCTTCCTGTTATGGTGATGAATGGAAATTTTATTCATCTAGTTACATGGGGTCCTTCCCTTTATCAATTAATTTAGGATAGTTATAAGGTTTTTCACCTTCATATTCTACAAGAATAGTGGTGGAAGGCATGGTCTCCTTAAATGTCCCTTTATGCAAGCAACTGGTCCAAAGATTCTTGAGGGAAAGTGAGAGGTGTTGGCATGTGTGTGTTTGTGTTTTCATTGATGTAAAAGCTTAAAGAGGAATTACTGATAAAGTATGATCAAAATGATTGTAACAAGATTCTTGTACTAATGATGTCATGGGAAAACAAGAAGTGACATGGCTCTAAGAGTGGAAATGGTGAGAGTTACTTTGTCTAGTAGGCCTAATCGAAAGGTCTAGTCATCATAGGTGATGACATATGAAGGATAGAGATAAATGGAGGATTTTTAAGCATGGTAAGGGATTTGAGATCATCTTAGTGGTGTGTTGAGACACTCATACATGTCTTAGAGGGTGATTTAAAGGTGTAAGTAGGGTTTGTAGGTCTTCATCTAGACCTAGTATGGGTGTTTGGTGGCCTAATAGAGTATGATGATTAGTTGCAGAGGTGTATGTGCCCATGATGACATGCATATGAGTGAGACGTGTTTCTAAAGGATGTTAGGACCTTTTGAATAGTTTTAAAGTAGGGTTATAGTGTAAACCTATTATCTAGGTCCAAACTAGACCTAATTATATGACGTATCTAGGAAAGTCGTGGTGGTTAAGAAGATGTAAATCCGAGTATGATCAGGTGAGAATTTGGGAAGTTGAGAGATGTGGTCAAAGTTTCAAGTGTATATGAGGATAATCTTGCAAGATATGATGATTTGAGTCCCCTAGCTCAAGAAGGTGAGTTTCCTAGCTCGATATGAGATATTTTGTGTTGGTTGGCATGTGTAAAGTTTACATGGGGACCTGAGCCATTCAAGGATGATGGGGCATTGAGATAAGAAGGTTTCATAGGTGGAATGAAGTTAAATAATGTCATGTTCTTTATGAACAATCATTAAGAATCCAATGAGGTCAAAAACCCAGCCTAAACCCTAGTTCATGAGCGATAGAGGAAAACTTAATGATGTGAGATCAAAATTCATTGAATCATCAAATGTGATGATTTGAGGATGGAAAGGAATCTCCCATATTTCATATGGTGGTGATTTGGAGTCTTGAATGTAGGTAGATCCCACTCATATTTACATGTTTCTAGGAAATTTTGTTTGTATCTCAAGTTTTCCATTAGACTTAATATTTAAATTGATGTTCGGATAGATGGAGAGCTATGATAGATGTTTGAAGTGATTTTAGATCTTGGTGAAGCCATTTGGAGGTTTGCATAGGTCCAAATGTGAAGACTAGTTTTTAGGTCTAATAGGTAGTTTTTTGTAGTCATGGAGGAAGAAGGTTCTTGGGAATGTGTGGCCTAAGTTGATGAGTCTAATGATTATGATGGAGTTTTATGCATCCAATATGTCATGCTACATGCTTTAGTTGAGTCCCGCAGGTTAGATTGGTTTCCAAGAACTAGTTACAAGTTGACTTAATTGACTGGTGATTTAATTTAATTTGAATTAAATCTAATTGCAAAGTCACTATTGAACCAAATTATGTATAAATACTAAAATATAGAAATGACACAAGCAAGCTAAGATTTAAAATATGAAACCCTAAGCAAGAAGATGAGAGAAGAAGACTTAGCTAATTTTCGTGAAACCTAGAGCTAATCTAGACTAGGAAAAGTGAGGAAAAACTAGGAAGCATGTTGTTACTTGCACTGATATAAATTTTGTAGCTTACGAACATAGCCAGACATGGGCGCTTGGGATAGGTCAAGGGTAACTAGGTGTTAGAGACCGCTTCTTGGTGTTGGTTGTTGCACAAGATCTCAGGATATGTTTTCTGGTGTGTCGTAAGGTCTTCATTGTTATTCTCTTTTAATCATGCACATAGTCACAAAATGATCACCAAGGGTACCTATAACTGTAAAAGAAGAGTTCACCTACACAAGCCCACAAACCACATCAAACCTAAAAGGAAAATGTAGAATGGGGTCGACTGACCCTGGAGGTCACCCCGAGAGTGAACTTACAACTAAGTGTTACACTACATCTCAGAATCCATGTATTTATGTGAGTGTGTGTAGAAATTGTGCCCTAGGATGCCCTTGTGCAAGTTACACTTGATAGCAGGATGTAGCTAGAATTTAGCAATGTAGTAGAATGTGTGGATGGAATAAAATGAACTTCCCTTCCTTTGTTGTGTATACAGAAGTATACAACCCTTGTTCCTTGAAAGGATGTTGGATTTGGATGCCTTTGAGTGCTTTAGGTTCCTTTTGGATGCAAGCTTAGGTGATGATAGTAATGTTTAGTGCTTGGTTCTTTATTTTGAACACATAACTATGTATTTATATGATTCCCTTGTTTGAATTTCATAATTGAAACCGGAAGGCTGACCCATAAGTGAAAAAGATTCCCAAAAGATAAAAGAGACCCAAAAGGAGTGAGTAAGGTGAAAAAGGGTCAAGGGCATCCCAAAGGGGACATGAGCTCTTGGGTGTTGTTATCCTTTCTCAACATTGGTGTTTGGAACCATAAAGAATAAATCAATACAATTTCAATTGGGTTATAGGATGTAAAAGACCAAATAGAAAACATGAAACAAAGAAAAGAGGCCAAAGATATTTGTCAATCATGAGTTTTCTTCCTTAGGAATCATATGAATTATAGTATGTGTTTAGGACCTAGAAATGTACCCAAGTGCATGATTTTGTGTCTACATTTTCCCCCACTTTATGTTGTTGAGTGAATACTCGATAACATAAAGTATATAAGATATGTTTACCTTATGATCTTGTAGAGTGTGCGAGAAAAATGCATGTCGAGTGGACAAGTAAAGCGTGTAATGATGCAAAGTGAAGCATGGAGACTAAGAAAGGAAAGTGACCCTAGGGGTGAAGAGTATGTGTTTCATTGTACATGTTGTTTTTGTGTAGCTTGTTGTTTTTCTTCTTATAAGGATGGACCTACAAAATAAGAGAAAAATAGTAAAATTTGTGTATATGAAAATCAAAGAAAAATGTTCATAAACACGTAAAAGTGTGTAAAAGTGTGTAAAAGGAAAGTGTGCACTGATGTAAAAGAGTGTAAAAGGATAGAAAAGTGTCTTGAATTGCTGTGAAGAGTGGTTTTTTTTGGGTGATACCACACCAAGAGTGAGTTTTCTGGGTGATCTCACTCGAAGTGAAAATTTTTAGTGATCCTATGCTAAGTGATGGTTTTTGGGTGATCTCATGCTAAGTGCGTGAGTTTTTGGGCAATCTCACGCCAAAGAGAAAGTGTTGGGGAGAGAGGTCTAGTGTTACTCTCTAAATATGAATCTATTGGATAAGCACCACTGATGATGGTGTAACCCTATTTTGTTCCTGCAGTCCCAATTGTTCTGTATTAGTTCTTATTTGTACCAATTAAATTGAATATAGGAGATAAATTATATTCTATTCCCGAAGGATATGTGCTGTAATCGTGAAAACTACTCTAAAGGCTTATGTGAAATATGCTATTCTTAGAAGATGATTGTGTATGCCCCCAGGAAATTATCACCCAGGGGAGGACAGGGGTGCCCAGGAACTGGTATCTGAGTCTGGGTGCTAGTTTTCTATGTTGTGATTTTGACCCAAGTCTAATTCTAGGGTCATTTTGTGACTATAACATGTGTTGTTTGTATACTGTATAGTGTTGTGATGTAGCTCTGAGTTGTTGTATGGGGTGATTTTTTCACCCAATGTATGCCCCCTTATTTGGGGTGCATGTGATGTTTGTAGGAGTGTGTGCCCAAAAGAGAGGACTGATGTTGATTGAAGCTGATACTTGTAGGGGTAGGGATGTGCATGGTAGAAACCAAGGCACATGCAAAAAAAAGTGGCTAGTAACATGTGTTAGTATAAAAATAGCTAACATGTAATAGAAGACAATGTAATAAGAAAGTGTGCATACAATATAGACCACGAAAAGTGGGTTTCAAACATGGGACATCACTCATAATGTCACAAGACAATCAGGGCTCAAAGTGACCAAAATCATACAAATAATGATCAAACAAGACATAGGGCACAACCCACAAAAATGTAGCATACAATAGTAAATAATGGCAATAAAAATGTATCACAAACCATGGTGGTATATAGTCTTTTAAAGAAAATGCTACACATGAAGCACCCATTAGCATGTTAGAAAGATAAAGAGTATGTCAAAGCATGTATGTATCAATGGAAAGTAAAGTGTTCTAGTAAGAATAAGAAGTATTAAATGATGAGATTATAACACATGTAATGTGTGAAAAATTAGATGCCACCATGAGCTTTAGTGGGAATGGTAAGAGGTATAGTGCCAAACATCATTGCACCATGTAAGAACTTGTAAGAGATCTGCATTCACTCCAAAAGACCAATTGAATGTGCATGTGTATATATAGAAAAACATATTGACATATTGAGTATATGACTAGCATAGTAAGCAAAGTGCATCATGTAAGTAGTATAAGCAAGCAAGAATAAGTGCAACCAAGATATGCAAATGTAGTGTATGAGTGTGATGGAATGGTATGCAATATTTGAATATGTAGGAAACAATGTGCCCCATAAGGATGTGTATGAGATGAGGTTCATTTATAAAAGACCCTCAACAATCAAGAATGAACCATAGAACAAGAGTGTACATCATTGGGAAATGGTTTGAGAATGTGTGCTAGAAAGATAGATCATGAAGCATAGAATGAAAAGTGAATGTGGTGAGGTTCATTTCAGATTTATACCCTCAATAGTCAAGTATGAACCGTGGAACTAGATTTCTTCATATGGTAATGATGATATAATGTGTATCAAAGGGTTTTTAGTGATGCTTAGGAAATATTATACATCATGGAGTGTGAAGTGCATGAAATGGTACAAACACTTGATAGAAATGCAGGGGGGAAATTGTTGATGCCCCCTAATTATTTGAGTGATGGAGATCTATGTAGTGATGTGAAAAGGACCATACATGGTGGTAGAGCTTGAAATGTGTCTTGGCCATCAATGTAAGGATTAGTTTTAATTAAAAAAGAATTGGACATAGAAGTGGAGTGGGGTAGGGAGGGATATTGAATGGTGGTAGCTTATGTGAGATTGAAAATGTCATAGAAGACTTGAGAGGAGGAGGGAATGGAATGATTTTTAGAGGAGTTTGCTTAGTTAGAGTTGGTAACGAGGTAGAGGGCATGGGAGAAGGAGGGGATAAGATGATGTTTATAGGTGGTTGGTTAGTTGGAATGGGTTGGATAAACAAATCTTGACTTACCAAAGAAGGAACATTAGAAATTATGGAATGATGCTCATTAGACATGGAAAGACCATATTTAGGAGCCCAATGGGATTTAGCAATTGGAGATGAGAATTGTAGAAGAATTTTTTGTATAAAATGAAATGAAACCATGATACTTAAGGTGGCCAATTTGTCATTTTAGAGCATAGAAATCATTTTCATTATGTCCATTAATTATGTGATAATTGCAATATGGGTGACCTTGGTATTTTACAAGTTGATAAGGAGGATAACAATGAGTAGTTGGAAATTTGATCAATTGATGAGTGAGGAGATGAGGAAGAATATCATGTTTCTTAGCATTGAAATCAAACTTGAGAGGTGTGGTAGTGGAAAGACTTGGGGTTCACTGATATGAGAACATGTAGAAGTCATAAAAGTAGAATGAGAAGCATCCTTGAGATGTTGGATTTCATCTTTAAGAGATGTAATCATGGTTTCCATAGCTTGGATTTTGTCTTGAAATAAACAATGCAAAGCTTGAATTGAATCTAAGATGGGTTGATTGGATGGAGGATTAGGAGTGATAGAGTCATCAAATAGATAGATGATCAAAAATGGAATTTACTTGAGTAGGCATATTGCGAGGGAGATACATAGTGTCTAGGGATTTTTTGGAGAAAATCTTTACAAGATGGGTGCATTTGAATCAATTCATGTAAGGATATTAGAGGATTTTTAGGAGCCATGAGAGAAGAAAAAAATGAGGATCCAAGTGTATGATCACGAGTAGGGTTCACCAAATGATTTAATTTAATTTGAATTAAAACTAAATATTGTAGACTCACTATTGAACCAAATGATGTATAAATGCTAAATATAGAAATAAAACAAGAAAGATAAGATTTAAAATATGAAACCCTAAGAAAGAAAATGAGATAAGAAGACTTAGTTGATTTCTATGCACAACCTAGAGCTGATCTATACTGGGAAAAGTGATGAACAAACTAGGAATATTTTCATTATTGCTCAATATAAATTTTGCAACTTGCGGATAAATCTAGACATGTGCACTTGGGATAGATCAAGGGCACCTGGGCACTGGTGAATGCACAGGAGCTTAGGATATGCTTTCTCATGTGTCATAAGGTCTTCATTTTTATTCTCTATTAATAACTTGATAGTCGCATAATGATCACCAAGGGTACCTGTAACATGCAAAAGAAGAGTTCAGCTGCACAAGTCCACAAACCACATCAAACCTAAAAAGGAAAATGCAAAATGGGGAGTCGAATGACCTGTGGTCACCCTGAGAGTGAACTTACAATCAATCATTACACTACATCTCAAAATCCATGTATTTATTGTGAGTGTGTGTAGAAATGTTTCCCTAGGATGCCCTTGTGCAAGTTACACTTGATAGTGGGTTATATATAGAATGTAGCAATATAGTAGAATGTGTGGATGGAATAGAATGAACTTCCCCTTTCTAGTATGTGTATGTAGAAGTATGCATCCATTGTCCCTTGAATGGATGCTATATAGATATATTTGAGTGCTTTATGTTCCTTTTATTTGCAAGCTTAGGTGATGATATTAATGTTTAGTGCTTGGTCATTTATTTTAAACACATAACTATGTATTTATATGATTCCCTTTTTGAATTTCACAATTGAAAAATGCAAGGCTAGACCTAAGTGAAAAAATGCCCAAAAATATAAAAGATATCCAAAATGATTGAGTAAGGTGAAAAAAGTTCAAGGGTTCCCATAGGGGACATGTGTGCTTGGTGTTGTTGTCCTCATTTGGGTGCTAGTATGTCTCAGAGCCATAAAAGATAAATCAGAAAATTTAATTGTTTTAAAAGTGTAAAAAGGATGAAATAGAAAAGAAGAAACAAAGAAAAAGGTCATATATAGTTCTCAATCACTATTTTTATTTCTTAGTAATCATATAAATGTTAGTATGTGTTTAGGACCTAGAAATTTACCCAAGTGCGTGATTTTGTGTCTACAAAAGGGTTTAAGGATAATATAGGTTATTTGATGGAATTAGTCTGAAAGACCATTATATTGTCTTGATTGGTGATACCTAGCTATTGGAGAGTCTTAAGGGATTCTATTTTAAATTATTCCACTCATTGAGAGGTATTGAAAGTGTCAACACATGTGTGATATGGTCTTGCTTCCAAAATAGTTTCTAGGAACCAGATGTATCCCGAAGGACAAAGTTTCTTTGATGGCTCTATGGGTTGAGTCATGAGGTATAAAATTATTACATGTTTTCTTTGGGTTAGTAGATTTCCAATGAGTGGTTTCACGCCATGGTTGAGGTGGTATGCTGAAGCTTCAGGTATTCATATTTGATTACTGGCAGTGGTGATCTAATTAAATACCTCCAAAGCATACTAGTCTTCAAAGATGAACACCTACAATTCCAACATACCACCTCAACCTTGGGCAATGGTGAATGCGCAGGAGCTTAGGATATTCTTTCTCATGTGTCATAAGGTATTTAATTTTATTCTCTATTAATAACCTGATAGTCACAAAATGATCACCAAGGGTACAACATGTAAGAGAAAAGTTTAGTTACAAGCACACAAACCACATCAAACCTAAAAAGTAAAATGTAGAATGGGAGTCAAAATGACACTCTACTCACCCCGAGAGTGAAATTATAATCGATCATTACACTACATCTCATACTCTATGTATTTATTGTGAGTGTATGTATAAAGTTTTCCTATGATGCCTTTGTATAAATAGAACGTAGTAATATAGTTGAATGTGTGGATAGAATAGAATGAACTTACCCTTCCTAGTATGTGTATGTAGAAGTATGCATCCCTTGTCCCTTGAATGGATGATATATGGATATATTTGAGTGCTTTATGTTCCTTTTAGTTGCAAGCATAGGTGATGATATTACCTTTAGTTCTTGTCCTTTATTTTAAACACATAACCATGTATTTATATGATTCCCTTATTTTAATTTCACAATTGAAAAATGCAAGGCCAGACCATAAGTGAAAAATATGCCCAAAATATAAAAGAGTCCCAAAAGGATCGAGTAAGGTGATAAAGGTTCAAGGTTTCCCGGAGGGTAAAGCATGCATGGTTGGGTGTTATTGTCCTTATATGCTGGGCGTTGGTGTCTAGAGCCATAAAAGATAAATCGCAATGAAAATTTTGATTGTGCTATAGGGTGTAAAAGATGAAATAGAAAAGAAGAAACAAATAAAAGAGGCCATATATAGTTCTCAATCACAATTTTTATTTCTTAGTAATCATATAAATGTTAGTATGTGTTTAGGGCCTATAAATTTACCCAAGTGTGTAATTTTGTGTCTAATTCAAGGTTTAAGGATAATATAGGTTCTTTCATGGAATTGGTTTGACAAAAGAGACCAATATATTTTCTTGATTGGTGGTACCTAGCTATTGGAGAGTCTTAAGGGGTTTAATTTTAACCTATTCCACTCATTGAGATGTCTTGAAAGTGTCAACATAGGTGTGATATGGTCTTGCTTCAGGACTAGTTTCTAGAAACTAGATGTATCCTGAAGGACAAAGTTTCCTTTATGGCTCTATGGGATGAGTCATGAGATCTAAAATTATTAGAGGTTTTCTTTGGGTTAGTGGATTTCCAATGAGTGGTTTCACACCATGGTTGAGGTGGTATGTTGAAGCTAGGTATTCATATTTGAATGCTAGTATGCAGTTACATTCAGGAGGTGATCTAAATAGAGCACCTCCATTCAAGGAATTGTCTTCAAAGATGAACACCTAGCTTGTGAACATACCACCTCAACCGTGGGTCATTCAATTTTAAATGTATGTGCACAGGAGCTTAGGATATGATTTACCATGTGTCACTGAGGTCTTAAATTTTATTCTCTATTAATAACTTGATAGTCCCACAATGATTTCCAAGGTACACAATAACATAAAAAATAAGATTTTAGTTCTGACAAGCCCACAAACCACATCAAACCTAAAAAGTAAAATGTAGAATGGGGAGTTGGACTGACCTCGATGGTCACCCTGAGAGTGAACTTACAATCTATATTTGCACTACATCGTATACTCCACGTATTTATTGTAAGTGTGTGTAGAATTTTTCCCTAGGATGCCCTTGTGGAAGTTACACTTGATAGTGGCTTATAGTCTAGATAGAATGTAGCAATGTAATTAGGAATGTGTGGATGGAATAAAATGAACTTCCCATTCCTAGTATGTGTATGCATAAGCACACATCCCTTGCCCTTTGAATGGATGCTATATAGATGTATTGGATTACTTTATGTTCCTTTTATTCGTAAGCATAGGCGATGATATTAATGTTTAGTGTTTGGTCCTTTATTTTGAACACATAACTATGTATTTATATGATTCCCTTGTTTGAATTTCATAATTAAAAAATGCAAGGCCAAACCATAAGTGAAAAAGATGCCCAAAATATAAAAGAGATCCAAAAGAGTGAGTAAGGTGAAAAAGGGTCAAGGGTTCCCATAGGGGACATGGGAACTTGGGTGTTGTTGTCCTCACTTTGGTCATAATTGGTGTTTAGAGCCATAAAAGATAAATCGGTAAAATTTTGATTGTGCTTTAGGTGTAAAAGAAAAATAGAAAAGAAGAAACAAAGAATAGAGGCCATATATATTTCTCAATCACTATTTTTCTTTCTTATTAATCATATGAATGTTAGTATGTGTTTAGGACCTAGAAATTTACCCAAGTGCGGGATTTTGTGTCTACAACATAGGTTTAAGGATAATATAAGTTCTTTCATAAAATTGGTCTAAAATACCAATATACTGAGTGTTTTGATTGGTGATTCCTAGCTATTGGAGAGTCTTAAGGGGTTCAATTTTAACCTATTCCACTCATTGAGAGGTATTGAAAGTGTCAACACACAGGTTCATATGCAGCACTTTCTTCCAGATCGGTTTTACCTGAACCAAATGTATCCTACGAAGGAAAATGTTTCTTTGATGGATCTATTGGTGGAGTCGTGAGGTATAAAATTATTAGAGTTTTTCTTTGGGTTAGTGGATTTCCAATGAGTGGTTTCACGCCATGGTTGATGTGGTATGTTAAAGCTAGGTCTTTATCTTTGAATATTGGTCTGCATGATGTAGGTGACCTAATTAGAGTACCTCCAGCAGACTAGTCTTCAAAGACGAACACCTAGCTTCAACATACCACCTCAACCATGGCATGAAACCACTCATTGGAAATCCAATGATCCAAGGAAAAACTAAAACCACTTTAGAAATCATGACTTCACCCATAGAGCTATCAAAACTATTAAATTTGGTCAGATTATATGTATTAGGAGAGTTGTATCAACACAATATAATAATATATTTAGGATACATTTTGGAGAACATTACAGAGGCTATTATATAGACATAGAGGTAGCCACACATCCTTCTAGAAAATAGGATCTAATATCCCAGGATAGTCATGGGTAATAACAAATTATAACCCATTTAAATGTGTATACAAGTATAACTTACTAGCCACTTATTAATATTTACTCATAGTAAGTAATATTCACCCAATGTAAATACTAATTTTCCTAACATTTCCCCTTAGTGTTTACATGGTAGAAAAAAATTACACTTCATCTGCATCCTTCCACCTCTTCGCACTCATAATCTTGGCACACAACTCAAACTAAAGGTAGAAGAAGGAACACATCAACTTCTTATCTACTGACATTGTTGGGAACACATATGACCGAACAAGTGGTTGTAGTACACGTGCAGAAACCATATTATTATCAACCAATCATGTGTAGGGAACATATACAAAGGAATCGGTGTGGGAACTCAAGAAGGAACCATTTGCATGACATTCACTGTTTAATAAAAGTTTACCACAAACCTAGTACGAAACAAGAACACATCTAACTCTACAACCTCTTCAATAATCATGATGTTGCATTTGACTGTGCTATTTGTTATTTGCCATGTTATTACATAAGGGAATTATGTAGGATTATATCATCTTAGGATTTGGTATCTTTGTCATCACCAATCCGGCACTATGATAATTCTTCACCGGAACTCCTCGTGCTATGATTATTTACTAATACACAAATTTCCCTTTAGTTTGGTGGATGTAATCTGAAACAAAACAACATAACACAAGATTACTATCGACTATGATAAGACGGAATGATGACAAATCTGAAATATCAAAGTAAATGATAATATTAACATGAAATTGTTACAATCTCACCCATGAGGTACTTCAAGTGTTATTGACTTCACTTGCCTTACACCAAGACTATGGGAGAAACTTTACAATTACACCTCTTAATGGCTTCTTCAACACACCTTTAAACTGATGGCTTCCTTCGCACACTTCCTACAATATTTCTCACTACTTCCTTCTATGCTAAATGAGGGGGGTGGCCTCTCTATTTATAGAACTTCCAGGCTTATCCATCTTATCTCTAAGATAGGATAAGAAATCCACTCTGACGAATCATATTCCATACCTTAAATTTTATCTCGCATGTAAGCTTATCTTTAAGATAAGATAAACCTTATCATTTTACATGGGTTCCACATTTTAGAATTTTTACAAATAAAATACACAAAATATTTATGACCTCACTCCTTGTCTTTATTACCAATATAATATTTCTAATTCCTAATCACGTAGACCCTACTTCTCTAATTACCCAAACTTTGACATTTTAACATTACCGGACCACTTACGACAAATATTAACTTTTACAACATTCCTATTGTACTTTGACTTACTGCCGTTCTCCACATTATTGGCGGCACCATGCGACGCCGTTTATCTTCTATCGATGCTACTACTAATTATACTTAACAACATCCTATTCCTAATACATACATTAATGAAATAGAAATTATGGAGGAAAATTTTAGTGTCGACATCTTCCCCTTCCTAGCTTCTACTTCGTCCTCGGAGTAGACTATTCTGCAGTGCATGGAAAATCTTCAACTTGTCGTGGTTGACCCATTTCGTAATGGGAGTGCAATCCAATTCCTCCAGTCAGTGCGTACCATTTTCATGCACAATTTCTATATTTTGTAGGCCCCATCCATTTTGGAAGAAATTTTCTCTTCTTCTTTTTTTGTATCTGGAATCATATACTGGAACCAAGTCATTCACATGAAATGGAGACCACCGGATCTTTTGATCAAAGTATTCCTTCGATTCATTTTCTTCTTATGGCTTGTATCCTTTGCTATTTCTCTCTCATTTCCTCTAGCAAATGAAGATGTACCAACCTTTCTTTTCTTGAATCACTTTCATCCATCCTTTCATTTTTCATAACTCTCACAGTGGGAATATCAAACTCAATAGGAAGAACTGGATCAATGCCATAGGCCAACTGAAATGGGGAGTATCCTGTTGCTGACTTTGATGTTGCCCTATATGCCCACAATGCTGCATGAATCCTTTTATCCCATTTATGTACTTGCAAGGCTGCATCTTTTGCTAGAATTTGACACAACACAAAATTTGTTCGTTCCACTTGTCCATTTGTGCTTGGCTTGTATGTTGTTGCCTTCCTGTGCTTAATAGAAAACTTATTGACTAGGGCTTCTACCACCTCATTAATGAAGTGGCTTCCTTGATCTATTACAATTTCTAATGGGCAACCAAATCTGGTGATAATGCGTTCATATATGAACCTTGCCACTTCATCCATGGAAGTTGTTTTCAATGGTCTAGCTTCAACCCACTTGGTTAAATAATCTGTGGCAACTACAATATACTTATTTTGGCATGAGGTAGTTGGAAGTGGACCTACAATGTCTATTCCCACTTTTCAAAGGGACCAAGTGGAAGAATAGGACATAATGGAGTGATGAAGTCTTACACGGTTACCATGTGTTTGACAAATATCACATGTCTTACAATAATTATAACAATCTTTAAAAAGAGTGGGCCAGTGATAACTTGCATCCAAGATCCTTCTTGTTGTAAGTTGTCCAGAGAAGTGCCCTCCACATGTACCATTGTGGAATTCTTCTAGATATCCTTCCCTTGATCACGTCCAATGCCCTCTTGTCTGTCCATCGTGTCCTATTCGAAATAATACTCCATATGCGAGAATAGAATATGGACGATCGGTTTGAGTAATCTTTCTCTTAGTCTTTGCATTGGCACCATCAGAAACTTGAATTCATTCGAGATAATTCCAAATATCTATGTATTCACTAGGGATTGTGTCGAGGATAACAATGTTGCATCGGGAAATCATCATCATCATAAGATGATCCTAAACCATCATAGGCTCGATAGAGTGCATCTGCATTGACATGCTTCTTTCCGGCCTATCTATAATATCAAATTCAAATTCTTGTAGCAAAATTATCCATCTTGCTATCCTCCCCGATGGGTTAGGCTTATTTACAATATATTTTAGAGCCTGATGATCTGTTACAACTAGAAATTTTTTCCCTAGCAAGTAATTTCTAAACTTCTTTACAGCAAAAAATATCTAGAGCCTCTTTTTCAGATTCACAGATAATTTACCTCAAGACCTTTGCTCATTTGTCTGCTCCCCAAAGTAAATTGGATGTTCATTCCCATTTTCATCCTTTTGGCTCAAAGTACTTCCTAGTGCTGCATCCTAAGCATCGGTGTACACAATGAATGGCTTGCTCCAATCTGGATTCTTCAAAACAGGTGAAGACACCGGGCTTCCTTGATTGTCAAAAGCTTCATGCATGCTTATTTCTTTCATTCATCCTTCTTTCATTAGTGGTGGTCTTTGAAATCTTGATGAACCTTCTATAGTAACCCACTGGCCTAAAAATGATCTCAACTTACTTCTATTCATAGGAAATGGTAAATCTTTGATTTTTGAAACTTTATCAGGATCAGTACCAATACCATCTTTGGATACAACATGCCCTAAAAAAATGCCTTTAGAACATCCAAATACACACTTTGTAGGGTTTAGTGAGGCTTGTGCTTCATCTAACCTTTGAAATGTTGTCTCCATCTTGGTGCAGTGTGGTCAAATTGCTCCCATAGATATAAAAATCATCCGAAATACTCGATGAAGGTCCCAATGTAGGGTTCGAACACCCTATTCATCAAACACTGGAATTTTGCTGGAGCATTACACAACCCAAAAGGCATAACTCTATAAGAAAATGTTCCCCAAGGAGTGGTGAACGTGGTCTTCAACTGATCTTTCTCTGTTATACGAACTTGGTTGTAGCCACTATATCCATCAGCAAAACTATAGCACTCCTGGCCAGCTACTTCATCCAAGATCTGATCTGAAAATGGAAGAGGGTAATGATCCTTCTTTGTTGCCTTATTGAGCTTCCTGTAATCAACACAAATGCATAGCTTCCCATTCTTTTTTATTGAGATCACAATGGGAGAAACCCATTCTAAATTCTCCACAGATAAATATGAATCTGCATCAAGCAACTTATCTATTTCTTCTTTTACAGTCTTGGAAAAATTAGGATTCATTCTATATGGCATTTGCTTTATGGGCTTAGCACCATCTACCAACTCAATACAATGTTCTACCCAACTTACTTGACGGAGTTCCTTGTAATCAAAAGTGAATAGGTGTATGTACCTTGAAAGAGCTGAGGTAGGATTCCTTCTCACTCTCCATCATAGCATCACCAATCTTTATTTGTTGGAGACGATCATCAACTTCTTCTTCAGATAATTTTATGGGGTCATGAGTTGGTGTGACTGGAAGGATATCCATGACTGAAACATCCACCTCGCTTTCTTCATCTTCAGTGTCCACTTCACTGGTACTAGAGTAATCAGAGGATGTCCAATCATCAGTTTCATCACTTGAATCCACAGGTTCTGCCTTATGATGTCGAGGGATCACATTTATCTTCACCCTCTCTCTACCACGTCCAAGTGTCATGAAACCTTCATTCCAGTAGTTTCTTGCATGAACTCTCCTTAGCCATGGTCTTCCCAGCAGCATTGGGTACGCAACAGTACCATTTTCATCACCCGAAAGTCTACCACACATACAACACCCATAACAGATATTGCCACATTTGAAACTACACCTTCTGGTTTAGTTTTTCCTTTATTTAATGACCTTAACATAAGTGTTGAAGGGCGATCAATTTTTAAACCCAACATATTCATTACAGACTCGGTCATTACATTAACTGCAGCACCTCCATCAACTAAGACATCATGAATTGAAATACCATTACATAATACCTCAGCTTGTGGAGCATAGGGATCTACCTCTGCCTCCAAAACAGGGACCTCAACCTCCTTCCTTCTTCGAGCATTGAGTCCACCTCGCAACTCCCGCCTCTTCTCAGAAGACATAGCCAAGAGTTGACCATATGTAATATTTGCAGGCCTTTTGGACAGATCTTCCAAGATGGAGTATGGTCCTTGCCCTTGTGAAATTAGAAAATCCTGCACACCCAACTTTCTTCTCCTATGTTTCTTACTAGTTTCTTCTTTCATCTTCTTAGGATCATTTCCATCTTGATTATCTTTTTCTTTCTTTATTTCTGTTACAAACATCTACTTCATTATTTAGCTCTTATCTACTACATCAAAAGAATTCACAGGTGCTTTTCCTTTATCATTATCTCCTTTACCAGATGTAGAAGCTCTATCTAGACAATTATACTTATAATGACCCTTTTTATAACAACCATAACAAACAACTTCAGAAATATTTCTTTTTGGACCTCTATCTCCTCCCTGAGAACTAAATTCCTTTCCTTGAAGAAGATTAATAGTTAATTGACCCATCTTTTTGAGCAGATCTTCATACTCAGTAGATGTACTAGGAGAAATATTTGTGCTCACCGGGAGTGGTTGTGGATTCTAGGACCAAAGGTGCTGGTGTAGGCTCTACTTTAGCAACAATTTCTTTGGGCTCCTCTTCCATGCTTTCTTCTTGCCTTCTTACAATCTCCTTTGCTTGTTCAATGGTAGCTGGGTGGTCATACTTCACTCGTTGTCTGATCTCTGGCTTCATCCCAAGAATGAAGTGCTTACAGAGGAGATTATCCACGCCATTCATCAACCCATCTGCTAGTCCTTCCTTCCGGATCTGGGCATCGAGCTTCCTCCTTAGCTCTAGAACACGAGCATGATAATCCCTTATCTTCTCCTTCTCTCCTTGGGATAGCTTTGTGATCTCGATCATGAGATCTGCATATTTCTGTTGTTCACCAAATTCTTCAAGAAAACTTTCAGTTAATAAATCCCATGAATTTTTCACATTATCACCTAGTGTTTCAAACCACCTAAGTGCTGAACCATCCAAAAAGGTAGGAAAAAATTCAGTCCATTGTTCCCTTCTTATAAGGCCATTACAAATACAAGATCGCTTAAACTCTTGAATGAAAGAAGAAGCATCTTCATTAGATTGAGCTGAAAAAATAGGAATCTTTCCCATTTTCAAAAGTAACCACCGTGAAATACCAACTCACAAGTACAATCAACAAGACTTATGTGTACAAATAATTGGAATCACTATACTAGAAAGTGACTTTACACCTTTCTATAGTAAAATAGAAATGACCACGGTAAACTATGGTAAAACTTGACTTACTACGGTAAAAACTGACTTTACTGTGGTAAACACTATTCACGGTAAAAAGTGAAGTTACTGCGGTAAATACTATTCATGGTAAAAAGTGACTTTACTGTGGTAAATACTATTCAGACAAAAATGACTTTACCATAGTAACTACTATTCATGGCAAAAATGACTTTACCATGGTAACTACTATGCACAATAAAAACAAGGTTACCCTCCAATTGATTTTTGACTAAGTGGGAATATCTCTCCAGAAAATCCACCAACGAGGAATGGTCCTAAACGCAAACCAAAATGTCATCACCAATCCGACTATGATAATTCTTCACTGGGAACTCCTCGTCTTTATGATTATTTACTAATGCACGCGACCTTTAGTTTGGTGGATGTAATCTGGAAACAAAACAACAACATAACACAAGAATACCATCGACTATGATAAGATGGAATGATGACAAATCTGAAATATCAAAGTAAATTATAATATTAACATGAAATTGTTACAATCTCACCCATGAGGTACTTCAAGTGTTATTGACTTCACTTGCCTTTCACCAAGACTATGGGAGAAACTTTACAATTACACCTCTTAATGACTTCTTCAACACACCTTTAAACTGATGGCTTCCTTCGCACACTTCCTACAATATTTCTCACTACTTCCTTCTATGCTAAATGAGGGTAGTAGCCTCTGTATTTATAGAACTTCCAGGCTTATCCATCTTATCTCTAAGATAGGATAAGAAATCCACTCTGACGAATCATATTCCATACCTTAACTCTTATCTCGTACATGTAAGCTTATCTTCTAAGATAAGATAAACCTTATCATTTTACATGGGTTCCACATTTTTAGACTTTTTACAAACAAAATACACAAAATATTTATGACCTCACTCCTTTTCCTTATTACCAATATAATATTTCTAATTCCTAATCATGTAGACCCTACTTCTCTAATTACCCAAACTTTGACATTTTAACATTACCGGACCACTTACGACAAATATTTAATTTTTACAACATTCCTATTGTACTTTGACTGTTACCGTACTCCACATTATTGGCGGCACCGTCTTGTGGCGCCGTTATCTTCTATCAGACGCTACTACTAATTATACTTAACAACATCCTATTCCTAATACATACATTAATGAAATAGAAATTATGGAGGAAAATTTTAGTGTCGACAGTACCCTCCTTATATAGTGGATTTTATACTAAATAGGGGTCGGTGCTCCTTGTGAAGTGGGTGCTTCACTAAAAATCTTGTTTGATGTGTAATATTCATACAAGTATTTTGAATTGAGTAATATATTTAGAAGTTTTAGTGGGTTTTATTCCCTTTAAGGGTTTCCCACTTCACATCTTATTTTCTTGTGTACACTCTTATTTTATGCTCTTATGAATGGTTGTTTCATGTTATTATGCTCAAATTAATTCATGGTTGAATGGTTAATGGTTCACACAAGTTAAATTAATTGAACTCAAGTTTTGAAGGACTGATTCATCCCCGTCATTCCATTATGATTCTAACAATTGGTATGAGAGCTAGGTCCTTTTAAATAAGTTTAATCACTTGAAGAGATCCTTTGAAGAACTAAAATTTCAAGTCTATAGAGTGAGATTTCTACCAAAAAAATCTCCCTTGTTTGATGGATTAGACTATGCATTTTAGAGTATCAGTATGAGGACTCACATCATTTCTTTAGGATGTGACATTTGGTAGTCTATCATACATGGGTATATTGTTCCTCAAAATCCTTGAACTAGTACTACATAAAATAATGATAAAAATGACAACTCCAACGAAATGAATGCAATCATGCGTGGACTATCAGAATTAGAAATCTTCAAGGTCATGCATTATACATTAGCTAAAGCTATGTGGGAGAAATTTCAGGTCATATGTGAAGGATATTCTAAGGTGAGGATGGTGAAGATCCAAAAATTTTAGAAATCCATTTGAAATGTAATGATGAAGGAATAATAATCTATTACAACTTATCTATTCAATGTTGATCAAGTGGTCAACACCATCAGAGGGTTAGTTCAATATGTCAAAGAATAAATAGTGGTGCAAAAGATGTTGAGAACTCTCACTCCCAATTTTTATTCTAAAGTATCTATAATTAAAGAAGCCAAGGACTTAAATTTCATGTTGATGGATGAGCTTACATAACATCTTTGTCCTTTTGCATATGAGATGATGATCATTGATTGTAAACCTATCAAGAAGGAGATTGCTTTCAAGGATGAGATGAATTCAAAGGATAAAAAGACTAATGATGATGATGCCACTCCTGAGATTAATGATGATGAACTAATTTCCATGTTTGCTAGAAAACTGAAACCTAGTTCAAGTAAGTGTAGACACCCTAATTATACCACCCTCCTAATTCAATTAATTTCCCCATTCCATTTCCCACAAAAATCCATATCCAATTAATCAATGTTAGTTGATTAATTAACCCCTTTTAAATCCCTAAACAAATCTAATCCTCATTACATGCTAAATATGCTCCATATTAATCCACTTGTGAATTTAATATTTGAATTTAATCTATGTAATCCACTTGTGAATTTAATATTCAAATTTAATCCATATTCATCCACTTGTGAATTTAATATTCAAAATTTAATCCATGTTAATCCACTTATGAATTTAATATTCAAATCTAATCCATGTCCATCCCTCATGTCCCCACTCACCTAATCAGGTTTACTTTTCTAAATCATGATTACCCAAAACCCCAAATTAATCTCACCCTTAGGCTATAAATAAGAGCCTTCCCCCTCTTTTGAAGAAAGATGGAAATCATATTAGAGCTCTTGCACTCTTATTGCACTAAGCATTCCCCTAATATTGTCCTAATGTCCACATGAGGAGGCCTTAGGCATGTCTTCCTATATTTTCTCCTCATCCTATCTCAGCCTCATCTCAGTCACCATA
This sequence comes from Taxus wallichiana var. yunnanensis, assembly GCA_018340775.1. Lineage (NCBI taxonomy): Eukaryota > Viridiplantae > Streptophyta > Pinopsida > Cupressales > Taxaceae > Taxus > Taxus wallichiana. Next base: position 82,782,442 of record CM031241.1, on the reverse strand, counting down.
AACCTACCCAAGTTTGATTTATTTTTCATATTTAGATCATATATTCCTTTATCATAATAGATCCATCTTTCATTTTATGTTTCTCTCTAGATTACTGCATAGACGCTACATCCAATTTATCAAATATATGTTTTATCTATCTTTATTAAACATGAGGTTCAAATCCATACTAGGAAGCTCACACTTCTTGGGACTAAAATTTTCAAGAAATCCTCCCATCCTATCTAATAATCCAATCACTTTCTTTGATTTATCTTGATTTTCAGTAGGTCACTTATCTCGCGCATAGAATGATCCATCATTTGCACCCATCCATATCGGTATTCCATCTCAAGGTCCATAAACCCTTCATATTTTGAGTTGATTTATTTTCTTAAGTACTAGTTCACAAATCAATAGAATGAATAAATTTGGTCAACCCGGGGAAGGGGAGAACTAATACAAAATAATGGTGTCTACATTTTCCCTTTTTATTATTGGGCAAGCCACGAGACAAAAATGAGAAAGTGATGAAGTTGACTCCTTGATCCACAACTGATCGTGAGAGCTTCCTTTTGGCTGGGAGGAACTACTTGAAATAAAAAGCAAGACCACCAGAAAGAGTTAAACAATATATGCAGTGGACTACCTAGTGTATGCTAGATCCGGAAGTGTGATACTTCCTAGATGGTTGTCAATCCACTTGTTTAAAACAATTTAATGCTGGTAATAAAGTAAATCCTATTGTAGTTAAAATGATTTAGGTATCTCATTTAAAACACAATAAGAAATATCTAATCTAACAAGCTAGGTTAAAATAAGATCCAAGGTCAAGTAACTAGTTCTGGGTCTCTGTCAGGTCTGACAGAGGTCTTAGGCAGGTCACAGTGAGTAAGGGTGATGTGGGAATAGGTAGGTAGGTTACTGTTTTAGGCTGTATTGGTAGATATAGAGACCGATGCTGGTTAAGGGTGACCGACGCCGGTTTGGGAGAACCAGTGCCGGTTACTGTGGGGTACTGGGAATGTCACAAAATGAGCTTTAGATCTCCCATATGATTGCACAAAGGACTAGGCTGGTCGGAAAGAGGTATTAAGTTGTTTGGATGGGATTTGGTGAAGTTTTAATAGGGATATGGAGGGGTGAGTATTAATGGAGGTTAGTGGGTGGCTAGGAGAACAAAGGATGAAAATACAATGATGAAATGAGTGAACCAGAGGAGTAAAATGTTCTACTTACTTGGAATCTAGTTCTGACGTCATCTGTGAGTGAGGAATGAAGGTGCTTGATAAGAGGTTGAATGCTGCAGAGGATCACCAAATGTTGGGGAGCTCTTGCATGGGCTGCATGTGCTCTCCTTCTTGCTGATTGGATCAAATATGTGTTGGGGTGAGTGTTGGATGGTTGTTGGGTGAATCCTGATGTCTATGCAAGAGAAAATACTTGATCTCCTTCTTTGCATGTGTGTTCTCCTAAAACTTGTTCTCAAAAGATGTGATATCTCTCAGGAATCTACCAACCTCGAAAATAAGGTTGTTTTGGGAATTAAATGGTAACCGATGGTGGTTCTAGCTTAACCGGTGGGTTAAGGGTAACCGACGTCATGGTTAGGTGGGATTTCCTAGGTTTACTAAACTAGGCAGATCCCCTTGATTTTCTAGGGATCTCATTTCGTTTACCCATGGATTAGATTGGAAGCTTCCTTCTAACATGCATGGGAATGTGGTTAGAGGGAATGTAGGCATTGATTTTTAGGGTTTGGGTAGGTCTTAGTTAGTTATGGCAACTTACTAAGAATAGGTCTTAGGGTGAGGTGGCTAGATGAGGTGGATATGTGGGCATTATCCCAATTAGGATATTTAAATAATAAATATGGTGAGGATAATGAATTAATTTAATTTAAATAATTAAATTAATATTATAGTAGGGTGAAGGGGGCCATGGTTAGGTGAATGTGTTCAATGGTGTTTATTTGATGAGGGACCAAAGGGGAGTGTGACCTAATTTTAGTGTCTACATTTTGCCCCTTTTTGTTGCATAGCTTGTATTGGTAAGTGACACTACAAAAAAGATGTGGTTGCCCCATGTGTGGGTGGAGGTGATCCCCCTCAAACCAGAACTGATGAGGCAGAAGGTAGAATCGGTGAGTGGTTTGATAAAAGGTAAATGTGATGAAAAGGAAGGTGGGTAATAGGGGAAAAAGGAGCAAGGTCTACTCAGTAATCTAGGTAATGGGTCAGGGTCAAAGGTAGTAATAATCAAATGCACGCACACGTATAAACTACAACACAATACCAAGTTGAAGAGCAGGAAAAACTCTACATTGTCTAAGGTCGATAGGTTTATCCAAACAAGGTTGAGGTGATTCCGGTATCCAAGGTATAGGATATGGTCAGAAACATGACATAGGTCAGGTGCAGGAACGTTTAGGTGTGTTCGGTACACCAAAGGTAGGGTCAAGATAAATGGTCACAAAGAGGCAAGGTAAGGTCATCAGGTCAATCAACATAGGTAATAGTGCCATAAGGTATAGCAAACACATGAGGTCAAAGGTCACTAGCGATGGTCCAGGTCCAAGAATCTAGGTCACGACATGGGTAGGGCCGAGGTATGGGTAAAATAACGAGTCCCCAATGAGGACGCGGGTAGGTAATAAATGATGAGGGCAAGAGGGTGGGGGAATGGTTAGGGTAAATGGTTGGGTGTGGAAAAAGAGTGACGGGTAGGGTAATAGGGTAAAATTTAGGGCAATGTGTAAGAGAGGGTGACCGATGCGATCAAGGGTAACCGATGCCGGTATAGGGTAACCAACCATGGTAAGGTAGGGCACGTGACCGATGTTGGTGAAGTAAAACCGACATCGTTAGGTTGGGTTTATTATAAAAACAAAAAATCCATTTTTTTGTTATTCATTTGTCTTCTTGTGAATTGGGAAAATGACACGAGAGAGAGAAAAAGGTGAAAAAGTGTCCAGATGGAATGGAGAGTGAGTTGGGTGAGCCGAATGGTGGGGATTGGTAGTTGAGAGGTGGGTCCATGGGATCGGATTGTGTGATTTGATTGGTTGGAGGCATGGGTAGTGATTTGGTGATGGCAGAGGCCGGAGAGGGATCGGGTGGGCCACCAGGTGCAGTGGCCAAATGTGCCACCATGACGATGGTAACATGATGAGGTAAGTGCCAAACTCTTGTTGTGTTTGGGTAGATAGATTAGGTGATAAGTTGGGGTTTGGAAGAAATTGGGTTTTTTGTTTTGGGTGGGGGGGAAAAAAAATTGGAAATGGGGTGGGGTAAATTGGGTAGAATAGGAGCGGGAAAGAGGTAAATAGGAGAATAGGGGTGGGAGGTGGTTAAGGGGAGGTGTAGGTGAGGATGGGTGGGTAGAAGGGGTAGGGGAGGGAAGGTTTGGAGAAATGAGGGTTTTGGGGTCATGGATTTTTTCCGTGACAAAGTGACCGACCGTCGGTCGGTCGTGTGCCAGTGGTCAAGGTAGAGGTCAAACCGGGATCGGTCACAAAACAGGTGACCGATGTCGGTTTAGGGTGACCGGGGTCGGTTAGAGATAACTGGCACCGGTCAGGTTTTGGAGAACAAGGGGCCAAAAGTGGTCCACAGTAGGTGGGTGAGATGGGTAGGGGTAAAATAGGGTGTAGGAAAATGATAGTGGGTGAGATAGGGAAGGGTAGAATAGGGTGCGTTGTTGAAAAACCTAGAGTAGGCGGGGGGAAAATGGGTTTGGGGAAATGATAGTGGGTGAGTATGGGTATGATGAAGGTGAATTAATTTGTTGTTGATTGATGTAGGGAGAGATCAGCTACGATGATGAGAGATAGGTACCACCCTTCTCTTGAGAGTGTGAGGGCATGACAACCTACCGAGGAGTGGCAACACATGGAGGAGGTGGGCTTGAGTGGGGTCCAACACTATCGGCATGTGTGGTCCGAAATGAAATCTGAGTCGATGGTCTGGTCACTCTCATTGATAGATGGGATTCAAAACCAACATGTTCCACCTACCGACGGGTGAGATGATAATCACCTTGGAGGACATGTTCAGGATCCTACGGCTACCGATACTAGGTACGCAAGTGTACTCGATCTCCTCCGAGGCCTCGAGAGGAGTTGATGCTGATAGTTTTTGGAGAGGGACTGGCAGACATGACATTCCATAGTGCCATTGAGCTATGGAGGGATGTACACAGCCCATCCAGAGGAGACGAGGCTCATTGTTCTATTGATGGAGGTAGTGTGTTATTTCACACTTTGCTGATGCAGAGGGAGGTAGATTTCCCCACTCATTGATGGGGGTACTTCATGACATGATGATAGATCAGACCCACTTTTCCTAGGGCACCAACATTCTTGGTGTAGCTATATAGAGAGCTATGGGCATATGGGTGTCTACGCAGGTTCAAATCCTGTGTTGTACCTTTTACTACATTGTTGGGCCTATGAGCACATTGTGTGTGTGTGGCTAGTTGGGATGCCCCAGAGTAGATGCATTTCCACCAGATTGGTGTGGGTGGGGTATAGGTGATGGGTACATATGATTGGAGAGTGAGATCAGATAGGCCCACACATGATGTGGCCTATTACAGTGTTTATATTGGAGGGGTTTTCTAGAGTGGACATCATATGGAGGCCATATGTGGGTTATCCCTCATTCAGGTGGATGCATGAGGAGCTAGATGGGCTACAGTTGGTGAGATGGATAGTGGGGCACGCCATGTTGGGAGCACAAGATGATCCCAGTGGATAGAGTTAGATGGTAGTTTGGACTACCACAGGACATACCTCCACCTTTCCCAGACAGAGAGATGACGTGGAGAGGCCATTGCCTCTACCACAGCCGACAGTGCCCACAGGGTAGGAGGAGTAGTGGTGGTAGATCCGATCGAGATTGATGATGATCTGGGGTTACAAAAGATATATAATAGTGGTGGGTGGCTCATTTATGAGTAGTACCACCCACCAAAGCCGGATCTAGCCACCATCACGGTGTAGAGGGACACCCTACAGGGTAGGTGGTGACCTGATTACCTAGTTGGGTATGGTGCAGGCACAACTTGCCAGCTTAGAGGCGGAGGTGGTAGCTGAGTTACATGTACAGGTGGCCAATAGTCTTCAGCCCAGATGGCCCAGGGTGGGGATGGAGATGGAGATGGAGATGATGGTCAGGGTGGCTTCCCTACAGCACATGTGATAGGGTTACAGGCCAGTTGGCCACAACACAAGCATAGATTGGGGCTTTACAGGCCCAGATACATGCACAGGGGCAGGGGCCGATGGCACCACCACAGGCACCAGGACAGGTCCCAGTTCACAGTAGGGGCAGGACAGGTCCCACAGAGATAGGTACAGGGGCCGAGGCCTATGGGGCCACCACAAACCATTCCCATATCTAGGTTACGGGATGCCCTAGGTGAGGCCAGATACTACCAGATCAGTTGATGGTGGCCGGATAGATTTCCTATCCTATGGAGAGTACAGGCACAACAGGCCTCGAGTGAGAGGACTAGATCCCGACTCACAATGTAGAGAGCACAGGGGGCCATCGAGCTCCTGAGACAGGATCAGGGAGAGGCCACCAGCTCACGAGACCAGCTCTAGGTGATGCACCAAGTGGATGTGCACCTATGATGGGTGGGAGATGATACCAGCCGGCAGCGATGGAGCCGAGGAGGAGACTAGAGAGACCGACATGGAGGATGTCCAGAAGGGTGAGGCCTGATGCCCAACCCTATATTTTGATGTATTGTAGTCATTTTTTATATATATACCGCCTATGCATGCCAAAGATAGTGAGGATGTATGAGAGTTTTTGTATATTTTGAGCATATACCGCCTGCACGTGTGTGAGAGATATTTTGTATTGTTTTATTATTTTATTGTATATGAGACCGGCCTGCATGCGATGACATTTTGTATTGAGTATCATCCTGTGTGCCAAATATTTTGAGATATGGACATGATTGGATATCCATGTATATTGTATTGAGACACACATATTTGTTTATATGATGAGATGGATGAGATTCTTGATTTGTTGGTGTTTTATGAGAATTTTAATTTTTTGTTGTGATATGGATGAAAACTAGGTGAGTGAGGCATGATGGAGTCAGGTTGGTTTAGGCATGGATCGAGTCAGTTTAGGCATGGATTGAGTTAGGTCGGCAGGATCGAGTCAGGATCGAGTCAGGTTGGTTTAGACATGGATTGAGTCAGGTCGGTTTAGGCATGGATCGATTCGGATCGAGCAGGTTGGTTTAGGCATGGATCGAGTCGTTTAGTTTAGGCATGGATCGAGTTAGGTTGGTTTAGGCATGGATTGAGTCAGGTCATAGGCATGGATTGGTTAAATTGGTTTGAAGTTGTGATTCATTAATTTGTGCAATGAATGGTGATATGGGTCATGTTTAAAATGTTTTATAATATATGCATGATGATGGTAGAGAAATGGTAGTCATAATAAATGTATGTTGTGATGATGATAAAAATGTTAAGCAACTTGTTGTTTGTTTGGTTTAATTTCCAATTCTGTGATATAAAAAGGAAACTACGTAGGGGAAAAATGTGATTTTAGGAAGATGAAAGATGAATTGGTTAGGGTAGAGAGTGGCCGAGCTAACCTCCAAGGGCCCCATGCCCTCGGAGTGCTACCTACATAGTCCCAGGTGAAAAGGGACCTCAGCCGATGTAGTTCTCCCATAAGCTAGGGAAGAATATGAGGAGGTATGAAAATGAGTTGGTAGGTTTTAGGCATGATTTGGGTTTAGGTCTTGTTAGGTGTGGGTGGGTTATAGGAAAATTGGTATAGGTGATGTCGATGGAGGTAGAAGAAGAAGATTACCCCAAAGGTAAGCGTGAGGACTAAGTCTTGTATAAGGTAATCAAAACGTAATAAAGATGGTTAAAAGATAAGAGGGGGCAAGAAAGCCACCTGATTGGTTAGGATCATACCAAGTAGGTCATACCTTGGAGGAGGTGATGAACGTGAGTCCCTAAAGGCATTGCATGATTGATTGTTCGAAGGGTGAAAATTAGTCACATGATCACCAAATGTCATGGTTCCCAAGAGGTCCCTTGAGGCGGTAGGAAATGGGAGTGTGAATGGTGAGAGGGGTGAAAGGTGGGTAATTTTTATATGATATGTGGTAGCATGCTCTTTGGGAAAGAGATCCAGGTCACAATGGGCAAGTCCATGACTAAAAGTCTTTTGTTTTGACTTGTATTTGAGATAGATTGATCGATGTGGGAAGTCTATATGGGATGAAGAAATGAACTCCTTGAGGTCTTCGTGAAGCTGATCGATGCGGGAAGCTTCAGATTTTCTCTCTTTTTTTTTTTGAAGAGCTTGACATAGCTGTCCTTCGAGGGAGCAGTCTATTTATAGCAGATTACGAGAGGAAGATGTCCTTTTGAGGGAGTCATCATTTTATTAGAAGTTTGACTCAAGGAGTTGGGTCCCAAGTGAGGGCTTTGAAGTCATGGACAAGACCAAGGTGAGGAATAGGATTCTTGTTCAGATAAAGTAGGTGAAATGACCATGGGATCTCATCTAAAGGTAGATGAAAAGTATCCATGAGAATCATGCTATGTGCAATGCACATGGTACACATATTCAAGAGAAGATAACAAGTGATGGGTACTCACATGATTCTTGTTTAATCATTGGTGAGGTGTAAGAAGTGGATAGCGCTCAAGGGACGAGCATGGAAAGAGGCAAAAAGTGATGTAGGACTAAAAGTCAACAATAGAATGGTCAAAGATGCAAGGCATTAAGGGGCTCAGGTTCAAGGGTTTACCATCGAGTGAAGATAAATGATAAGCACCTGATCCATAAGTATGGGTCACGATGTATGGTCCAAGCCAATTAGGAGAAAATTTTCCCCGTTTACTTTTTTTTTCTTTGGTTACATGTTGATTTTCTTTCAGGACAAGGTCACCGACTTGAAGGTTCGTTCATGGACACATGTTTTCATAGGCACGTTTGATACGTTTTGGTAAACTTGAAGGTGGTCAAGAGCATTAAGATGACGTTCATCTAATAACTCAAGTTGTGCTAAATGGTCTTGATGAAAAATTCATCATCATTGAGCATGTCATGGAGAGAAATGCAGAGTGAGGGAATCTAGACTTCGAGAGGTAGAACAACCTCTGTACCGTAGACCAGAGAAAATGGTGTGGCATAGTGGAAGTGCAATACTAGTGCGGTATGCCCATAGGGGAAAAAAGGAATGTGCGTATGCCAATCCTTCCCAATATCATTAACCACTTTCATGAGAATTTTGTTTAAGGTTTTGTTAGTGGATTCAGCTTGGCCATTGGTCTGTGGGTAATAAGGTGATGAGAAACTTAGCTGAATGCCGAAGGCGTCACAAAGTTTTTGTAATGTTTTGTTTTTGAATTGTTTTCCATTATCAGTGATGAGGTGATGAGGAACACCAAAGTGACAAATGATGTGATGATTGATGAACTCACATATTTTCTCAGCTTTTCATGGAGATGAGTGGTATGGCTTCAACCCATTTTGTGTAGTATTCGGTAGCGGTGATAATCCATTGATGGCATTGGGAAGAATGGGGGTTGATCTCTCCGACAAGATCCAAACCCCATTGAGAGAAGGGCCAAAGGTCACGAGACCTGTAAGGCATGACTGGGTGTATGATGAAGGTTGGCATGTTGTTGGCATTTTACACAATGTTTGACGTAGTCACAACAATCATGATTAAGGGTCAGCCAGTAATAGCCTAGGTGAAGAATATGCTTAGCAACAACAAGGCCACTGAAGTGACCTCCACATATGCCATCATGAACTTCCTTAATGGTATAAGGAATTTTAGAACTCGTGAGGCATCGTAAGAGAATACCATCAAAGCCACACTTATAGAGAAGGCCCCCATGATGACGTAATGAGAGACCTTTTTAAGGAAGGCACATTGTCCATTACGGGTGAGATCAGGAGGTAAGATGGAGAGAGAAAGATAGTCGAGTATTGTTTATACCAAAGGTCACTTGGTCAGGGTAACGGTTCCATGGAGTAAACTTCATGAGGTAAATAAGAAGGTGATTGAGTCATTGTATGGTGACAAAGATTTTAGAATCAACGGGTGAAGTAGGTATTTGAGAAGCCAAGCAAGCCATGGTATCTACAAATTTGTTGGTTGAACGGGGATGGTTTGAAGGGCGTAATGGTCAAAGGTGGTCAAAAGTATGTCTACATGATGTTTATACTTTTGAAGTATCTCATTATGACATTGGTATATACCATTGACTTGGTTTATGACCAATTGAGAATCACCAAAGATGTTGATTGATTTGACATCTAGGGCGTAGGTGGCTTGGAGACCTAATACGAGCTTCGTATTCGAAATATTGTTTGTACAATCAAAATCTAGTTTGAAAGACAAAGGCATGGGTTCACCATCAAGTGGAATGAGGATAACACCAGCCCCACCCCCACACTGACACTTGGAACCATCAAGAAGAGTGTCATTTGGTAAGTGGGTTTGTCCAAGGAAAGGGTAGCAATTGACTCATCTGAAAGTCAAAATTAGAGGGTTGATCCCCAGAAATAGGTGCATCGGCCAATTGGTCGGTGATAGCTTGGCCCTTGATGGAATTTTGATGAATGAATTCAAGGTCAAGGTCAGCTAAAAGCATAAGCCATCATGCGGCACACTGATTTTGATAAGGTTTGGCATACATGAAGTGTAAGGGTTCGTGTTGGTCACAACATAGGTTTTGTGGTTGAGTAGGTAATGGTGGAGTTTTGTGGCAATGAAAACTAAGGCTAAACAAAGTTTTTCGGGATGGGTGTATCGGGTTTTGTAGTCCAAAAGAGTATGGCTTATGTAATAAACCACCTACTCCCTGTGTTGTTCATCACGATGAGCGAGCATGGCTCCCAAGGAGTGATCGGTAGCTGAGATGTATAGGTAGAAAGGTTGATCATCTTTAGGTGGAATGAGTACGGGTGGTTGGAGAAGGTATTGTTTTAAGGCCTCAAAATATTTGTGGCAGTCATCATCCCATTTAAAGGAGACATCCTTCTTGAGCAGATGATGAAATGGTTGACATCGATCAGATAATTGTGAAATGAAATGGTGAATAGATAGAAACTTACCTTGCAGGCTACGAGTTGTCTAAGGTTAATGGGTGGAGCATTTCCAGAATGGCCTTGACTTTAGTAGGGTCAACTTCTATACCACGTAGGGAAATGATAAATCCCAGAGCTTTCCTGAGAGGACCACAAAGACGCACTTCTTGGGTGAAGGTGAACACAATATTTAATGAGGTGGTCAAAAATGGTTTTGAGGATGGCAAGGTGCTCGGAGTGGCATTTAGATTTGGCCAGGAGATCATCCACGTAATCTTCCAATATACGATGCATGATGTCATGGAAGATATAAGTCATAGCCCACTGATATGTGGCACCAACATTTTTAAGGCCAAAAGGCATGACTCGATAGCAGAAGGTCCCCCAAGGGGTGATGAATGTGGTTTTATGTTGATCCTCTAGGGCAAGTAAGATTTGGTTATAACCCGAGAAGCCATCCATGAGTGATAACATCTCACCCAGGTAAGGTCAACTAGTTGATCAATACCGGGTAATGGGAAGTCATCCTTTGGGTAGGCTAGGTTGAGGTCACGGAAATATGTGCAAATGTGGAGTCCCCCTGTCACCTTAGTGACAGGGACAATGTTAGAGATCCAACGAGGATAATCGATGGGTAATATGAAAGAAATGGAAAGAAGACACTGAAGTTCTTCTTTGACAGAGAAGGGCAATGCGAGGGTGCATTTTCTTAGGTTTGTTTGATGGGTTTGGCATCGGGAATGATTATGATATTGTGGACCACTATGGTGGGGTCAATACCGGCATGTCTGCATAAGACCAAGCAAATGCATGATTATGATTTTTGAGAAAAGAAGTGATGGCTTCTGTTCAACAACATCTAAAGATTGACCGATCTTTAGGATGTGTGGGTCATCCTGAGTATGAATGTTGATCTCGATAGTCGATTCATTCAACATGGTTTGTGTCTCAGAGGGTAACGACCGATGAATATATGAGTCTTCTGCACCAAGGTAGGTGAGTATAGATTCATCATCCTAACATTGAACGATGTTAATGGAAGGTGTATCATCATCGATCATTTCAGATACAGGAAGGGAAGAGAGGAAGGAGCCTCGCCCTCATGTTGATAAGTCAAAGGCCCCAAGGAAATGGTGTTTATGAAAAAAAAAATAGGAGGGATAGATTCAAGATCCATCGACTCCATCGGCGAAGGTGGTGATGAAGGCAGAGTGGGTGAAGAAGGTGGAGAAGGGTTGATGTTCTCGATGGGTTCAATGTGGGCTTGCTTAGTAGGTGGTTCAACAAATTCGATACCACTACGGTCGTTATGTTTGTGGGTAGTACATGGAATAACAATATGGTGGCCTTGCTCATAAAAGTCCAAAACCAAAACCCTTCCACACACATCGGTGCAAGAAGGTGTGGGAAAATGGTGATTGGTGAGAGACTGAAGTCAACAGAAAATGGGTGGGTTTGTGATGGTGGTTCGGTGTGTAAGTGGTAGTATCAAGTCCCCATAGGTGAGACTGGTACGAAGATGAGGAGGACCATAAAGGAGGCATTCTCCTATGTGGTGATCATAGCGAGGGTGTTGGTGAAGACTTCCATACTCTTGTGGAGTAAGGAATGTGTTAACACTATATAGGCGATACTCCCCCAGAGTGAGGCATTGAAAAATGCCTTCCAAGGGATCGGTGGTTGGTATGTGGGTAGCTGGAATAGATGATGTGTCGAGGTCGATGCGGAGGTGGAGTTAATGGATTGGGAGGCTGATGGGTTAGCCATGGAGGTTGTGGCTATGGTAGGAATGGAGGAGGCATGTGCGGTTGAGGTAGCGACTATATTGGTAAACAAAGGTGTAGGTGAAGTGGTAGTGGTCATGGAGGTAGATGCCTTAATGGGTATAAGCACATCATTGGGTCAGTAAAGCATGTTGCATGTTTTAAAAGGTGATGGATCAGCTGGAATAGTATAGGTGTGTCCTTCATGCTCAAACTTTACACAACAATGCAAAGTGGAAGGAACACAACCCATGACACGAATCCAGGTCTCTGCAAGAACAAGTTATATTGAAATTCCCCCTCAAGACGTAAAATAACTCTTGAATAGTGTGCAGGGGGCCATGCAATGGAGGATGATGGTGCCTAGTGTAGAGGTGATAGCATCATTGAATGAATGCAACATGATAGATGTTTATGCATGTAATTTTTAGGTATGCGCATTTGAGTGAATGCATGGGATGAAATGATATTAATGCTTACGCCCATCATCGATCATTACACGTCATACACATATATCATCGATGTGGACAGAGATGAAGAGAGCTAGGTTTGGGTCATCCATTTGGTGCGGTGCGATCTCTTCCTCTGAGAAGCTAAGGGAGGCTATTTGGTGAGTAGGGTGAGGTGTGGATAAAGGTGGTAATTTGGTGAGAGAGGCTACATGATGGGGTGTGATAATGGAGGCTACGGGTGTAGGGTCATTGGGTAAAACCTCAATAGATTGAAGAACCTCCATGAGAGCTTGACGATGGGATTCTAAGGTTTGGATGAGGTCATATAGGACATTTTGAGGGGAGATTGGTGTAATTGTTTGAGCATGGTGCGATGTGTGACCCCATTAGAAATAGGGTATGTGGGGTCCGGATAGTAATTTTAGGTGTGGGTGTAGATGGTATGTTGGGTATAGGATTGGTTGGCGAGTCAGTTGCCTTTTCCTTGCCTTTATCTCTCTGAGCACGAGTAGTGATGTGTATCATGTTGATCTGAGGGGAGTTGGAAAATGGAGAAGGTGTAGGATGAGTGGTATAATGACATGATGGGAAAAAACCTACCGGGGAGAAAATCCTTGTGAAGTGAGTTGGGTGCAATGACATTTAGGTAATGGTGTGGCAAGTTCTCTGATGTGAACCATGTTAATTTCAAATCTTGGGGGTGGCTCTAAGAGTTGAGGGGGTGGAGGTCGTGGTTGTTGAGTAGGTAGTGAGGGAAGGATTGTGGGAATGGGTGTTGGTGAAATGAGGTCCTCATCAAGAAGGTCATCATCATCAAAGTTTGCTTTAGAGGACATAACTAGATAAGGATGGTTTTCAAAGCCTTGCATTTCTCCACATCATGCCCTGGCACACGATGGTAGGCAAAAATTTTAGTGTCATCAAACCCTTTTGGCTTGGGTTTGAGGGGGTCATAAGGTTTGAGCGGTGGTAATGTGATGACAGAAGTCTCAAGGAGGTTGGTTAAGATTTTGGCATAGGACCCTACTAGTGGGTCACAATGGGAAGTGAAAGTGGGTTTGGGTGTAGGTGTGGTTGATTGTTGAGGAATGGTCCTTGGAGGGGGAGTAGGTCGAGCTATGGTTTTGGGTGCTGGCGTGGTCTTGGATGTTGGTCGTGTTTGCTTGGGTAGGGGTATGGTAGATGAATGGGCAGGAGGGTGTATGGTTGTTTTGACTACCTTATTGGAGGGTAGCAGGATTTTTGTCTTTGGGTTGCACCTTCTTGGTAAAGGTGATATGGGTGTATGAGTTCTAGAGGGAAAAGAGGATGGGGAAGAGGGTGAGTTACCCAGGAGATAACCAGAGGTACTTGTGAAGGTAGATGACGTGGGTCGTGCATAGGGGTGTGAGGGACAAAGACCAAGTGTAGTGGGTAGTGAAGAAGTTATAGAGGGTATTGGAAGTATGGGTGGTAAAGATCTTTGCAGTGCGAGTGTAAGTTGTGTCGGGTGCTTGGGTATGTTAGAGGTTTGCGAGGAAGGAATGGGCCATTGTGTTTTTGGTTTATTGACGGGTGGAGGTTTCTTAACCGCACTGGGAGGTTGAGGTCCTAAGATAGACAGAAAGGGTGAAGGTGATGTAGGTATGATTGGTGCAGCCAGGGTATGAGTTCTATGGGCTTGGTTTTTCTATTTGGGTGCCAAAGTAGGTTTGGTGTTGACTTTGGAGGATGTAGCTAAATCTAGTTTGATAGGTGGATGAGTAAGGTTAGTGGTTGGGGTGACCCCTAAGGTAGTGATAGGTTTAGTCGAGGAAGATGATGTAGGTGCGGGTTTGGATTTAGATGTATGTTGGGTTATGAGTGAGGGTGTATGTTGAGCTATGATGGGTGTCGTGAAAATTTTTGTGATAGAGGTGGTTGTGCTTGGTTCAATTGGCCAAATATTTTTGGGTAGATAGTGGAGGTATCAGCAAGTGACATCTTCATTTGCATTGAGGCGAAGCGTAAGATGCCCCCACAATAAGGCTCTATCCACATAATCTATGCAATCAGCCAAACATGAGAATGACACGCCTATAGGTGATGTTGATGAGGATCTAATGGCAATTCCCGTAAAATGTGTCTTAGAGACGAGGAATTGGCTAGCTTCATCTTCCATGGGTAAGAGAGCCGAAAGTAGGCCTACGGGATCTTGGGTAGCTAATAGATAATGGTCACTTCTCAGAGGCAAAGGTGTCTCTACTGATCCATGATAGGTGGAGTATAAAATGGGTGCTCCTCATAGGTGGAGGAGATGATGGGTATTCCTCTATGGGTGGAGGATATAAACAAGAATCCGCTATGGACCGAGGAATTATTGTGGTGTGAGCTCTCTTAGTGGAGAATCCAAAGGTGAAATAGCTTCGATATTAGTGGATGGATCCTCCATGGGTGATGATGTTAGGAAATAAGAGATAAAATATGCGGAATAATCCCTTACAAAATCGCAACAGTAGAAACTAATATGCAAAAAATATTACAGATCTCAAATAAAAGTGTAGAATAAATAACACAACATAGAGAGACAAGATTTAATGTGGTTCACCCAATTTGGGCTACATCCACCAAGAATCACTTGCTCATGTTTTATTACAAGCCTCCACTCTCTCAATAGAATACCCGATCCATTTGGAGCTATCTCAACAAACTCTATAGAATTCACACCCAATTCAAAGAACATCTGCAATACATTTTCTTGTCTATCTATCATATGCATAAGACCATATAAATAGACAAATTGCTTAAGAAGTTTTATTAAAAACCATGGGTATCAAACAATGGGAAAAAAAAACGTCCCATAAACCAATGGGTATCCGAAGAGGCGGTTTTACAAAACAATGGGTACCAAAAAAACCATGGGCCCAAAAATAACCCATAACGGTTACCCATTACCCATGGGTTAATAAACCACCCATGAAAATTTTCTTGGGGGCTTCGCCCCTGAACCCCTTGATCGGGGGCTTCACCCCCCCACAAACCCCCGACCCACTCACCGGTGAGCGGGACCGCCGTAAAAATACCCGAGTGTAACACATAGAAGGTGTACCACACTCTAACATGAAAATAGGCTCCACAAACATAACAATCTCCCACTTGGAGACTGATTTCCACTGAGCAAGCTTCTCAACCCTTCACTGTCATCCGCAAAGGCCAACCAAAGTTGAACATAGCTTTAGTTTATCCCTTGTGACCACCTTGGTCATCATGTCTGCAGGATTCTGACTGGTATGAATCTTCTCCAACTTCAACTTATCTTCCTCCAAAGTTGTCCTGATGAAGTGATATCTCAACTGTATATGCTTCATCCTGGAGTGGAAAGCAGAGTTCTTAGCTAGGTGTATAACACTCTGACTATCACTATGCAACTTACATTCCTCCTGCTTATGCCCCAACTCCTCAAGCAATTGTTGTAACCAAATCATCTCTTTGCTTGCCTCTGTGGTAGCAACATACTCAGCCTCCGTGGTTGACAAAGCCACCAGCTTCTGTAGTCGTGAAATCCAGCTCACTGTTGTCCCACCTACAGTGTAAATATAACATGTCGTGCTCCTCCTACTATCTACATCTCCAGCCATGTTTGAATCTACATAACCATGTAAAGTGGTGTCTGATCCACTGTAGCACAAAACTGTCCCCATGGTCCCTCTCAAATACCGAAGGATCCACTTTACTGCTTGCCAATGCTCTTTACCTAGATCACTCATAAATCTACTCACAGCTCCCACTGCATGGGCAATATCAGGCCTAGTGCACACCATAGCATACATCAAACGCTAACAACCGATGATGAGTAAGGTACCTTGGACATCTGGTTTCTTTCTTGCTCTGTCTTGGGACACTGCTCCTTTGATAACTTAAAATGGCATGCCAAAGGAGTCCCAACCGGTTTAGCATCCTACATGTTAAACCTATCCAATACCTTCTTAATGTACTCTTCCTGAGATAAAGTCAGCTTCCATTCCTTCCTATCCCGAGTTATCCTCATACCAAGGATTTTCTGGCTGCCCCAAAATCCTTCATATCAAAGGATTCACTTAGTTGTTTCTTGAGTACTTTTATTTCTGCATGTTTTTACCTGCAACCAACATGTCATCAACATACAAAACACGGGATAATATAACTTCCATCCTCAAATTTCTTTGTATACACGCAATGGTCAGAATGACATCTAATATAACCTTGCTCCATCATGAAGCTATCAAACTTCTTATACCATTGACGTGGAGCTTGTTTCAAACCATACAAGCTCTTCTTCAGTTTGCACACCATCTCCTCTTTACCTTTGACCTCATAGCCCTCTGGTTGCTGCATATATAGTTCCTCCTCCAAATCACCATGGAGAAATGCAGTCTTTACATCTAACTATTCTAAGTGCAAGTCTTCTACTGCCACTATTCCAAGAACAGTTCTAATAGAAGTCATTTTTACTACAGGAGAAAAATCTCATCAAAATCTATACCTTGTTTCTGTGCAAACCCCTTGACCACCAACCGGGCCTTATATCTTTTCTTTCCTCCTTCTTCGTCTTTAACTCTGTACACCCACTTGTTCTGCAATGCTCTTTTTCCTTCCGGTAGCTTCACCAAATCCCAAGTCTGGTTCTCCATGAGAGACTTATGCTCCTCATCCATGGCTTGCTCCCACTTCTTACTGGCATCTACCTACATTGCTTCATCAAAGCTCTCTGGCTCTCCACTATCAGTGAGTAATAAATAATAAAGAGAAGGAGAAAAACATTCAGGTTCTTTTCTTACCCTAGAAGACCTCCTCACTATAGGAGTTTGGGGTTCCTGTTGAGTAGGTTCCTGAACTGATTCATGGGTCACTTTCCCATCCGGAAGATCCTCTACCACTGCATATTCTTTCTTGGATTCTTCCCTATTTTCCTGCAATTTTTGCTTATACATGACTTTCTCATTAAAGACCACATCCCTAGACCGAATGATTTTCTTGTCCTTAATACTCCAACATTTAAATCCAAATTCATCACCACCATAACCAATAAAGTGCATTTTTTGATTTAGCCTCTAGCTTGGTCCTATCATCCTTGTCAATATGAACAAACACCTCACATCCAAAGACTCTAAGAAATGAGTAATCAACTTTCTTACTAATACCAAGCCTCCTCGGGTATGCCTCCATCCAAGGCACTTGAGGGTCCTCTGTTTATCAAGTACACATTGTGCTCACCACTTCTACCCAAAAATAAAGAGGCAATCCTGCATGTATCCTCATGCTCCTAGCACATTCCATTATTGTTCTGTTCATCCTTTCTAACACCCCATTCTAATTGCTGCGGGTTCCTGGAACCATCTTTTGCCTGTGATTCCATTCTTAGAACAATAATCATCAAATTCATTGCTGCAATACTCCCCTCCATTATCTGACCTGAGACATTTTAACTTAAGACCTGTTTCATTCTCTACCAAGGCTTTCCATTTAACAAAAGTATCAAATACATCATATTTGTTTCTAATACAATAAACCCAAACTTTCCTTGTTGCATCATCAATAAAAGTAACATAATAACTTGAACCCCCAAGAGATGATACAGTGGCCCCACACATCAGAATGTACCAGCTCTAACTTACTCTCTTTCTTCGTAGGTCCAACCTTGAGAAACCTTACTCACTTCTGTTTCCCATATATGCAGTTCTCACAGAAATCCAAACCTATTTTTGTATATCCAGAAAATTCTTCTTTATGATGTTCCATGCCCTTATGGCTCATATGACCGAGCCTATAGTGCCATAATGTTGTATCTGCATCTGAAGCCACAAGATTACAATCATTAGTACTATCAGTGGATAAATACAAGGTTCCAACCTTCTTACCTCTTACCACCACAAGAGCACCCTTGGTAACCTTCCAAGAGTCAGCTATAAATATCATAGTACAACCATCACTTCCCAATTACCCCACCAATATCAAATTTCTCCTTAATGTAGGCACATGTTTGACATCCTTCAATAGCCATGTATTCCCATTCTGCATCTTAACCTGAACAGAACCTTTTCCAACTATACTGCAAGGCTCATCATCACCAAGAAAAACATGCCCAAAATCCCCTTGAACATAATCAACAAAATAATGCCTATGTGGAGTAGCATGAAAAGAAGCCCCTAAATCTAAAACCCAAGATTCAGTAATATTATGCAAAGAAAGAATCAAAGCATCCTGACATACATTACCCGATGCCACATTTGCCTCCTTGTTTTCTTCCTGTTGTTTCTTCTTGTCCCGAAGCTCCCAATAGTCCTTCTTTGCATGCCCATAGACTTTCCACAGTTCCAACATATAATCTTGCTCTTGGATTTTGACCTTTCCCGATCTTTCATTTTCCACGGTTTCCTCTATTCTTCTGTCTCCCTCTAGTTTCCATTGTCAAAGCATTCCCTGAAGTAGAAGATTCCCTAGAGATTTTTCTTCGCATTTCCTCACTTAGAATCACCCCTACAACATCCTCAAACTTCAACTTCGAGTTAGCTAGAACCGAGTTGCTTACCGCCATTACTAGGCTATTCCAACTTTCAGGTAAAGAGCACAAAATTAATAAAGCCCTAACTTCTTCATCAAATTCTATTGTAACCGAAGCTAGCATATTCACAACCGTATTGAAATCATTTAAATGATTTTCTACTAAACTATTCTCAGACATCTTCATATTAAACAATTTTTTCATTAAAAATATCTTGTTAGAGGCAGAGGGTTTTTCATACAACTTCCCTAATGCATCCATTAGATTTTTTGTAGTCTTTTCCTTTGAAACATTAAATAATACCAAGATGCAAGACACATCCGGATCATTCCAAGTGCCTTCCGATCCAACAAATCCCATTCCACATCTGTCATACTCGAGGGTTTGTTCACCTTCTCAGACAATGAGTATAAAGATCCTTCTGATAAAGGTAATCTTCCATCTACATCTTCCAAAGACTGAAATTCTACTCGTTGAATTTATCAACCCTAGATCTTCCATCATCTACCATAGCTCCCACTCAAGATAAAACTTTCCCTATGATTCAACACTTCAGCAAACCAAAACCAGGCTCTGATACCAATTGTTAGGAAATAAGAGATAAAATATGTGGAATAATCCCTTACAGAATCACAACAGTAGAAACTAATATGCAGAAAATATTACAGATCTCAAATAAAAGTGCAGAATAAATAACACAACATAGAAAGACAATATTTAACATGGTTCACCCAATTTGGGCTACGTCCACAAAGAATCACTTGCTCAGATTTTATTACAAGCCTCCACTCTCTCAATACAATACCCAAATCCGTTTGGAGCTATGCTCAACAAACTCTACAGAATTCACACCCGAATTCAAAGCACATCTATAATGCATTTGCTTGTTTATGTATCATATGCATAAGACCATATAAATAGACAATTTCTTAAGCGAGTTTAATACAAAACCGTGGTATCAAAACCATGGGAAAAAAGCATGTGGTATCAAAACAATGGGTATCAAAAACCATGGCCCAAAAATAGCCCATAACGATTACCCATTACCCATGGGTTAATAAACCACCCATGAAAATTTTCTTCGGGCTTCGCCCTGAACCCCCTAACTCGCTCACCTTGAGCAAGACCACCGTAAAAATACCCGAGTGTAACACATAGAAGGTGTACCACACTCTAACATGAAAAATGGGCTCCACAAACATAACACACACATTCCATTAGATACCACTTGGTATGACATTATTTGTGCACTTGATGGATTATCTCAAAATGGGTTCAAACTCGATGATATCTTACCGCCACCTCATTTTCCACATATATACCATGGAAATGCTTTTATTACTACTACTCATGGCCTCTGGTGTTTCATCTCTTAGTCATGTTGCATGCACTCTGCATATTTCACCACTCACTCTTTCCCAATCTTGGATTGACTATATTGGCTATACTTTAGATCCTAATCATACTTGAAATTTCGTTCCCCATGCCTTTCGAATGTGTTTTCATTTATAATGACTCATTTATCAGCTATTCACAAAACCTTACTCATTGGTATGCACATGGATTTCCATTACCACCTTTCACCGACAAGGAATATGCAATGGACATGTATAATTGATGGTAGTTAATATAATCTATGAACAACTCTAAATGAAGTAAATAAATGCAGTAAAGATGTAAATGACCCAAGCAATGAAAATAATGTAAATAGAAACCCTAATGTGCAAAATGAAAGAGGAAATAAATCAACTAAATAGAAGATGCTTGCGAGAATGTGTCACAGAGGTGACTAGAGAATCTGGAAGCAGGAACAACTATGCAAAAACCCCAAAAAGGATGGATCTACAAAAACTCTTTGGATTAGGGCACCTAGAGAAGGACTAAGATGCCCACGAGAACTCTCGGTCAGTGAGAATGGGTGCCCCTGGTTTGTGAAAAAGCTAAAAACTTGGTTTTACAAGTTTGGAAGATGGTCCAAAATCCTTGCTATTTTCACATGAAGCTCAATGCACTAGTCCAGATGTCGCTGATATTCCAAGATGAATAAAAAGTCCTAATAAACCCTAAACAAACATCAATCCCTAAAAAATAAAAAATACATATGATAGGGTCTGACTGACCTCAACTTCCACAATGGTGGTCTTACTAACTAATTGATGCACTACATTCTAGACCCAAATGTAGTTATGTGTGTGTGTGTGTGAAACATGCCCTAGGTTTCTCTTTACTAGTCACACTTTGAAATGTAGCGAGCTAACTATGTGTAGAGAAATGTAATAGAATGATGCATGGAATAAAATAGAGTCATCCCCTATGCTACGTGTGATGCAAATGACCTATCCCCGTGCCTTGTGATGGAGCTTATGTGGATGTAAGTGATCAGAATGCAATAGATGGATAAAACTCTAGATGGATGATATTAGTGACTAGTGTTTTGTCCCTCATTATGGTTTCATAACTTTATATTTATAGTGTTTTCTTGATCTAATTTCATAATTAACCCCAAAATGGTTTGAACAATGGTCAAACACCAAAAAGATAAAAACCTCAAATGGCTATAAAGAACCCAAATAGTGGAGGGAAAGTTCAAGAAGGATCCGGAAAGTGCATGATTTTGTGTCTACATTTTCCCCAATTTATGTTGGTGAGAAGAAATATTGGTAACATAAAGTAGATAGAGATGCATACCTGATGCCAATGTAGAGTAATAAAGAAGGCATGTTGAAGGACTAGACAAAATGTGGAATGACAAAAAGATGATGGAGCATGGAAACTAAAGATGAAAATGCACAAAAAAGGTGATGAGAGTGAACCTATGAAAAAAAAAAAAACATGTGCTGATGTTGATGTGTGTAGTGTACCTACATGGTTAGTATGTGAAGTGTTCTATCGTGAAGTTTTGTTATTGATGCCATTGTTGTTGTCCCCATTTGAATGCTTTTTTCTCATACGACCGGACTTGTAAGGATAAAATGATCAAGTAGTCAAATATGTATGTATATGTGTGTAAAAATGAAATGTAAAAGATGCATGTAAAAGTAAAGTATGCAAAATGAAAAGTGTAAATGGAACATGTGCACCTGATCCATGTCAAGAGAAAGAGTGTAGAAGGATATTATGTATTGTTGGGGTTTTTAGGTGATCTCACGTCATAGGCTGAAGAAGTATAGGGAGGAATTTTTTTGTTTCCTCCACCTTTAACTAATTGCACGAATGTGTGTGAAGATATCTTTGTACTTTCCTAGTTTTTTGGGTGATTCGATGCCAGTGGCTAAAGTAGTGTAGGAGGTACACCCACTATAACCTCTAAGCCTGTAACTACTTTCCAAAATGCTACGGACTCCATGTCCTGTAAAATGTGTTATGTATGGAGTTCGTAGACTAGTGCGAACTCACACACCGCATGTAAAATCACAATGCCAAGGGAGGAAAGTGTATTGAATCGAACTAGTTTGAATGCCTTGGGTATACTTGTAAAACCAAAATGATTCCCCCCTCTTTAGCGGTGTATGCAATGTCACTGATAAGAGAATGTGGCCCCAAAAGAGGACCAACCACATGTACCCTAACACTCTTTGCCCTACGGGGATTAGAATGCACTTGGTAGAAACCAAATTACACATAAACAATGATGGATAACCAAAGACAAGTGTTAGTATGAACAAGCATGCATATAGAAAACAATGTATAAGATACCGAGAAAATTAGTGTAAACACACAAGAAGACAAGGAATCCACACAAAGTGGGTGGAAAAAATGGGACATCACTCACGATGTCACAAGACACGTAAGGCCATCATGGCCACAATAAAACAAACAAGTGTGCAAACCAAACATAGGGAAAGGACCACATAGAAGAACAAAGAAATAACAAAATATACAACAAACAAGTATGGAAGTAAATATTCCTTCATAAAAAATTCTACATATGAAGCACCCGTTAGCATGTTATAAAGATAAATAATATGTCAAAAGTGTGTATAAGAAATTAATGTAAAGTGTTAAGTACAAAATGAAACAATAGCACATGTGAGAGACAAATGTGGATGCCCCAACGTCTAGTGTAGGAAGGGTAGAAGGCGAGCATCCATGTGGCATGTAAGAGACCTATATGAACAATCATCACTAGAGAAAAAGGTGAATGCAATGTGTGGATGATAGAGATAAATGACATACAAATAATCTAACTAGCATGTGTAATAACACAACCATGAACAAACAAAAGTAATAAAGAGTAAGAGCAACCATAAGATGTAGTATGTTGTGAATCGATGGCATGGAATGAAAAATGGAGTGATAAGATCTTCATTCCCCCCGAGTGAATGGAAGTGTATGTATTGAGGTTCATTTAGTTTTCCCCTTAGTAGTCAAGAATGAACCATAAACGAGAGTGCGTCATTGGGAAATGGTTGAAGTGTGTGTTGTGTCTAACGTGTTGTGATGAATGTGTAGGTGTGGTGATGAGATGTGATCTAGTGATGATGTGTCTCAGAACCCTATTAATATTGGATGATGATAGGTTGAATGATAAATGCATGATGAATGTAAGGTCCATTTGATTTGTAAACCCTTGGTAGTCGAGTATGGACCAAGGAACTAAAGTGTGTCATATGGTAGTGAGTGCAGCACGTAGAAGATGATGTATGATGTGTGATGATTAAAATATGTAAATATGTGATGTGTAGAATGTAATGCAAGATGTGTAGAATATGTAAAGTGTAATGTATAGAGTGACATGTAATGTATGTAGATAGACTAGTAATGTAGTATGTAGGATGAGGAGTGTATGATGTTAGATGCATAGACAATATAAGTATGATATATGCATAATGACGACTAGTATGATGTATGATGTATGATACATGATATGTGAATAGATGCGGTGTGTAAGACATGTTATCACCAAATCAAAGCACCCCCTAAATGGACAATTTTGAGATGGGGCATTCAGTGTGATTAGGTAACATGGGATTACCTCTCAAGTTGTGGGACTTGCGGGCTTGAGATAATCCTCTGGAGAAGGCCGGTTCCTCTTCCTAATCCTACCTGCCACAACTACTCCTAATGCAGGAAAGAAAACTACCTAATCCTATTCTAACATTCTAAGGAGACAGGGAGAAAGATTGCATGAAAATCAACCTACACTAAGAGAGGTGATACACTAAGAAAAGAGGTTGTTACAAAAAATCCTAGTGCTTGAAATGGAGAGAGGTGAGTAAGGGAGAGGGTGGAAAATATCCACCAAATAACAAAGATGAATTCACACATAACACCACTTCATTTCCCTTTAAACACAACTCTCACAATTTGCAATAAACATTCAGAAATATGCACAGATACCTTGCAATGGAGAGAGGATTGTAGAGACAACAAAATATGCAAAGGATGGACAGATGCATCACAAAACACATTTTATTGCTCCATTAAAAATTTTCACAATACATCATTAGTGGGAAAGAGGCAAGAGAATGCCATTACAAAGCATGGAGAGGAGGCTTGAAGCTCCACATTCAACCCAATAGAGAAGAAATAGAGAGGACTAGAAAGAAAAAATGACTAACTCCTTTACAAATGAGCCCCATGTTACAATTTATAGAGTTAGAGAAGAGAGAGAATGCAACTCGGATTTTTATTTCCCACCACTTTCAAATTTCCCAAAGTAGGTGAAAACCATTATATGTAATCTCCAAAATTCATCCCACATTAATTCATCCCACGTTAATTTGTAACTTGCAACTCAAGAAAATGGCTCCCATGCTCATTAATTGCACTCCCAACCACTTTCAGGGTCCGTGTTTGAAACTGGGTATGTGATATTAATGGCCAGCTCGGCCAACTCAAACGAGTTGGCTCTTTCTATGTATCACCGACCCCTTATAACTCCCCACGCATAGCATTATTGCTAGCACATTCTTATAACTCATCCACTAACACATTCTTATGCATCGAGCCACTTTTTGCATTGTTTTGGGTGCTTTACATTTCAATGGTTAATTTATATTGCACTAACTCGCCTCACCTTTCATGTTGAACCGTCCAAATGGATGCATTGGGATGACTCACCTCACATTGCACTTGCGCAGACAAGCATTACACCCGAGGCTCAACGATAAGCATTGCGGTCCCTTGGGCTCATCGGAGAACCCGATCCCTTATGTCTCGAGTGCTTGAAGGGATCGAAAAGTCCTCCTTCCTTGCAAAAAACATGTCAACCTCGTGCTTTGACCAAATTCATAGGTTTTGACCTCACCATTTCAACACCGAATGGGAGTAAGGCGTTTTAGGTTTTCGATGCAAAAGTGTCCCATGGGCCACTTCGACCTCAGGCCCCAATTCTCGCCTTCCTGCAAGACTCCCACTCCATGACCATTTCATATTTTTGATGCCCACACGTCCCAAATATCCTTATACGTTTGGCTCGTTTAACTCTGCGCTACTATCGCAATGAACCTGCCGAGGCTCACGAAGATGGCTTGGTGAGCCAATCTCCAAGATTCGCCCCATATTTTCTAAAGTTCTTAGGATGACATGACCATGCTTTCCATTGTAAGAGTATCCATGAAACTTTCAATCGGTTTGTTCTATTAGAACTTGTAACTCACCACTAAGGAGGAACTTGGTCACATGACACAATGTTTTCTATGCCCATGCTCCCAATCTTGAAACAACTCTCAGAGTCAACATAGGGCTTCCATGAATCGACCTACACACCTATATCTCATATTTGAGGCTTTCCTCCAATATTTTAAATATTTTGCATTATTATAGCCCGATCATGAGCTCGAGTGTATATTTTCAATGTATCGCCTCCCCATCAAACAAGTAGCTTGGCCTACATGAGCATCTCGACCATACATAATCATCTCGAATGAGTTGTTCTTAGAGACAAAGGCCCCCTTCAAGATCTATGCCTCCCTTAAACATTTTATGGATTTTTGTTAATTTTCCAAGCGCACTGAGAGATGTGTGTAGATGTCGAGAAAATGATTAGATGAATCATTACATTTTGTCATTTTTCTTGCAAGTGGGTCCCCATCATTTGTTATAATGTAATATTTTTCAGTTGTTTAATTTCTAAGGGGTGAAATTGGATAACAAGACATATAGTGAAGTGTGTGTGGTTCATGTGTAGTAATATCTCAATAATAAAGTGTGACCCAAAGAACAAGAGTGTATCATCAAAAATGACTATGCTAGAACATGTGATGAGTATGCCTATGCGAGGATATGAATGTATGATAATTCAAAGATGAGAGATGCACCTATGCTAATATGATAAGGGGGGATTGTGTGAGTGTTATCCCCCAAGTATACTATGATGATGGAAATATATGCAATGACTTGAGAGGTACCATACCATTATGGGAGAGTGTTTTCTATGTCATGAAAATAATGAGGGCCAACACAATGTTAAACCAAAGGAATAATAGGACCATGTGATAGTGGTGGCATTTTAAATGTGTCTTGACCATCAAGTAGTAGGAATATTTTCTTTGACAAAAGTGATTGGATGTGAAAGTGGAGTAGGATGGGGAGGAATATTGAATGGTGGTATTTGTGATGCTGCAGAGAAGACTCAATAGGAGAAGAAGGATTATTGATTGTGGGAGGTGGTAACATGGTATGAATTGGTAATACTTCGGATGTTACTTAATTTTGAGGGACGATTTTTTCATGGTTCTTGACTTATTGTAGAAGGATCCTGAGTAATGTTGGCCTGATGCTCATTAGATATAGATGGATCAGATTTAGGAACCCAATGGGATTTATCATTTGTATTAGAATGTTGTGTAACAAATGAGAGAAAACCCTATTGTGTAAGGTACTTGATACTTCATTTGTAAATCATAACAATCATTTTCATTACCTCCATTTATTTGGTGATAGTTACAATATGGAAGACCTTGATACTTGGAAAGCCTATAAGGAGGATAACCATGAGTAGGTGGAAATTTAATGATTCTATGAGTGATGAGATGTGGAAGAATATCTTGTTTCTTAGCATTAAGATAAAATGTGAGAGGAGTACAGAGAAGTCATCAACACTAAAATTTTCCTCCGTAATTTCTATTTCATTAATGTATGTATTAGGAATAGGATGTTGTTAAGTATAATTAGTAGTAGCGTCTAATAGAAGATAACGGTGCCGTCAGTACGGTGCCGCCAATAATGTGGAGTACGGTAACATTCAAAGTACAATAGGAATGTTGTAAAAAGTAAATATTTGTCGTAAGTGGTCCGGTAATGTTAAAATGTCAAAGTTTGGGTAATTAGAGAAGTAGGGTCTACGTGATTAGGAATTAGAAATATTATATTGGTAATAAAGACAAGGAGTGAGGTCATAAATATTTTGTGTATTTTATTTGTAAAAAGTCTAAAAATGTGGAACCCATGTAAAATGATAAGGTTTATCTTATCTTAACAGATAAGCTTACATGTACGGATAAGAGTTAAGGTATGGAAATGATTCGTCGAGTGGATTTCTTATCCTATCTTAGAGATAAGATGGATAAGCTTGGAAGTTCTATAAATAGAGAGCCACCCCCTCATTTAGCATAGAAGGAAGTAGTGAGAAATATTGTAGGAAGTGTGCGAAGGAAGCCATCGGTTTAAAGGTGTGTTGAAGAAGCCATTAAGAGGTGTAATTGTAAAGTTTCTCCCATAGTCTTGGTGTAAGGCAAGTGAAGTCAATAACACTTGAAGTACCTCATGGGTGAGATTGTAGCAATTTCATGTTAATATTATCATTTACTTTGATATTTCAGATTTGTCATCATTTCGTCTTATCATAGTCGATAGTATTCTTGTGTTATGTTGTTGTTTTGTTTCAGATTACATCCACCAAAATAAAGGTTGTGCATTAGTAAATAATCATAGCACGAGGAGTTCCCAGTGAAGAATTATCATAGTCTTCGGATTGGTGATGACATTTTGGTTCCGTTGCCGGGACCATTCCTCGTTGGTGGATTTTCTAGAGAGATATTCCCACTTAGTCAAAAATCAATTAGAGGGTAACCTTGTTTTTACTGTGCATAGTAGTTACCATGGTAAAGTCATTTTTGCCATGAATAGTAGTTACCATGGTAAAGTCATTTTTGCTGGAATAGTATTTACCGCAGTAAAGTCACTTTTTACCGTGAATAGTATTTACCGCAGTAACTTCACTTTTTACCGTGAATAGTGTTTACCACAGTAAAGTCAGTTTTTACCACAGTAAGTCAAGTTTTACCATAGTTTACCGTGGTCATTTCTATTTTACTGTAGAAAGGTGTAAAGTCACTTTCTAGTATAGTGATTCCAATTATTTGTACACATAAGTCTTGTTGATTGTACTTGTGAGTTGGTATTTCACGGTGGTTACTTTTGAAAATGGGAAAGATTCCTGTTTTTTCAGCTCAATCTAATGAAGATGCTTCTTCTTTCATTCAAGAGTTTAAGCGATCTTGTATTTGTAATGGCCTTATAAGAAGGGAACAATGGACTAAATTTTTTCCTACCTTTTTGGATGGTTCAACACTTAGGTGGTTTGAAACACTAGGTGATAATGTGAAAAATTCATGGGATTTATTAACTGAAAGTTTTCTTGAAGAATTTGGTGAACAACAGAAATATGCAGATCTCATGATCGAGATAACACAAATATCCCAAGGAGAGAAGGAGAAGATAAGGGATTATCATGCTCGTGTTCTAGAGCTAAGGAGGAAGCTCGATGCTCGAGATCCGGAAGGAAGGATTAGCGGATGGGTTGATGAATGGTGTGGATAATCTCCTCTCTAAGCACTTCATTCTTGGGATGAAGCCAGAGATCGGACAACGAGTGAAGTATGACCGCCCGCCACCATTAAACAAGAAAAGGAGATTGCAAGAAGGCAAGAAGAAATCATGGAAGAGGAGCCCAAAGAAATTGTTACTAAAGTAGAGCCTACACACAACACCTTTGGTCCAGAATCCACAACCACTCCCGGTGAGAACAAATATTTCTCCTAGTACATCTACTGAGTATGAAGATTTACTCAAAAAGATGGGTCAGTTAACTATTAATCTTCTTCAAGGAAAGGAATTTAGTTCTCAGGGAGGAGATAGAGGTCCAAAAGAAATATTTCTGAAGTTGTATGTTATGGTTGTTATAAAAAGGGTCATTATAAGTATAATTGTCTAGATAGAGCTTCTACATCCGGTAAAGGAGATAATGATAAAGGAAAAGCACCTATGAATTCTTTTTAATGTAGTAGATAGGAGAAGAAATAATGAAGTAGATGTGTTTGTAACAAAAGAAAGAGAAAAAAAAAGATAATCAAGATGGAAATGATCCTAAGAATATGAAAGAAGAAACTAGTAAGAAACATAGGAGAAGAAAGTTGGGTGTACAGGATTTTCTGATTTCACAGGGGCAAGGACCATACTCCATCTTGGAAGATCTGTCCAAAAGGCCTACAAATATTACATATGGTCAACTCTTGGCTATGTCTTCTGAGAAGAGGCGGGAGTTGCGAAGTGGACTCAATGCTCGACGAAGGAAGGAGGTTGAGGTCCCTGTTTTGGAGGCAGAGGCGGATCCCTATGCTCCACAAGCTGAGGTATTATGTAATGGTATTTCAATTCATGATGTCTTAGTTGATGGAGGTGCTGTAGTTAATGTAATGACCGAGTCTGTAATGAATATGTTGGGTTTAAAATTGATCACCCTTGACACTTATGTTAAGGTCATTAAATAAGGAAAAACTAAACCAAGGTGTAGTTTCAAATGTGGCAATATCTGTTATGGGTGTTGTATGTGTGGTAGATTTTCGGGTGATGAAAAATGGTGCTCACATTGCATACCCAATGCTGTTGGGAAGACCATGGCTAAGGAGAGTTCATGCAAGAAACTACTGGAATGAAGGTTTCATGACACTTGGACATGGTAGAGAGAGGGTGAAGATAAACGTGATCCCTCGACATCATAAAGCAGAACCTGTGGATTCAAGTGATGAAACTGATGATTGGACATCCTCTGATTACTCTAGTACCAGTGAAGTGGACACTGAAGATGAAGAAAGTGAGGTGGATGTTTCAGTCATGGATATCCTTCCAGTCACACCAACTCATGACCCCATAAAATTATCTGAAGAGGAAGTTGATGTTTGTCTCCAACAAATAAAGATTGGTGATCTTGTGATGGAGAGTGAGAAGGAATCCTACCTCCAGGCTCTTTCGAAGGTACATACACCTATTCACTTTTGATTACAAGGAACTCCATCAAGTAAGTTGGGTAGAACATTGTATTGAGTGGTAGATGGTGCTAAGACCATAAAGCAAATGCCATATAGAATGAATCCTAATTTTTCCAAGACTGTAAAGAAGAAATAAATAAGTTGCTTGATGTAGGATTCATATTTGTTGTGGAGAATTCGAATGGGTTTCTCCCATTGTGATCTCAATAAAAAGAATGGGAAGCTACACATTTGTGTTGATTACAGGAAGCTCAATAAGGAAACAAAGAAGGATCATTACCCTCTTCCATTTTTAGATCAGATCTTGGATGAAGTAGCTGGCCAGGAGTGCTATAGTTTTGCTGATGGATATAGTGGCTACAACCAAGTTCGTATAGCAGAGAAAGATCAGCTGAAGACCACGTTCACCACTCCTTGGGGAACGTTTGCTTATAGAGTTATGCCTTTTGGGTTGTGTAATGCTCCAAAAACATTCCAGCGTTTGATGAATAGGGTGTTTGAACCCTACATTGGGACCTTCATCAGAGTATTTTTGGATGATTTTTGCATCTATGGGAGCAAGTTGGACCACCTGCACCAAATGGAGACAACATTTCAAAGGTTAGATGAAGCACAAGCCTCACTAAACCCTACAAGTGTGTCTTTGGATGTTCTAAAGGCATTTTTGTTAGGGCATGTTGTATCCGAGAGATGGTATTGAGTACGATCCCGATAAAGTTTCAAAAATCAAAGATTTACCATTCCCTATGAATAGAAGTAAGTTGAGATCATTTTTAGGCCATGTGGGTTACTATAGAAGGTTCATCAAGAATTTCTCAAAGATTGCACAACCACTAACCCATTCTTGAAGAAGGATGTTACTTATGAACCATGAAATAAGGCACATGAAGCTTTTGGACAAGCAAGGAAGCCCTAGTGTCTTCACCTATTTTGAAGAATCCAGTTGGAGCAAGCCATTCATTGTGTACATGCGATGCCTCGGATGCAGCACTAGGAAGTACTTTCATCCAAAAGGATGAAAATGGGAATGAACATCCAATTTACTTTGGGAGTAGACAAATGAGCAGATCTTTGAAGGTAAATTATCTCAGAATCGCGAAAAGAGGCTCACATTATCATTTTCTTTGTAAAGAAGTTTAGAAATTACTTGTTAGGGTAAAAATTTATAGTTGTAACAGATCATCGAGCTCTAAAATATATTATAAATAAGCCTAACCCATCGGGAGGATAGCAAGATGGATAATTTTGCTACAAGATTTTGAATTTGACATTATAGATAGGCTAGGAAAGAAGCATGTTAATGCGGATGCACTCTCTCGAGCCTATGATGGTTTAGGATCATCTTGTGATGATGATGATTTCCCGATGTAGCATTGTTCTCCTTGACACAATCCCTATTGAATACATAGATATTTAGGAATTATCTCGAATGAATTCAAGTTTCTGATGGTGCCAATGTAAAGACTAAGAGAAAGATTACTCAATCCGAGTCATCCATATTCTATTACGCATGGAGTATTATTTCGAATAGGACACGATGGACAAGATAAGAGGGCATTGGACGTGATCAAGGAAGGAACTACTAGAAGAATTCCACAATGGTACATGTGGAGGGCACTTCTTTGGAACAACTTACAACAAGAAGGATCTTGGATGCGAGTTATCACTAGCCCACTCTTTTTAAAGATTGTTATAATTATTGTAAGACATGTGATATTTGTCAAACACATGGTAACCGTAAGACTTCATCGGCTCCATTATGTCCTATTCTTCCCCTTGGTCCCTTTGAAAAGTGTGGAATAGACATTGTAGGTCCACTTCCAACTACATCACGCCAAAATAAGTATATTGTAGTTGCCCACAGTTATTTAACCAAGTGGGTTGAAGCTAGGCCATTGAAAACAACTTCTATGGATGAAGTGGCGAGGTTCATGTATGAACACATTGTCACCAGATTTGGTTGCCCATTAGAAATTGTAAGATCAAGGAAGCCACTTCATTAATGAGGTGGTAGAAGCCTAGTCAATAAGTTTTCTATTAAGCACGGGAAGGCAACAACATACAAGTCAAGCACAAATGGACACGTGGAATGAACAAATTTTGTGTTGTGTCAAATTCTAGCAAAAGATGCGACCTTGTAGGTACATAAATGGGATAAAAGGATTCATGCGGCATTGTGGGCATATAGGGCAACATCAAAGTCAGCACAGGATACTCCCCATTTCATTGGCCTATGGCATTGATCCGATTCTTCCTATTGAGTTTGATATTCCCACTATGAGAGTTATGAAAAATGAAAGGATGGATGAAAGTGATTTAGTAAAAGAAAGGTTGGTACATCTTCATTTCTTTGGAGGAAATGAGAGAAATAGCAAAGATACAAGCCATAAGAAGAAAATGAAGCGAAGGAATACTTTGATCAAAAGATCCGGTGGTATCCATTTCATGTGAATGACTTGGTTCTAGTATATGATTCAGGATACAAAAAAAAGACAGAGAAAATTTCCAAAATCCAAAATGGATGGGGTAAAATGACACCTGGAGGAATCGGATGGCACTCCCATTACAAAATGGGTCAACCACGACAAGTTGAAGATTTTCTAAGCACCGAATAGTCTACTCCGAGGACGGAGTAGAAGCTAGAAGGGGGAAGATGTCGACACTAAAATTTTCCTCCGTAATTTCTATTTCATTAATGTATGTATTAGGAATAGGATGTTGTTAAGTATAATTAGTAGTAGCGTCGATAGAAGATAACGGTCTTTGTCGATGCGGTGCTGCCAATAATGTGAGTACGGTAACAATCAAAGTACAATAGGAATGTTGTAAAAAGTTAATATTTGTCGTAAGTGGTCCGGTAATGTTAAAATGTCAAAGTTTGGGTAATTAGAGAAGTAGGGTCTACGTGATTAGGAATTAGAAATATTATATTGGTAATAAAGACAAGGAGTGAGGTCATAAATATTTTGTGTATTTTATTTGTAAAAATTCTAAAAATGTGGAACCCATGTAAAATGATAAGGTTATCTTATCTTAACAGATAAGCTTACATGTACGAGATAAAATTTAAGGTATGGAATATGATTCGTCAGAGTGGATTTCTTATCCTATCTTAGAGATAAGATGGATAAGCTGGAAGTTCTATAAATAGAGAGCCACCCCCCCTCATTTAGCATAGAAGGAAGTAGTGAGAAATATTGTAGGAAGTGTGCGAAGGAAGCCATCCATTTAAAGGTGTGTTGAAGAAGCCATTAAGAGGTGTAATTGTAAAGTTTCTCCCATAGTCTTGGTGTAAGGCAAGTGAAGTCAATAACACTTGAAGTACCTCATGGGTGAGATTGTAACAATTTCATGTTAATATTATCATTTACTTTGATATTTCAGATTTGTCATCATTCCGTCTTATCATAGTCGATAGTAATCTTGTGTTATGTTGTTTTGTTTCCGATTACATCCACCAAACTCAAGGTCATGTATTAGTAAATAATCATAGCACGAGGAGTTCCCGGTGAAGAATTATCATAGTGCTTGGATTGGTGATGACAAGATGACTTCAGGTTCACTAATATGAGCACATGTAGAAGACATAGGATGATTATGAGAAGAAGAACAATCGTGAGCCTGAGAAGTATCCTTAAGCTGTTGAATTTCAGATTTAAGAGATGTGATTGTGGATTCCATAGCCTAAAATTTATCTTGAAATAAATAATGAAGAGCTTGAATGGATTTGCAAATAGATTGATTATAATTAGAATCAAGGGAGTCCTTAGAAAGGCGACTAAAAATAACATTGACTTGGGTAGGCAATATGTTGATAGGTGATACACATAGTCTACGGGGTTTTTTAAAGGGTGTATTTACAAGATGGTTGCATTTGAATCAATTGAAGAAAAAGACTTGAATTACATTAGAAAACGTGATGGAGAAGCTAAGAAAATCCCTAGAATGAAGGTGGATTCAAAGGTTGGGTTCACTTAAAATCATTAGCTAAAAATCTAATATAGATACTAGTTAATCTAAGCTATGAAAATTTTTAAATGAAGTAAATAAATGCAGTAAAGAAATATGTAAATGAACCAAAAACTAAAAAAATGTAAATAGAAACCCTAATGTTTAAGACAAATGAGGAAAGAAATAACTGAATATAAGGTTATGTTGCTCATGGGACCGTGTCACGTAGAGTGGTGAAGAATCTAGAAGAAGGAACGATTATCCAAAACCACAAAAAAAGATGGATTTGGAATGAATCTCTAGATCGGGGCACCTAGAGTATGATTGGGGTTCGCACGGGTTGGGTTTTTGTTGAATGAGTGCCCGGTTTGTGCAAAATATCTAGAACTAGTTTTTATTGATTTGGTAGATGGTCCGAAAGTGTCATTATTTTTCACATCAAGCTCGTTGCACTACTTTAGATGTTACCTTTGATATTCCAAGATGAATAGAAAGACATGAAAAACCCTAAACAAACATCAATCCATAAAAAATAAAAATTCATATGATAGGGTCAGACTGAAACTACCACAATGGTGGTCTTACTAATTGAGTGTTGCACTACATTCTAGACCCAAATGTAGTTATGTGTGTGTGTGTGTGAAACATTCCCTAGGTTTCTCTTATGTCACCACACTTTGTGATATAGGAAATTTAATAGAATGGTTCATGGAATATAATAGAATCCTTCCCATATTTTGTGTGTAATGCATATCACCTAGTCTTATGCCTTGTGATGGAGCTATATAGATCTGTCAACTCCAATGCAATAGATGGATGCAACTCTAGATGGATGATAGTAGTGACTAGTGCTTGGTCCCTCATTATGGTCTCATAAATTTATATTTATAGGGTTATCTTGATCTATTTTTGTAATTAACCCAAATGGCCGACAACCAAAAGATAAGACTCAGTGGCTAGAAAGAGCCCAAAAAGTGAGAGGAAAGTTCAAGAAGGATTAAAGCACTATCATCACCAATCCGGCACTATGATAATTCTTCACCGGGAACTCCTCGTGCTATGATTATTTACTAATGCACAACCTTTAGTTTGGTGGATGTAATCTAGAAACAAAACAACAACCGAACACAAGAATACCATCGACTATGATAAGACAGAATGATGACAAATATGAAATATCAAAGTAAATTATAATATTAACATGAAATTGTTACAATCTCACCCATGAGGTACTTCAACAAGACTATGGGAGAAACTTTACAATTACACCTCTCGATGGCTTCTTCAACACACCTTTAACTGATGGCTTCCTTTGCACACTTCCTACAATATTTCTCACTTATTTCTATGCTAAATGAGGGTGGCCTCTCTGTTTATAGAACTTCCAGGCTTATCCATCCTATCTCTAAGATAGGATAAGAAATCCACTCGACGAATCATATTCCATACCTTAACTCTTATCTTGTACATGTAAGCTTATCTCTTAAGATAAGATAAACCTTATCATTTTACATGGGTTCCACATTTTTAGACTTTCTACAAATAAAATACACAAAATATTTATGACCTCACTCCTTGTCCTTATTACAATATAATATTTCTAATTCCTGATCATGTAGACCCTACTTCTCTAATTACCCAAACTTTGACATTTTAACATTACCGGACCACTTACGACAAATATTTACTTTTTACAACATACCTATTGTACTTTGACTATTACCGTACTCCACATTATTGTGACACACGTCATTGATGGTGCCGTTATCTTCTATGAGACGCTACTACTAATTATACTTAACAACATCCTATTCCTAATACATACATTAATGAAATAGAAATTATGGAGGAAAATTTTAGTGTCGACATCTTCCCCTTCTAGCTTCTACTCCGTCCTCGGAGTAGACTATTTTCGTGCTTGGAAAATCTTCAACTTTTCATGGTTGACCCATTTAGTAATGGGAGTGCCATCCAATTCCTCCGATCAGTACGTTACCATTTTCATGCACAACTTTATTTTGTAGGGCCCCATCCATTTTGGAAGAAATTTTCTCTGTCTTCTTTTTTTGTATCTAGAATCATATACTAGGACCAAGTCATTCACATGAAATGGAGACCACCGGATATTTTGATCAAAGTATTCCTTCTGCTTCATTTTCTTCTTATGGCTTGTATCCTTTGCTATTTCCCTCATTTCCTCTAGCAAATGAAGATGTACCAACCTTTCTTTTACTGAATCACTTTCATCCATCCTTTCATTTTTCATAACTCTCACAAAAGGGGGAATATCAAACTCAATAGGAAGAAGCGGATCAATGCCATAGGCCAACTAAAATGGAGAGTATCCTGTTGCTGACTTTGATGTTGCCTATATGCCCACAATGCTGCATGAATCCTCTTATCCCATTTATGTACCTATGCAATTTGCATCTTTTGCTAGAATTTGACACAACACAAAATTGGTTCGTTTCACTGTCCATTTGTACTTGGCTTGTATGTTGTTGCCTTCCCCAGCGTGCTTAATAGAAAATTTATTGACTAGGGCTTCTACTACCTCATTAATGAAGTGGCTTCCTTGATCTGTTACAATTTCTAATGGACAACCAAATCTGGTGACAATACGTTCATATATGAACCTTGCCACTTCATCCATAGAAGCTGTCTTCAATGGCCTAGCTTCAACCCACTTGGTTAAATAATCTGTGGCAACTAAAATATACTTATTTTGGCATGATGTAGTTGGAAGTGGACCTACAATGTCTATTCCCCACTTTTCAAAGGGACCAAGGGGAAGAATAGGACATAATGGAGCTGATGAAGTCTTACGGTTACCATGTGTTTGACAAATATCACATGTCTTACAATAATTATAACAATCTTTAAAAAGAGTGGGCGGTGATAACTGCATCCAAGATCCTTTTTTTGTAAGTTGTCCGAGAGAAGTTCCCTCCACATGTACCATTGTGGAATTCTTCTAACAGCTTCCTTCCCTTAATCATGTCCAACCGCCCTCTTGTCTTATCCATCGAGTCCTATTCGAAATAATACTCCATGCGGAATAGAATATGGACGACTAGCTTGAGTAATATTTCTCTTAGTCTTTGCATTGGCACCATCGAAACTTGAATTCATTCGGATAATTCCAAATATCTATGTATTCACTAGGGATTGTGTCAAGGAGAACAATCTTTGCATCGGGAAAATCATCATCATCACAAGATGATCCTAAACCATCATAGGCTCGAGAGAGTGCATCTGCATTGACATGCTTCTTTCTGCCTATCTATAATAATCAAATTCAAATTCTTTTAGCAAAATTATCCATCTTGCTATCCTCCCTGATGGGTTAGGCTTATTGACAATATATTTCAGATCCTGATGATCTATTACAACTATAAATTTCTGCCCTAGCAAGTAATTTCTAAACTTCTTTACAGCAAAAATGATAGCCAGAGCCTCTTTTTCAGTTACAGTATAGTTTACCTCAGCACTGCTCATTTGTCTGCTCCCAAAGTAAATTGGATGTTCATTCCCATTTTCATCCTTTTGGCTCAAAGTACTTCCTAGTGCTGCATCTGAGGCATCAGTGTACACAATGAATGGCTTGCTCCAATCTGGATTCTTCAAAACAGGTGAAGACGTCAGGGCTTCCTTGATTGTCCAAAAGCTTCATGCGCCTTATTTCTTGGTTCATAAGTAACATCCTTCTTCAAGAAGCTCGGGTTAGTGGTCAGGTGATCTTTGAGAAATTCTTGATGAACCTTCTATAGTAACCCACATGGCCTAAAAATGATCTCAACTTACTTTTATTCATAGAAATGGTAAATCTTTGATTTTGAAACTTTATCGATCAGCACCAATACCATCTCTGGATACAACATGCCCTAACAAAATTCCTTTAGAACATCCAAAGACACACTTTGTAGGGTTTAGTGAGGCTTGTGCTTCATCTAACCTTTGAAATGCTGTCTCCATCTGGTGCAGGTGGTCCAACTTGCTCCCATAGATGCAAAAATCATCCAGAAATACTCTGATGAAGGTCCCAATGTAGGGTTCGAACACCCTATTCATCAAACGCTGGAATGTTGCTGGAGCATTACACAACCCAAAAGGCATAACTCTATAGGCAAACGTTCCCCAAGGAGTGGTGAACGTGGTCTTCAGCTGATCTTTGTCTGCTATACAAACTTGGTTGTAGCCACTATATCCATCAGCAAAACTATAGCACTCTGACCGCCACTACTTCATCCAAGATCTAATCTGAAAATGGAAGAGGGTAATGATCCTTCTTTGTTACCTTATTGAGCTTCAGTAATCAACACAAATGCATTGCTTCCCATTCTTTTTATTGAGATCACAATGGGAGAAACCCATTCTGAATTCTCCACAACAAATATGAATCTGCATCAAGAACTTATCTATTTCTTCTTTTACAGGTCTTGGAAAAATTAGGATTCATTCTATATGGCATTTGCTTTATGGGCTTAGCACCATCTACTAGCTCAATACAATGTTCTACCCAACTTACTTGACGGAGTTCCTTGTAATCAAAAGTGAATACCTGTGTATGTACCTTGAAAGATCTGGAGGTAGGATTCCTTCTCACTCTCCATCACAAAGGCATCACCAATCTTTATTTGTTGGAGACAATCATCAACTTCTTCTTTCGAGATAATTTTATGGGGTCATGAGTTGGTGTGACTGGAAGGATATCCATGACCTGAAACATCCACCTCACTTTCTTCATCTTCAATGTCCACTTCATTTGGTACTAGAGTAATCGAGAGGATGTCCAATCATCGTTTCATCACTTGAATCCACGAGGTTACGCT
This sequence comes from Taxus wallichiana var. yunnanensis, assembly GCA_018340775.1. Lineage (NCBI taxonomy): Eukaryota > Viridiplantae > Streptophyta > Pinopsida > Cupressales > Taxaceae > Taxus > Taxus wallichiana. Next base: position 82,743,656 of record CM031241.1, on the reverse strand, counting down.
TTATGATGTCGAGGGATCACATTTATCTTCACCCTCTCTACCCCCAGTCCAAGTGTCATGAAACCTTCATTCCGGTAGTTTCTTGCATGAACTCTCCTTAGCCATGGTCTTCCTGCCAGCAGATTGGGTACGAACAAGTACCATTTTCATCACCCGAAAGTCTACCACACATACCACACCCATAATGAGATATTGCCACATTTGAAACTACACCTTCTCGGTTTAGTTTTTCCTTTATTTAATGACCTTAACATAAGTGTTGATGGGCGATCAATTTTAAACCCAACATATTCATTACAGACTCGGTCATTACATTAACTGCAGCACCTCCATCAACTAAGACATCATGAATTGAAATACCATTACATAATACCTCAGCTTGTGGAGCATAGGGATCCGCCTCTGCCTCCAAAACAGTGGGACCTCAACCTCCTTCCTTCTTCGAGCATTGAGCCCACCTCACAACTCCCGCCTCTTCTCGGAAGACATAGCCAAGAGTTGACCATATGTAATATTTGCGAGGCCTTTTGGATAGATCTTCCAAGATGGAGTATGGTCCTTGCCTCACGTGAAATCGAAAATCCTGCACACCCAACTTTCTTCTCCTATGTTTCTTACTAGTTTCTTCTTTCATCTTCTTCGGATCATTTCCATCTTGATTATCTTTTTCTTTCTTTCTTTTGTTACAAACACATCTACTTCATTATTTCTGCTCTTATCTACTACATCAAAAGAATTCACGAGTGCTTTTCCTTTATCATTATCTCCTTTACCGAGATGTAGAAGCTCTATCCTGACAATTATACTTATAATGACCCTTTTATAACAACCATAACATACAACTTCAAAAATATTTCCTTTTGGACCTCTATCTCCTCCCCGAGAACTAAATTCCTTTCCTTGAAGAAGATTAATAGTTAATCGGCCCATCTTTTGAGTAGATCTTTATACTCGGTAGATGTACTAGGAGAAATATTTGTGCTCATCGGGAGTGGTTGTGGATTCAGGACCAAAGGTGCCGGTGTAGGCTCTACTTTAGCAACAATTTCTTTGGGCTCCTCTTCCATGCTTTCTTCTTGCCTTCTTGCAATCTCCTTTGCTTGTTCAATGGTGGCTGGGCGGTCATACTTCACTCGTTGTATGATCTGCGGCTTCATCCCAAGAATGAAGTGCTTACGAGGAGATTATCCACGCCATTCATCAACCCATCCGCTAGTCCTTCCTTCCGATCTGGGCATCGAGCTTCCTCCTTAGCTCTAGAACACGAGCATGATAATCCCTTATCTTCTCCTTCTCTCCTTGGGATAGCTTTGTGATCTCGATCATGAGATCTGCATATTTCTATTGTTCACCAAATTCTTGAAAACTTTCGCTTAATAAATCCCATGATTTTTTCACATTATCACCTAGTGTTTCAAACCACCTAAGTGCGGAACCATCCAAAAAGGTAGGAAAAATTCAGTCCATTGTTCCCTTCTTCTATGAGGCCATTACAAATACAAGATCGTTGAAACTCTTGAATGAAAGAAGAAGCATATTCATTAGATTGCGCTTAAAAAATAGGAATCTTTACCATTTTCAAAAGTAACCACCATGAAATACCAACCCACAAGTACAATCAACAAGACTTATGTGCAAAAATAATTGGAATTACTATAGAAATGACCATGGTAAACTATGGTAAAACTTGACTTCTGCGGTAAAACTTGGCCGACTTTCTTGTGGTAAACACTATTCACGGTAAAAAGTGAAGTTACTACGGTAAATACTATTCACGGTAAAAGTGACTTTACTGTGGTAAATACTATTCCAGCAAAAATGACTTTACCATAGTAACTACTATTCATGGCAAAAATGACTTTACCATGGTAACTACTATGCACAAAAAACAAGGTTACCCTCCAATTGATTTTTGACTAAGTGGGAATATCTCTCCGGAAAATCCATGAACGAGGAATGATCCCTAAGCGGAGACCAAAATGTCATCACCAATCCAAAGACTATGATAATTTTTCACCGGGAACTCCTAGTCTATGATTATTTACTAATGCACGCCTTTAGTTTGGTGGATGTAATGGAAACAAAACAACAACCGAACACAAGAATACCATCGACTATGATAAGACGGAATAATGACAAATCTGAAATATCAAAGTAAATTATAATATTAACATGAAATTGTTACAATCTCACCCATGAGGTACTTCAACAAGACTATGGGAGAAACTTTACAATTACACCTCTCGATGGCTTCTTGACACACCTTTAACTCGATGGCTTCCTTTGCACACTTCCTACAATATTTCTCACCGCTTATTTCTATGCTAAATGAGGGGGTGGCCTCTCTATTTATAGAACTTCCAGCTTATCCATCCTATCTCTAAGATAGGATAAGAAATCCACTACGATGAATCATATTCCATACCTTAACTCTTATCTCATACATGTAAGCTTATCTCTTAAGATAAGATAAACCTTATCATTTTACATGGGTTCCACATTTTTAGACTTTCTACAAATAAAATACACAAAATATTTATGACCTCACTCCTTGTCCTTATTACAATATAATATTTCTAATTCCTAATCATGTAGACCCTACTTCTCTAATTACCCAAACTTTGACATTTTAACATTACGGACCACTTACGACAAATATTTACTTTTACAACATTCCTATTGTACTTTGACTATTACTCGTACTCCACATTATTGGCGACAGCATCGCTCGGGCGCCTGTTATCTTCTATCGACGCTAGTACTAATTATACTTAACAACATCCTATTCCTAATACATACATTAATGAAATAGAAATTATGGAGGAAAATTTTAGTGTCGACAAAGACCCATGTGTTATCACCCTCAAAATCCCCCTCATTTTTAAGTCAAATTCAAAATTTTGAGCTCACACCCTCCATAAGTGTTCAAGTAAAGTTGGAAGTCCTAAAAAATAGAGAAATTCATGCGTGGAAGTTGTTTAAACTCTCCGGTCTACACGTTTTGATAAATGTTTCATTTTCCTGTCTGACACGTGAAAATTTTATTGTTTTCCTCATTTGAATGAAAATTTCAATCTTTCTATGGTCATGTATCATTGAACCTTATATTTTTTCAATCCCTTGGTTCAAAATAAATTTGAAAATCGAGGTGAAATGGTGGATTTTTCTTCTTCTCTGTATTTTTCCATTAGTCGTGAATGATGGGCATTTCTTCCCCATCAAATTTTAGCCCCATTATCCATGAGTAGTACATGGATATCTCTGATTGGATGTAGTATGGCCATGTTTCAAGAAACAACGGAAGCCTCCACATGTCCAAACGACGTAACTCCAAGGACAGGGCCCAAGGGACAATCCACAAATAAGCATAGGCTTTGCACATGTCTAGGGTCCAAAATCAAGACAAATAAGCCCAAATTGACTAAGTATGGAAGGTTTAGTGGATGGTGCCATGTGCTTCATCACACGATTTCAAGGGTCAAAGATAGGGGCAATTCTCAAATTTGTGCCAATCCTCCACGTGTCTCAAGTCCAAAAAGGGGACAAAGCCAATTGCTTAAATTGACTAAGTATGAGCGGTCGGCGGAATCCTCCACGTGCCTCAACGATGCAATTTCAGTAATGAAACCAAAGGGCCAATCTTCAAATGAGCATCAGCTTGCCACGTGGTCAGAGTCAATGGAGAGACAGAGTTGGCCGTTGAAAATTCTAGGACCGTGGAAGGAGCCACACGCTCGGTGTAATTTCAGGAGGTGTATCCAAAGTGGAAACTCAAATGAGCACCAATTCTCCACATGTCTAGAGGTCAACATAAGTCAAGTGGGAAGTAAGCCCAAATTGGCTAAGTATAAAAGAATCGGCAGAGCTCTCCACGTGTCAGCCTAGCGTACAACTTCAAAGGAAAAATCCAAAGGCAGGTTCCAAATGAGCACCAACTCTCCACATATCTAGGCCGGATATACAACCCCACAAAAATAAAAAAATAAATAATAAGGAAAAAAGTCAAAGTGGGGAAGTGAGCCATCGGGAGATTTGATAATTTGAGCCTTGTTTTCATTAAAAGGGGCTTAATGTTAAAAGTGACTGCGGCCCGCCCACACCAAGGAAAAATTCAAAGCCATTAAGTGAGTCAAGAGGGTCGAGGAGAACTTTGAGGTTTTGAGCCTTTTTTAAAAGGGCTAAAATTCATAAAGTGACCCAGTATCCCCGATCATGCTATGAGGAAAAAGTCAAATGTTGAGCCCGCATTGAAATTCAAAGTGGGGAAGCGGGTCGGCGGAGAACTTTGAGGTTTTGAGCCTTTTTGTAAAAATGCTAAAAGTCATAAAGCGAGTTGCAATTCCTTCACCAATCAAGTGAAGCCATGTGTTAGGATTATATCAAAAGCGGAAGGGAAGACCAAAAATATAAAAATGCCAAATCTCTATAAACTCACAAAATGCAAAAGGCATCCTCCACGCCCGCTCTAGTAAATTTCTCCCACGTGCATGACTTTGGTTTAAAGTTTCAAATGCAAGATGAATGGTTCAAATTCAAAGTTACAAAATGAGTGTAATGGCTACATTATGAAAAGTTTTATTTTTCTTGCCATTGGCTTTTCTTCGTGAATCAAGAATCTGAATGGACGTGAATGATTGAAAATATTTTTTAACTATTTCTTGCTAACAAAGAAGAATTTTTAATCGTTTCTTGCAAGACATTTAATAGATTCTTTCATTCCATTGTAGAAACGGGGTTGTAATTGATCTTGTAAACTCATGAGTGCATTATAATTAGAGAAAGAAAAGGAGATAGCCATTTTCTTCTACTTTCCTCCATTCTCAAATTTCTTCCATCCTCACATTATGTAAAACTTTGATTTGAGAAATCAATACAAGAGAGGAGTTTCTATCCTTCTTTGACTAAGGGGTTTATTGATACTTGGTGATCGATGAATTATATTTGGTCTTGTTACTTTATTTACGAGTTTTTTCTTCCCATAAATGCATGTGTTGAAGTTTCTAACTAGTGTGTGTGTAGGAATCTGATTTTCTACTACAAAGATTAGTTCTCCTACCTCTATTCTCACTCCCTTTCCCACCTTCAAAAAATTATTCCCTAGCAAGAGATTTCTAGCTTTTCCATAGGGTCGATCACGGTGCCCTATTGGATCCCAGGTCAAAAGGCCACAACAAAAATCCACCTTTTCACGTGCATGCATACACGATAGTTGCACCAGTTAAGTAGAGGGACTTAGATTCCTGAGCGTTGGAAATAAATCCAAAAGTTTGTTCACCCGATAAATTTCCTCACCAATAGTTTTTGGCACCCACCATGGGGAAGCTTTAGCAGCATGTGCACCCAATATATGACTGCAAGATCTAAAAATAAAAAAAAATTCAAATATTGAAAGAAGAAAAAAAAGAGTTCATGAAAAGTCCATTGCTAAAAGACACACTACTGATTTCTACATGTGTCTTTTCATATTCCCACTTCAAGAATTTCAAAAATCTGGTTGAAGGAAGACACACCAAGTTGAGCAGGTTGAGAGGTGTTGATGATTTCAATTTTGAGGCTTCAAAAAATCAGAAAGAATGAATTAGAGATAATCCATACTTCTTCTCTCAAGCCTCCTCTCCATCTAGCTCTTCACGAAGTTCATCGGGCAATCCTATCAAAACTCTTGTGGATACTCCCCCTTCAAATTCTCCCATTTTTAACCACCATTGAGCATTGAGCTCCCAAAAGAAGAAGAATTTGAAGAAGAATTCATAGAAGCAAGAGCAGAAGTAGAAATGACAATGGAAGATGAAGAAGAAATACCTCAACCCATTGTTCCATGGGGAAGGAATATGGGCCCACTTGCTCTTGAGCCACCTCTCCATGATCTACCAACAAGTTCCCACAAGAACTTTCCAAAGTTCAAAGGTGACAACACACAACATCCTGAAGAACACATTGTTTCTTTCACAACATCATGTGGAATTCTTGGTGTCCAACATGAAGATGTTGCCATGAGACTGTTCATGGAGTCCCTCTAAGAAAAAGTAGCAGAATGGTTCTACCTCCTTCCTACCCAATCCATCATTGGTTGGGATGACATCAAGACTACCTTTGAGGAAATATTTAAATCAACTGAAGATTGTCAAGACCTCTTGGTGTAGTTGGCTCAAATGAGGAAAGGAGAAAATGAAACCATGAGAGACTTTGTGGATTGTTTTGAATGGTTTCTTCGTAGGATACCTGAAGAGAATTCGCCATCTCAAAACAATGTCATTTGATTATTAATCATTTCTCAATCATCAGAAGCAAGTTTTTTTCTGTGAAGATCCCAACTAAGGAACATTGTAGAAGTAAAAAGGATGGCCATTGAACATTATGACGATCGCATCCTCTCTGGAAAGATTAAGAATCCATAAAGGTAAAAACCCAACATCCTAGAGATGAGAGAACTGATCCATCATGAAAAATTTTCCAATCCATATATTCCCATAGTGTTGGCAAGAAATCCACAAGTTTGTTCACCCGACAAATTTCCTCACTAACACCATGGTTGGACTAGGGAACCCATGGGCGCATCCTAGTACTATCATTATTGTCCTTGATCACGATAAAATGATGGAAGATGATGGAAGATGATTAGAAATGTGTGTGGACGTGGTCGGGAATGATAATACAAATAAAATTAAAATGGCCAAGATACGGGGGTTAATTAGTAATCTCTTTACTCAAAAACCCTATAAATAGTAGTATGAGACCAAGAGACTAAATAATGCCTAAAGTGCATGATTTTATGTCTACAATAATGTATGTCATCATGGCTCTTTTCTTGATCAAACACATATAGATTATTACCAAGCATCACACTCATCTCCATATGGTTTTGACCATGAAAATTATGAATTCTTAGATGAATTTATTTGATCACTCTCAACTTCATATGCTTGGGGGCATCGTACTTTTTTTCCCCCTTCTAGCATTCTCTCGGTGTCTTACATACTCTAAATTTTGTATCTAGTATCTCACACACATACATACACATCTTGATACACTCTTTATAATCATCACCCGATGACACACTCTCTTGATATGGTTCACACTAAATTGTTGAGGTCTTACTACATTCATGAACCTCACATCATCAAATTACACACTACACACTTGGTGCATTCACAACATATATTTCTCGCACACAATCAACACCATATATACTACCCTATGATGCAATCTAGTTCCATGGTTCATACTTGAATACTAAGGGTATCAATCTAAAATTAACCTCACCATACTCAATCACTCACTCTTAATTTTCTATGCTTTGACAATCATATCTTTGTAGCGCACTATTTAAACCATTTCCAAATGACACACTCTTGTTCTATGGTTCATTCTCGATTGCTAAGGGGGCATATATAAATAAACCTCATCTCATGCATAATCATTCACATTAACTCAAGCGGCATGTGTCTCCTCTCACACTCACTTTGTATTCCATTCCATCAAACTCACAACATATTACATATCTTTGTTGTACATCATTCTTTCTTACTTATGCTCATGATAAACTTACTTATTATATTAACTAGATACATTGTATGTCCTTATCTTTTCTATATACACATGAGTCTTCACTTGATTTCTAGTTGTGACCACATAATTTACACAGATCGATACATGCAACACGTATGTTTGGCATCCTCTTACTAGTCCCATAGGGCATCCACTTTCATACACATCACATGTGCTATTATTTTTTTTATGCTACTTTTCTATTCATATTAACACACTACATCATATCAGATTATACACATTTTGACATATTTTTTTATCTTTCTAACATGTTAACGAGTGCTTCATGTGAAGCATTTGTCTTGTAGGAACTCTTTTCTACCATGGTTGTTTGTTACTCTTTGCTTGTCACTATTTTCCATTACTTTTTTAAAATTTTTATGGGATCTATCCTTTGTTTTATGTGCACATTGTATATTTCAACCACTTTGGTCTCGATTGTCTTGCGACATCGTGAGTGATATCCCATGTTTTTGACCCAATTTTTGTGGTATACTTTGTCTTCTTACATGTTTAGCCTACATCTGTCATCTATATGTGTGTTTATATTGTTTACACTAACACTTATTTTTATACACTTTGTTTACGTGTGTCTTAATTTATACCAATCACACCCCTACGAGGTATTAGTTTTAACACACATGACTAGTCCTCTTTTGGGGTGCATAATCCTTGCGATGACGCTGCATGCACCCCAAATGAGGGGGGAATCCATTAGGTGAATCAATCACCCCATATAGTAGTTTACAGTCACAATTTAACATAGTTTAGTACCGGTAAAATATAATCTTTAGTTTTAGAAATGGCCTAGAACCTTACTAGGGTATTTAGCACAACATAGACACTAACACCCAAACACATATAATAGCACTTGAGCGCCCCTGAATCTTCATAGATGCCTATGAACAAGGGGAATTTACATAGTTTTTCTCAATACAATAAAATTTTCAATAGTTTAGACAAAAAAATTTACACGATACACATCCCTTTAGCACTCGGCATGCATTATTGCACTACACCTTCTTTTCTACTTTCACGTTGGATCGCGGATCGGATTTTTACACACCATATGCAGTGGTGTTCATGCTTCAAGAAGAAGGAAAAGGTTGGAGAATAAAACCAGAACTTTAGCCCTACACTTATTCTGCACTTGGCATGATATTGTCCCAAAAACTTACATTCAGATCACCTTAAAATCTTGCCCTCAGTCTCTTGCGGTGTGAGATCACCCAAAAAAATTGCATTCATGCAATTGAACATGAGATCACCCATAAAATCACTCTTCTAAACAATCTTGAGGATAATTTTTATCTCTTTCACCCATCACGGGTCAAGTGCACATGTTCATTTTCCCATTTCTACACGCTTTCTTACATACTTTTTACTTGTTTTGATCTAATTTTTCATATCCACATATTTGACTACTTGTTAGTTCTTCTCTTTTGTAGTTCTGTCCTTATGGGAAGCTATAGTCACATGAATCACACATCATCACATATAAAATGACATCAATAATATGTACAAACATGACATCTATGCTTATGATCTCACCCTAGAGTCATCATTATCATTTTCACTTCCTCTTCTCTAGCTTCCATGCTTCAAATTTTTATCATTCCATAGTTTTCCTTATCTCTTGGCATGATTTTTGCTATCGATCTACATGGTTATCGGTGTAGGCATCTTTTATCTATTTTATATTATCAATAATTCTCTCAAAAACATAAAGTGGGGAAAATGTAGACACTAAACCACATACTTTGGGTATATTTCTAGTCCCAATCACATACCACTATTCATATCATTCCTAAGAAAGAAAAGTAGTAATTAATAAGTTTATTTTTCCTATTTTCTTGCTTTTATTTTCCTTCTTGGTCTTACACACCTTATTACCAAAAATGACATTCGACACTTCATCTTTTATGAGTCTTGACACCAATGCCTAGCCAAGACACCAATGCCTAGGCGCCTGTGTCTCATATGGGTGCCCCAAGCCTCTTTATATATTTCTCGCATATTTTGGGCCATTTATAGCTATTGGGTATAATTATTTCTCACTATTTTTACTTTTAGTGGTTAATTATGAAATTCAAACAAGGGAATCATATAAATAAAAATCTATGTGATCATAATAAAGTACCAAGCACTAAGCATCTACTATCTCCACCTAAGGTTGCATCTAAAGGAATTTACAAGAGGATTCAAGCATCCATCTAACATTCACACAAGGGCAAGGGACTACATTTTTCTGCATACACTTCATACGAGGGGAAGTTTATTTTTTCATGCAAACATCTATCTACATTTTCTACATCTAGATATTACTCACTATTAAATGTGACCCACACAAGATCCACCTAGGGAGCAATTCTACACACACACACATGCATAACTACATGAGTCTAAAATGTATTGCATCAAACGGATTGTAATTTCACTTAGTTGGGTGATCACCAAGGTCATTTTTACTCCCCATTTGTATATTTGTCTTTTTAAGACTTAATGTGTTTTGGGGTTTTGTATGTACTTGTTTCTTATAACAAGTTTCATGTGAATAGCATCAAAGTGCTACGACACACATGTGATCAAAGGTGACAACTATCAAACATCTCGCGAGCCTCAAAATTGGGTTTCACAACTTCGAGCAGTCAATGGTGCCCAAAATAGTTCTTTGGTGCCCTAGGCCCCTGAACCTCCATATACACCTTGTTCCTATCATTTCGACACTTTTGTATTTTTGTAGGTTTGTTTGTGACACTTTGTGAGTTCTTATTTCATCATATTTCCAACTCCACATCTATATCACTACGAATCAACTAATTATATTTTCTCCTCATTTGTAACTAGGGTTTCAAATTTAAATTTCTTATTTTCTTGGATCAAATCTATACTTAATTGTTTATATCATTGTGTTGTTACATATTTAGATTTAGCATTTATTTATTTCAATATTTTCTTAATCAAGAGGTTCAACTTTATTTTCATTTTCAATAAGTTATATAAATGGAAATTTAGAAACCCACTCTAACCTAAAACTCTTTTATATGTCACATTTTATTACCTTTCTCTTTCTTCCAAAAATGGGTTTCCCAAGCATTTTCCATGGAGGAATTCAAATTTTGTTGAATGCCATAATTTTCACCTCCAACATTCAATTGGGAAGGTGATGATGACCTAACACTAGTGGAAATGTAAATCATCAAGTGATGCTTTAACTTCATTCAATTGGATGTCTTTAAAGGGATATATTTCATTGTCATTGTTAACATCAGTCATTAAATCATCAATGAAATCATTGTAAGTTTCATTTTGAATGCAATCATTATCCCTTAATCATGTTTGTCTTCATGCATAAGGATGTGATTTTGTAGATGGTTTCTCAAAATAAGATGTGATTTTTATATGCTAGTACCAAGAGGTGTTGCAATTGTTTTTTTCTAAGGTTCCCTTTTTAATTGCCATTTTACTTAATCTTGTAAGAAAAATCATTGAGTTGGTTATGATGGGATGAAAATCAACTAAGGAATTGCACTATCACATGACATGAAAAAAATGACATTCATGATATCATAAAATAAAAAAATGACATATTTTAATATATTATAGCATTTTTAAAAGCCTAACTTACAAAAGCAAGAAAAACAATGTGACATGATAGAAAACAAGTTTTAAATAGAATTACATGCACTAATTTCTTGTCGATGTAAACTGAAACATATGCTGCAACAACATGATTTATTTGATTTTTGTAAGAAAATTGCAATATGCTAAATCCTTTTCTACTACTTCACAAATTCACAATATTGGAAAATCAGAAAAGATAAAAAAAAAATGTTTGCTTCGTTTCTACAATATATATATATATTTGTGTGTGTGTGTGTGTGGAAAATGTAATCAAAATTTTAAAAATCCCAAATATGTTGACAAATGAGACCAAATGAGGAAGAACGTTCCATAGATTTCTTGGCAAGATAAGAGTGTTTTAAAATCTCGGTTTATCAATCACGTGGTGATTCATTAAAAAAGTATGCATTAAGATTAGAGATCCATTGACTATTTTCATGGGACAAATTATTGTTTTTGGAATTTTTTGGGTGAAACGTGGTGACTATATGATCGTAAAAAATAGCTAAATTCATATTCCATAATTCTTACTATTCACCTAATTATGAATATTTACTACTAAAATTTTCCTTCTTTCTTCTTCTCTCCCGATCTTTTGTTTCTTCATCTTTTTTCTTCTCTTGTTCATTCCTTCTATCTACTTCATATTATTTTACCTTTTATTCTACCTTTGATTCTTTCTCCTTGGCCTGTGATTCTTCTTCTTTTATTTGCTTCTCATCTTCTTCCTTCATTGTCTTTTGATCCTCCTCATGATTCCTTTCTTCCTCTTCTCATGATTTTATAGCTTTGTTATCCTCTTATTCTTATTTCTTGTGTTGTTCTTTATATTGTTGTTATTGTATCACATTTTCAAATTACATAGATGTTATACTTTGCTTAGGATTGATTGTGTGGTTATAGTAGATACAATTGTAGGTTACAACAATTTTTATTATTATGTATCATGCTCTAGAGGAGTATTCAAATCTTTTGGAGATGTAAGAGGATAAGGTGTACCAATTGATGAGTTTCATATTTAGGAACCGAAAGCTTGATTCTTCTATGAACTTTTTATTTTTCTCTCTTTTGCACCCTTTGTTCTCTCTCATATACAATTTTTTTCTATTTGTTGCACAATAGTTTTTTTTTGAATTTTCTTCTATGTGCGTGAGGATCTTTAGTGTGTGTTGATTGCCCAACCTTGAAAGTGGTGTTTCTTATATTAGTGAAAAATCACACTACTTTGAATGAGACTGTGTTGATTCTTATTTTCTTATATGGGGTAATCTGTAATTTCTTTATTGAGTGTTGACACCTCCATTTCCATGTCTTTAAATCTTATTTTTATGTTTTGGACCAATTATTCTTGTGTGACATCTTCGCAGCCATTAATAATTGTGAGAGATTTGGGCATAAAAGGAAGTTGAACTTTCTTTTTCTTTTAATTTCTTTCTTACATCTTACTCCATTGATATTTTTCACAAGTAAACCATTCTTTTTCTTCTTGGAGGTACATATTTGCACACATTTCTTCAAGTTTCATATCCTATACTCTATCTCTATCGATTTTCATCTAATAAAATTCTAACTTTGAAAACTAGTTCGTAAGCCTTAGGTTTATCTTGACTCATGGTGAGGATTTGTGTAGTTCAAAGTGTACTTATACTTTCCTTTGTCTTTCTTTATATTGCACCACTTCTTGTCCCGTGGGTTGTGCTTTGGTATGATCTTGTTTAAATACCGTGTTTTGCAATCCTCCCACAATTGGTTGGTTGAGCCTTCATGTTCACAACAATTGAACATGTGTTGGGATCATCCTATGTTGTTTTCTTAGAACCACCTTCGCTATATCCATGGTGACAAAGAATGTGAATAGATTTTTCTGTTTGGTATGCACAACTTCAGATCGAAGTATAATCCGATCATGTAAAAATGTAATTTTAGCAAATGAAATTGTGTATGTGCGGATATCCTTTGGTACGTAGGTATTTTCACTTATATTTTATTTGATCCTTTGAGCCATTCTCCCATATTTTATGTATAGGTGAGAGGTGAGAAGTAAGGTGAAAAAGTGGAGTTCTTAGACTTGTAAAAATTTATGGTTTCTCAAATATACAAAAATCTACTTTTCAAGTTTTTACCTCATAAAGGTCTTACCACATTCATTCTTGTGTTATATATGTATTTAACGTATTATAACATGTTTAATGTTTAATTTAACCTTAATTAGTTTTGACTTTATCCTCTCACATGGTATGAGAGCGGGGTTAAAGTTTGGATAAATTTAATTAAATTATTTTTTGAGTTAGATTGAATTCAATATAGTAAAAATAAATAATTTTATTAATTAAATTTTACTTTAAATTTAGTTGGGGTAGTTTGTAACCCACCACAGTTATAAAAATGGGTCATATCCTTCCATATATATATATTATAACACTTTGACATCTTGGTTTGAAACAAGCTCACCAAAGGATTAATTACAAGATTGGTCTCTTCACTTTCACTCATCATTATCAAGAAAGTGGTAAGAAATTATTCACCATGTAAATGAGCTCATATGTTTGTAGGTTTTGAACCCTTTTTATGTGAAAATTTATAGTCTTTTTCATCTTTTCCATTAGGGTTTTATGATGGATACTTGTCATCTTCATGCCATATTAAATAAATATATAGGGAAATGATCATCTTTTGCACTTGATTTGAACTTTACAAGCTTAGAGGGAAAATTTGGCTCAATAAAATGGTCATGAATTTAGCTATTTGAATACTTTGAGTTCCATCTAGTCACAAGAATTCATTTATTATGGGAAATTAACAAAATAATTTAAAACCTTGAAAAGGAATCATGAGATCACAAGATACAAGTTCATCCAATCATGAAAATTCACATTTCTTAGGATATCAAAAAAAGAATGACCCAAACAAGTGATTTACTGAGATTGTGACACTTGGCCAAATCTCGGACATTTCTATTCTTGAAAGTTTAAATTTTCAAGAAATCAAAAAGTTCACATTTTTCAAGGATCACAAAACATGGGGGTCTCAAAGATCCAAAAACTTAAGAGAGGTGACATAGATTTGGGCTCTTGGGTTCCTCAAGTATCTCGGAGGTCATGGGAGGTCACTCATTTAATTTAAGTTTGAAATAGTTGTGATTTGTCCACATGGACCAATCATGGCCCACTATAGTCCCGTGGTCATGGGGAGAGAGATTAATTTTAAGTATTTTTGTACTTGGGACCCTGATTTAGATCCCTTCCTCATCATTAGTCTATGTGAACTAATGATGATTCCTCATGATTCTTGGGTCCAAGAACCTTTTATTCTCATCCTTAAATGATTTTCTCCTATGAACCTAAGGCATGAGGTTAAATTTGAAATATTAGAGAATAAATGGGTGGCATGCATTTGGATATTACTCTCGCCTAAGCCCAAAACAATTATTCTAATCAATTTATTTTTCATTATGATCCATTTGTATTCAATTGATATATTTTTATGTATTTAAGATCAATTATTTTATTAATGTTTAACAAAATTAATATTTAATGTTTCATCTCTCTTATTTCTTAAGAATGTAGGCAAAAAATTAATTGCGACAAGAAAGAGGAAGAGCCTAAAATTTTGGACACAACCTTGGAATGATACTTAAAAATTACAGGGAAAGACTTTATAAAATTACATTTAAAAATCTTGTTTTCATTGATTTTTTAAAAAAAAGAACCATCAATTAATTTTTTTGTTGAAAGTGTAAAATAATGGATGTGTATTCAATTAAAATCATTAATTATAGATATCACCTTGAATTTTGTTTTGAAACCATTTATATTCTAATTTAAAATAGGTTATAATCACTTTAGCATGTGTATAAGAGAGATATGTTAAATGGATATAACTACAACATCTACAAGATACATTTGAAAGCAAAATTTACAACATATAAAGTATGGGAAATCATAAATGGTAAAAAAACACCTCCATGTAGATAATAAATGGTGGAAAATGTATTTGAATTTTTTTAAAAGTGCAAGAGGTAATGTTGATCATTCTGTGAACTATGCAAGATCGATTTGTTTGCACATCATAAACGAAAAATTCTACTTAGAAACTAAGAATCAATGCATGAAGGTAAAATATTTTCTAAAATCATAAAAATAATTCTTGACTTAAGGATAACTTTCATGAAGGAGATGAAACAATTTTCAATTTTCTTGCTAAAATTAAGAATATTAAATCCTAATTAGATGGATGTTATTACAATTTAATTCAACATAAACTATTGTATTTTATCATCCAAAAGATAAATCATGAAAAATTCTTCAGAGTGTCATTTCAATATTACATCGTAAGTATCAAATTGAGCAATATATTCCTAAATTTTCTACACTTAGTGCTCTTGATTGAGGAGTAGCACTAAATAAAAATAACCCATATAAGCATGTGTATGTATGATCAGTGAATTCCATAATTCCGTAGTGAACATACATTCATAGGCTTACCGTATGATAATCATGTAACTAGTTTAACATTAATTAAAAAAACTTCTTAAACAAATTTACCAATGCACTAAAAAACCATCACTTATCTATGATTTAATGTGATTTAAGAAGGAGGATACATATGTTATCATGTTTGTGGCTTCACCACAAGTGTGATAACGTAAGTTGCATTCTAAATATGATCATATCATATTTGAGACATAATAACTACATCCTCATGCCCAAGCAACAAACAATGATAAGAAACATAATATCACAAATCAATTACCACAAGGTAAAATTATGTTATAATCAAGAAGTTGCGTTCACACAAAAATACATTGGCGTAACTACCTATTTTACATAGTCATTCCATTTTTACTAATTTAAAAACAATAAAATATAGCACAACCCAAAATAGGTTTATTTGGCCTAACAACTAGATGTTCAATCTTTCTTGTTTCTTTCCAATATGTAAGCCCAATATGGATTTTATTTTAAATCAAAATAACAAGTTTTCATAAACCCAAATAGGTGAAACTGACCCCAAAAACAATGTTTCAATTTGCACATAAATATACAAAAATGTAGACCCAAGAATGAGTGTAATCAAGTATAAAAGCGACCTCTAAAAAACGTATCAAAATCATACATTTATAACAAATCATGCATACCCATATATGGGTAAAATTGACTTCATGAAAAATATCACACATGCACATATATTTTATACAATGTACAAACCCATAATTGGTATCAAATATCAATCCAAATGGAAATGCATCATACATAAATTTTACATAAAAAGTAACGAACCAGAAATGAGTGAAATCGACCCAATAAATAATGTATCAATTTTTATATAAATAAAAAAATATGCAGACCCAAAAATGGGTTCCCAAATCAACCCAAATAAAACATATTTCCATCATTAATATACAAGATCATCTAGACCTAGAAATGGGTGAAAATTGACTTCATTTAAAATATTTGACAGTCATATGTTTTCACAAAAAGTACAAACCCAAAATAGATGTAAATATCAACCTCCACAAATATGTTTCACACCTAGATAATGTAAAAATGTGCATGACCATAAATGGGTAAAAATTCATATATTCATTTTCAAAACACAAATCTAGAAATGGGTAAAATTTCAAACTATTGTAAAATGTTTCACATTCAAATAAATACTAAATAAGAAGTCCTAGAAATGGGTGTTTAACCATATAAATGAGTAAAATTCCATATTTTTATCTTTAAAAATGCACACCGAGAAATGGGTAAAAATTAAACCAAAATTTTTTATTTTTAACAACAAATCTTCTTAAAAATCAGGACCCGAAATGGGTGAAATCTCAACAAGCATTTTTTTTTACACAAAAAAATTCCTTTCCAAATTTATTTCAAAGAAAAAAATAAGAAGAAAATCCATGCCTATTAAAAATGCTTTTCAAATTCTTTCTACCAATTTCTAGCTTGATCTTCCTTCCAAATTTCTAATGCTTTAGCCTCCAAGTTTAACAAAAACCACCATGTGCACAATGAACAAAAAAAACATCTTATTTCCAATTTTCCCTCCTCCATTTTCTCATGCAAACCCCTGTTCAAATTCCTCTTTCTCCATTTTTTTGCTCCTAAAAATCCCACATGTGAATGAAGTACTCCACTTTACTCATAATTAAAACCAAACAACTTACCATTCATTCCAACATACAAACACATTTTCCACTTGGTCCATGTTTTATTTAAATCACAATTAAATGTTAAAAACAACACTTATATTTATCTAACCAACTCCATGCAAAGTGCTCAAGTCAACAATTTAGATTTAATATAATGAATATTATATTATATTATTTCAATAACCATGCCATGGTCAACTTATACGTAGACCATTCCATGATAATGACAAAGTCAATGAGATTCATAATGGATATTTTATAATGTCAATCAACCATCATCCACACACAAGTGAATATAACACACAAACATGGTCCATTTTCTTGTTACATTTTCCGACTACTAAGCATAATAAATTGCCTATAAAAGGAATAAAAATTCACTCACAACATCATATTAATAGCGATGTATGATGGTCGGTTTATGCACTGTGGCAGTTTAGCTACATCAGCGTAATCCATTCATCATCTATCGATATCAACCAAATAGACAAAAACATAAATAATTCACACATCATATAAGTAAATGAAATGATACCCAATCTCGTAGTGTTTCGATTCTCATATTACCTTTGTTGTTTTAAGTTCAACATCTTGATTTGAAAACCTCTCTCCAATGATTCCCTCCCTCACTATTTCAATGAGGGTGTACCTACTCCTGCATCCACCTCATGTCACCAAGAAGGTAGTTAGTCCAAATCATTAAAATTCAACATAATGATAATAAGCATGCTAATTTCCACATTTGAAAATGATCATAACAAATAATTATCCAATTTAAACATGTCATTTTAATCATCATGATTAAACAAGTATTGAATTTTAAATCCACATAGGAGGGATGTTGTAATGCCCCACTAAAACAACCCACTTGAGACCCAAGAACAACCTAGGATTAGTTAGGAAAATTATGGGATAATTTTTTTATTTATTAAAAGAATCTTCAACCAGGTCATAAGATAGTAGTTGTCACTAATAGGTTCCAAAACAAATCTAATCCACTAGAATATAATTTTCTCTTATTAACAATTATTAGAGGTCACAAGGTCAAAAATTTGGGGTTAGAAGGTTCAATTAGGTTCAGAGGGTAAAACCTCACCAAACCCACTCTCTAATAGGCCCAAAGATTCATCTTAATTTTTCTCAAACTTAACACATTCAAAACTTTCTTGAAATGATTCCCATTGGATAGGAAAATTCCTAACCTTTCCAATGATATAAATAACTCATCCTAACTCATCATATTTTTTGAGTTATGGGCAGGTGGGCCTTGGGGTAAATTTTTTGCCAAGAGCGAGGCTTCATGGGCTCGGGTGAAAATTTCCCCACGGGTGGGTCGGTGGGCCGTGGGGAGACTTTTGAAAAATTTCTATGCAGGGGAAAAAATCAACTTTGTGCATGCGGGTCCGCAAGTCCATAAGGGACACATGGCACTTCCCAAGTCAACGCAGGAAAGCGAGGTAGCGGGAGACATTTTGAAAAATCTTCCTGCGCAGGGCAAAAAGCCAACTTTGTGCCTCCGCTCCCACAAGTCTGCAAGGGACACGTGGCATCTTGTAAGCCAATGCAGGGAAGGTGGGGTGGTGGGGAGAAAATTAGTTTAATGCCCTAAAGGGCTAAGAGGGTAGCATTCACCCGTGCCTCCGCTAGGCATCTCGCGATGCCACATGGTGGCTCTTGATTAATTGCGGGCTAGTGGGCCAGCGGGAAAATGTGGAAAATTTTCCCAAAATTTTCCAAAACTTACAAAGGAAAAAATGGGCCCGCTCTTCTCCGCCGATGCCTCGTGGCATCACCTGATTGGTTGCGATCCGGGGAGAAAATTTGGAAAATTTTCCCAAAATTTTCCAAAGCTCTAAGGGAAAAATTTGGGCGCACGGGCCTACCAAGGAAATTGTTCCCAAATTTTTTTTTTTATGCCAAAGAAAAAAACTTTATAAGGCTATAAATTTTGATAGAGATCTTAGATTTGGGAAAACAAGGACTTTCTTGAAATATCTCGGCGTCCCCTTTGTACAAGATTCATTAATTTATAGTTTTGATGAAGTTTAAGGGATCAATTACATGAAAACATTATGCAGTCTTTTACACTGTGAAATGGTAAATTTTAACTTGTGAGAATCATTCATTTTGATCTTCTTCCTCTCTCAACATTTCAAATGGACATGGAGAATTATTCTTAGATGGATTTAAGAAGGATTTCAAGATTCAATTTGTCTGATTGATTTGCAATTTGAACATTTACATTTCTTGACTAAAAATGACTGTAAGAGGGTTGAGCCCGATTTTATAAAGTTTTGAAGGATTTATCCTTGAGTGTTATAGTCCAATTGAATTCATTTAGGACACACTAATTCAATTCAATCATTTAATCTATTATTTCATTGTTGCAGTTTTGAACTGTGCATTTTAGGTAAAGTATTTTCCAGTTGAGAAACAAAACAAAGAGATCAAGTTTGAAAGGGCCTATTTATCATTTTTCATCATCCAAGTTTGGGAATTCCTTCCAATTCCAATCTAATACCTTTATTTGATTCAATTCCAATTATTCAAAAACTAAAATACCATTATGATTTCCAACTTTACACATTTTAAAGACAGATTCGCATTTTCCTTCATACTCATTTATTTATTTATTCGCCATTTCTTTTTTCTTCTTGACGAAAAGCGTGCAATTCTTCTCCTCTCTTGTGTTGGTGTCGAGGTTTTACATTGTTGGCCCACACAACATTCCTTGCGATTATCCTATTAAAAGAAAATATTGTTGTTGCTTTCTCGATCTTTCTGTTGATTGTTATTAATATGATTAATTATTATCATTATTCTTATTTTAATCCTAAAAATAATAATATATATATATATATATATAATAATAAAATAATAGTATTACAAAAGTAATTTTCGATTGGCGATCATGTTGTTTTATCATTTAGGGTAATGGAGAAATTAATTCTTGCTCATTCTTGCTTGGTCGTTTGTGTGCGATCCTATCTTATCGGGTTGTCTTGTCCCATTTCTTTTCAAACTAGATAACATCTTATTAAAAAAAAAAGGGGGGTAAATCAAGTAGCTTTGACATTAAACTTATGGTAGAATTTTGCACCTTCGACAACATGTATAACTCTTCGCAAAACCATAGTTTCCTTAAGTAATCCGCTTCCACACGTAATAATGTTTTAAGGGCGTGTTTCTTCTCTGGACAGATGGAAGGAGGAGGTCATTGTGGCTAGTCTTGTGCAATTAATGCGTTCCACCCAACTGAATGAAGAAAATAGTTATCTTACTCTTCTCCTAGCCTATGCGCCATTCCTGCTCCCTTGCCTAACTTTGCAATTAAACTGGGTTGTTAGCTGCGGTTGGTGGGAAGTTATGGACTCATGTCTTTTCCTTAAATGTTTTTGTTAAAGCGCACGCATTGGATTCTCTTCTTCAAAACGAAATCTTGACAGTATGTTGCCACAAGGACTGTAATGGCCATTATGTTTTTTTTTACCTTGCGTGAGGGAGATGGGAGTCGGTGGAGTCTTGACTTCCTTCACCATGATCTCATTCTGATTCTTTTATTCAATGCATTAGGTGGAGTGTTGGGAGCGTTTTTCTTGGGCTGCAGGCGTTGGAAGGAGGGATGCATTCCTATTTTCATTGCCTCTTTGACCTGCTCTTGTTTTGTTGCTGGCCGCGTGGATTTGTGGGTGAAGGAATAATTGTTTGGTGTAGTCGCATGGACATGGTTTATGTTGTTCCTGATGCATTTTGGGGGAAGAAGGAGCGTTGTTTTCGTTTCTGGCCACGCATAGCTACCAGCTAGTGAAGTAGGCATGTTACCTCCACTTTCATTGGGTGCTGCGAGGTGTGTTCAGTTGGGAATCCACAAAAACAACTGCAGTGATTATTAGCTTGGTGCGGGCATGTTGCAGTATGGTAGAAGCCTTTTGAGCACTTCCAACAAGCAGGATGTCCAGCTATGTTGTTATCTGTTCAGTATAGAATGCATCCTCAAATTCGGGATTCTCCTTCAAGATATTTCTATCAAAATCGACTATGTGACAGTGAGAGTGTTACCAGGAGACCTGATGAAAATTATTGCAAAGATTCTCTATTGAGACCTTACTTGTTTTACGATGTAACTCATGGAAGAGAATCTCATAGAGGTGGATCTGTTTCATATTAGAATATTCATGAAGCACAATTTGCTTATTAAACGTATGCCCTGGTTTTTTTCTTTTGGTGACTCGCTCACTCACGCCAATTATTAGTTTTGTGCGTGAGGATTTGGTGGAGAATATAGTTGGGTTTGTGGGCAAAAGGAAAAGGGGGTCTATAGCTATAGGAGCAGTACGAGATCATCTTCGCATGTGGCGGTGGTGAAGTTGGTGCCATTAAATTAATAAACCCTTGCAAAATCCAACTTTCTAACATACCCAATTGAAGGCGAGATTGGAAAAGTGGGTTTATAGATATAGAAATAGGTACAAGATCTTCTTTGGATATGGCAGTCATGACGATGGTTGTGTGGGTTTTCTATGGTGGTTGTGATGCTCTTCAGAGCAGAGTGCTTCTATCTTCCCGGAGTTGCTCCCGAGGATTCCAAGAAGGCATGTTTCAATCACCCCTTTCCTATGCCAAGCATGGCCGTTAATAGGGTATGGACCTTGGCGGGATGAGGAAGAGAAGTTACGCGAGGTTGTGTTCTTGTTTCCCGCCCCACAGTCGGCGTGGTTGTTGGTTGGAAGAATTCTAATCAGGCATGTTAACTATACTCCTTGTAATAGTTTTCTACCTTCTTTCAGTATCTTGAAATGAATATTCTTTCCCCTTGAATGGCGCCTAGACAAAATGTTTTCGTGGTTGTTTAAATCACTGCTTGAATGTGTTGGTTGTTCCTTTAAATCTCGTTCCAATTTCACTGGTTTTGCTTGGAATGTTCTTTTCCTCTCTTATAGCTTACTCTATTTATATTTGTCTAAATGGGCTACTACAATTTTGAGTGATGCAATCTAGTTCGTAGGGAAGGAAACATTTTAGAGTTTCGTTTGCTTATATGACTCTCTTTTAAAAGAATTTTGTGATGGTATTTATAATTGAAGGCTTACTATATGGAAGGTTAAGCCTTCATATCTCTTTTTGGTTGAATAAATACGTATTTCCTGTTTAGGGCTCTCCTGTTTTGCTAAAAGGTACATTAATAGTGACGTTGTGTTCTAAAACTTGTTTAAGCCTGTGGGCATTCCTTACTTTTTGTTTAATTAGAAAATGGCATTAGGGTTTTGTTTTAGAACTGTACATGGTTGACTGTTGTACCCAATTCTAGAGGACGAATAACCTGACATCTATTTTGGCCTCTACGTGTTGAGAGAATTACTTTACCTACTTCCTGGTTCAAACTCTTGTTTGATTAAAGTAAGGGGGAAACATTGTAAGTTTTATTGAATGAAATCTCTACAATTTTTATTAAGGGTCGCAAGCAAGCTAATAATAGCTAGACTGAAACAAAAGTTGAAGGTGAATCCATGGTTTTGGACTCGTGAACTCGTTTCCTGTTAGATGACAGCTGATTTCAGTGATAATATAATAGGTGGCTGTTATATTCATCTGTTTGATATTTGCTAGACTTTTCCTTGATAAGCCCACATGGATCGGGTAAAATTTCCATCTTCTATACCATTGGCAAGGAGCTCATAGAACTTCTAGGCCTGGCTGCACTGCGTAACCTTCCTGATGGATATGTGCGTTGGTTCTTATTTTGTGCTTGTACTCGTGGTAAGGTCTTTTGAGTCTGGGGCATCGCTGGTGTATTACCCACCATGTATCGAATCCCTTTGTTTTCGAACTCGAATATCTTATACTTCAAACTTGGTTACTAAAAGTCCCATTTTGTGGCTTTGTTAAGGAAATCAATTTTTATTTTTTTATTGACATTGTCGGAAATATATAAAAATTATTAACGACTTTTGGGTTTAGCCTTCCCTTATATTATGTAGAGAAGTTGACGATTAGGATAAGGTTTGTTGGTAGAATAATGGCCCTTTTGTGTCTCTTTTGTATGCTTTTGGAAGAGTGGATTTGTTTTGTTAACTAGTACTACATTTAAGAAATCCTATAAGGAAGTAGTGGTAAACTCCTTGGTTAAAACTGAAACTATAGTTGTTTTCTTTTAAGGGCGTCGAACCCATATTACTATGAAGCCTTCCCCTAGGAGAATTGGATAACGTCATTTTGTTTCGCGCCTACAATCATAATTAGTATGTTTTGTCTTCTCTTGGACCTCTTTAGATGGATGGATTGAGTATTGGATTCCAATCACGTAATCCATAGGATTACATGAAGGAAATATCAACACTCTTGACCTTCTTGTTCCTAACCCATAAGGTCTTGCCTTGGTTTATGTGATTTTGTTCTTACTGGTATTTTGACTTTCTCCTTGTTGGATGGTAGATCTCTTTCTCATGCGAATAATTTTTAGAGTTGTGGGTTGTGCTTTAATCCTTTTTTTTTTTGAATTAGAACTTTCCTTTCTTGATATTGTTAGATGTTAGCTTACTGTTGCAATGTGTAGCCTTAACATGCTCAGTTCTTGCGAACTGATTCTAGCTAGTATTTGTGCAGATGGATTATGCGAGTAGATTAAAGGAAAGAGTTGTAAAGGTTTCATCAGTGCAATTTATGAAGTTCCTTGTAAAAATGTCCAATGTGAGGTAAATTTTGTAATAGTGCTTGCAAAGGAGTTTAGAAGACCTCTTGCCTTGGGTTGTTCAGAAATTGCGTGATGATGTTGTCTTGTCCTTCTGTAGGTAAACTGGTAACTTATCTTGGTGAGAAATGGTATTCAATCTTTACATTGATATGAGTATTGTAAAACTTTGATCTTGAGAATAAATTGTTAAGTTAAATCTTTCTAAGACTTAGTGACAATATTTTATAAGTAAAGTAAAATGGGTCGGTTAACCCTTAAAAAAAGCTAAACAAAAATAATAATTTTATATTCAACAAATAAATGTAGAGGTGATCTACTTGAAATCAAATAATTCCATGAGTGATCAAAATGAAACCATCCTTGTGAAGTAAAAAAATTTTATAACTTGATATCCCTAGCTACACTAGCGAACATTATCCTTTTATGGCGAATTCTTAGAATGATCCTAAGGTGAAACAAATTGTTAGTTGATATAAGATAATAAGATTTAATAAGTAGGAGGAATCGGTTTCGAAACCATGCAATCTGTCTCTCAACCATTTGAAAGGTAAATTGTTTTCTTTTGTAAAAATCATCCAGTAAAGCCTAAATAAGATATTTAATAATTTTTGATAAATCCTCAAGCTTCAATAAAAACCGGGTTAATAACTAATGAGGTCATAAAGATGAATTCAACTCGACCTTCTTCCTCTAGCCTGTTTTTTTTTTAAGGTGCTTGGTAATCTTTCTCTTGAGTATGTTGAAAGTGAATCCATTTTGTAATAAGGTTATGAGCGAGTTTTAGTAGCCTAAGTGAGGATAGATGGCCTTGTGGAATTAAATTACCTCCTTTACTGAATAATTGAATTAAACAAATAAATATCAAAATAGAGAAGATTTAAAGTTAATTACTCAGTGAAAAAGGAATAAACTTAGCTTGGTAAGATGAATTGTATGAATCATATCCTGAGTCTCCTTGAAAACGTAAGCTAAGAATTGCAAGATGTCTTTTTAAGATAAATAACCCTCAAGAATATCTCATTGTGGTTGGCCCTATTTGTTAGAGTGTTCTTGTGGTTGGACTTCTATGTTGCCTTGTCAAAAAAGAAAAATGTATTATCCTTTTGGGTGTGAACGTTTCCGTGCTGACCTTGTGGTCATCCCCGTAACAAGTGGTTCCTAGAGTTGGTTGTAACTTTGTGACGACATGTTGTGTCGTGTTATGTGTCAAAGCAAGTCAAAAAAAAAAATTATCCTGTCTTTTACTGTGTTGTTCGTGTGTTGATTTTGGGTTGTTACACTTGGTATCAGAGCGTAGGTTCATGCTCTCGAACCTATGGGCCGGATTGGTGGTGGTGGTGGTGTTACATGATACTGTTTCATGGAGATGATGGTACTGCATGATGATGATGATGTTGCATGATGGTGGTTTATATTAGAAGAGTAATGTGCTTTAAGCGTGATGTGATCCATGTCGTAATTGTGATATTGTGAACGCACATGATGTGTATGTCACTTTGTGCGTGTTTGTGATCATGTTGATATGTTGGGGATGGGAGTATTCTCTCTCCTTCTTGTGGATTCTATGAAGAGTTCACGTGTGAATTACTGTTTGTGGCGTGTGAAAAGAATTCTAATGTGGATGACGGAGTGTTGGAACATTGTGACATATTGTGATATGTAGGTGTATCAATGTGTTGTATGACTAGATTGATGTTAAGCGAAATGAGTTGTATCATGATGTTTTACCATGTTTTAAAGAAATGCGTGTATCACCTTGTTATGAAGCAATTAATGTTATGTTGTGATGTTATTATGTTCATCGTATGTATAATTTGTGTAATATGTAATGATTCATGTTGTGATATAGGGGCATACAGTGAGCCTATGAACCCTATTGTGTAGTGATTGCACTTTGGGTGCAGAATGTGGTAAAGTGATGTATTACGCCCTGAGGATGTATGATTGTGATCTACCCTGTATACATACCATACAAGAGACGTTATGGTAGCTATGTGTGTACCACCATGGTGTTAGTGATGTAGTTATATGTTATGTTGTGAGCCTTACACTAACCGAACCTGAGGGAAATCGGTAAACTGTGTATGTATGGAGTGAGAAAATGTGTACCATTGACCAGTCACTCGAGCCGAGTACGAGATAGGAAGTGGAGCCTTACATAGGCTGAAAACCCACTTTCATTTGTTTGGTATGTGTGACACTTGTTCAACGGGTGTCATGCATATTGTGTTTCGCAGACACCTCAGGCTCAGTAGATGGTGACTTGTACTCTTTTCTCTCTCTGATATATGGTTGTCATATGGATTTAACCTATGTGACTTTGACTATGTTGAGCCTTGTTGAAGTTGTGGCGAGATGATTCTGATTGAGATGATGACAGTTGTATTATTGATATGTATTTTACGAGTTGAGGCTCGATGTTCGATGTTCTTGCTTGAACTCGTTGAGTACCCCTTGGTGGCCAGATAAGGCCACACAGTTATCGTAATGTGACATTATTATAAGTTGAATTTATTCGTAAATTGAGCTTTTTACCTTATTTTGTAAGGACCAACAACTTTTCTTGATTGCAATGCGTTACAATTTTGGGCATTTCCTTGGTTTGTGGCACTAACATGTGGATTTTGATACTAACTATGGCTATTTGGCCATTTATTTTGCTTGATTTTGGGTCTTCTTTTAAATTTGGAATTTTTACCACCTTGCCCAAGGCTTGTACTTTGCCACTTGGCACTTAGATTGGATTGTTGTGCTTGGTTCTATCATCGTGATGTGTGGAATAGGGTCATAGGATGCACCATGGAATGGTTGGACCTATGGACCCACTTCGTTGTATGGGGGTACGCCCCAAGGAGTTACAGATAACTAGCGGGTTGTTGAACCACGCGTTATTATGTCACTTGGGTTAGGAGTGTTCAAACTCTATGTGTCTTGGACCATAGGGTCAACCGGCCTCCTTGAGGGAGGCATAAGAGTTTGAGGGAGGCATAAGAGTTTGAGGGAGGCATAAGAGTTTGAGGGAGGCATAAGAGACTTGAGGGAGGCATAAGAGTTTGAGGGAGGCATAAGAGACTTGAGGGAGGCATAAGAGTTTGAGGGAGGCATAAGAGACTTGAGGAGGCATATGATATATGATATTTGTGTGTATGGTTGATGTTTGGGATATATGTTGAGTTATTGTGATGTTTTGGTAGTGGTCTTTTGATGTATGTGTTACTCATGTCAGATGGATATGTGTTGTGATGTTGTGGTTATGTCATTGATGCCCTTGTGGACCCTATGTACATGTAGTTTTTGTGAGTCATGGAAAATCCTCATACATGGAATTGAGGAAATGTCTGGTGGATTGTAGTACTCTTTTGTTTGAGTATTTGGTATGTCAGTCATAGATGTGTGACGAGTACTATGTTATGTGGACTGTGCCTATTCTATTCCGTATTTGAGTAACCTTTTGTGGTGTAATACAATCTTGAAGTATATACTTGTGTGCTTGTGAATCTGTAGTGTCTTTTTGAACCTGTTAGGGTGTTGTGTTAGCAGTTCATGTTGGGCACCCACAATAAGGAATAAACCAAAACTCTTCAATGATGAAATTTTAAAAGAAATTAAACTAGGAATAATGCTAATGGAAAGGAACTAATGAAATAATAAATAAGAGGGAACTGCCAATCTTCACAGAACCTTGAAAGTTAAAATTTCTACCGAATGTTCCTAAGGCTACCTTGTGACCGTGCTATAATCAACTAAAATTTTAAACCATAAAGTGTACTTTCTCCTTTACCTGTTCTTGGTTGCGAACCTTTTCTTTTCTGTTGTGTTATGTCACATCGAGGATGATGCTTTTCTTAAGGGGAGGAGAATGTAATGCCCCATTCATCATTGCTCTTTTTCTTCTTGGATGACCGTGTTGCGAAGCGTTTAACGTTGTTGGGATCCTGTTGATCTTTTATTGGATTCGCCCTTGTCACAAAAACAATTGCAATTCTCCCTCTTCATCATTCCTACTTGTGTTGGTGTCGAGGTTTTCTGTTGTTGGCCCACGCAACATTCCTTGTGATTATCCTATTAAAAGAAAATATTGTTGTTGCTTTCTCGATCTTTCCTGTTGATTGTTATTAATATGATTAATTATTATCATTATTCTTATTTTAATCCTAAAAATAAATAAATAAATATATATATATATATATAATAAATAATGGTAATAATAGTATTACAAAAGTAATTTTCGATTGGCGATCATGTTGTTTTATCATTTAGGGTAATGGAGAAATTAATTCTTGCTCATTCTTGCTTGGTCGTTTGTGTGCGATCCTATCTTATCGGGTTGTCTTGTCCCATTTCTTTTCAAACTAGATAACATCTTATTAAAAAAAAGGGGGGTAAAATCAAGTAGCTTTGACATTAAACTTATGGTAGAATTTTGCACCTTCGACAACATGTATAACTCTTCACAAAACCATAGTTTCCTTAAGTAATCCACTTCCACACGTAATAATGTTTTAAGGCGTGTTTCTTCTGCTGATAGATGGAAGGAGGAGGTCATTTTGGCTAGTCTTGTGCAATTAATGTGTTCCACCCAACTAAATGAAGAAAATAGTTATCTTACTCTTCTCCTAGCCTATGCGCCATTCTGCTCCCTTGCCTAACTTTGCAATTAAACTGGGTTGTTAGCACGGCGGTTGGTGGGAAGTTATGGACTCATGTCTTTTCCTTAAATGTTTTTGTTAAAGCGCACGCATTGGATTCTCTTCTTCAAAATGAAATCTTGACAGTATGTTGCCGCAAGGACTGTGAATGGCCATTATGTTTTTTTTACCTTGCGTGAGGGAGATGGGAGTCGGTGGAGTCTTGACTTCCTTCACCATGATCTCATTCTGATTCTTTTATTCAATGCGTTAGGTGGAGTGTTGGGCACGTTTTTCTTGGGCTGCAGGCATTGGAAGGAGGGATGCATTCCTGTTTTCATTGCCTCTTTGACCTGCTCTTGTTTTGTTGCTGGCCGCGTGGATTTGTGGGTGAAGGAATAATTGTTTGGTGTAGTCGCATGGACATGGTTTATGTTGTTCCTGATGCATTTTGGGGGAAGAAGGAGCGCTGTTTTCATTTGCTGGCTGCGCACAACTACTAGCTAGTGAAGTAGGCGTGTTACCTCCACTTTCATTGGGTGTTGCGAGGTGTGTTCAGTCGGGAATCCACAAAGAACAACCTCCTACAACAGCTATTAGCAGGTGCGCGGGCATGTGTGCGAGTATGGTAGAAGCCTTTTGAGTGCTTCCAACAAGCAGGATGTCTAGCTATGTTGTTATCTGTTCAGTATAGAATGCATCCTCAAATTCGGGATTCTCCTTCAAGATATTTCTATCAAAATCAACTATGTGACAGTGAGAGTGTTACCAGGAGACCTGATGAAAATTATTGCAAAGATTCTCTATTGAGACCTTACTTGTTTTACGATGTAACTCATGGAAGAGAATCTCATAGAGGCGGATCTGTTTCATATTAGAATATTCATGAAGCACAATTTGCTTATTAAACGTATGCCCTAGTATTTTTTCTTTTGGTGACCTGCTCATGCCAATTATTGGCTGGCTGCGTGAGGATTTGGTGGAGAATATAGTTGGGTTTGTGGGCAAAAGGAAAAGGGGGTCTATAGCTATAGGAGCAGGTACAGATCATCTTCGCATGTGGCAGTGGTGAAGTTGGTGCCATTAAATTAATAAACCCTTGCAGAAATCCAACTTTCTAACATACCCAACTGAAGCTGAGATTGGAAAAGTGGGTTTATAGATATAGAAACAGGTACAGATCTTCTTTGGATATGGCAGTCATGACGATGGTTGTGTGGGTTTCTATGGTGGTTGTG
This sequence comes from Taxus wallichiana var. yunnanensis, assembly GCA_018340775.1. Classification (NCBI taxonomy): domain Eukaryota; kingdom Viridiplantae; phylum Streptophyta; class Pinopsida; order Cupressales; family Taxaceae; genus Taxus; species Taxus wallichiana. The sequence goes on along the minus strand of CM031241.1, from coordinate 82,713,779 downwards.
ATGCTCTTCAGAGCAGAGTGCTTCTATCTTCCCGGAGTTGCTCCCGAGGATTCCAAGAAGGCATGTTTCAATCACCCCTTTCCTATGCCAAGCATGGCCGTTAACAGGGTATGGACCTTCAGCAGGCTGAGGAAGAGAAGTTGCGCAGGTTGTGTTGTTGTTGCCCGAGCCCTAGTCGACGTGGTTGTTGGTTGGAAGAATTCTAATCAGGCATGTTAACTATACTCCTTGTAATAGTTTTCTACCTTCTTTCAATATCTTGAAATGAATATTCTTTCCCCTTGAATGGCACCTAGACAAAATGTTTTCATGGTTGTTTAAATCGCTGCCTTAATGTGTTGGCTGTTCCTTTAAATCTCGTTCCAATTTCATTGGTTTTGCTTGAATGTTCTTTTCCTCTCTTATAGCTTACTCTATTTATATTTGTCTAAATGGGCTACTAAATTTTGAGTGATGCAATCTAGTTCATAGGGAAGGAAACATTTTAGAGTTTCGTTTGCTTATATGACTCTCTTTTAAAAGAATTTTGTGATGGTATTTATAATTGAAGGCTTACTATATGGAAGGTTAAGCCTTCATATCTCTTTTTAGTTGAATAAATACGTATTTCCTGTTTAGGGCTCTCCTGTTTTGCTAAAAGGTACATTAATAGTGACGTTGTGTTCTAAAACTTGTTTAAGCCTGTGGGCATTCCTTACTTTTTTTTAATTAGAAAATGGCATTAGGGTTTTGTTTTAGAACTGTACATGGTTGACTGTTGTACCCAGTTCTAGAGGACGAATAACCTGACATCTATTTTGGCCTCTACGTGTTGAGAGAATTACTTTACCTACTTCCTGGTTCAAACTCTTGTTTGATTAAAGTAAGGGGGAAACATTGTAAGTTTTATTGAATGAAATCTCTACAATTTTTATTAAGGGTCGCAAGCAAGCTAATAATAGCTGGACTGAAACAAAAGTTGAAGGTGAATCCATGGTTTTGGACTCGTGAACTCGTTTCCTGTTAGATGACAGCTGATTTCAGTGATAATATAATAGGTGGCTGTTATATTCATCTGTTTGATATTTTCTAGACTTTTCCTTGATAAGCCCACATGGATCGGGTAAAATTTCCATCTTCTATACCATTGGCAAGGAGCTCATAGAACTTCTAGGCCTGACTGCACTGCGTAACCTTCCTGATGGATATGTGCGTTGGTTCTTATTTTGTGCTTGTACTCGTGGTAAGGTCTTTTGAGTCTGGGGCATCGCTGGTGTATTACCCACCGTGTATCGAATCCCTTTGTTTTCGAACTCGAATATCTTATACTTCAAACTTGGTTACTAAAAGTCCCATTTTGTGGCTTTGTTAAGGAAATCAATTTTTATTTTTTTATTGACATTGTTGGAAATATATATAAAAATTATTAACGACTTTTGGGTTTAGCCTTCCCTTATATTATGTAGAGAAGTTGATGATTAGGATAAGGTTTGTTGGTAGAATAATGGCCCTTTTTGTGTCTCTTTTGTATGCTTTTGGAAGAGTGGATTTGTTTTGTTAACTAGTACTACGTTTAAGAAATCCTATAAGGAAGTAGTGGTAAACTCCTTGGTTAAAACTGAAACTATAGTTGTTTTCTTTTAAGGGCGTCGAACCCATATTACTATGAAGCCTTCCCCAGGAGAATTGGATAACGTCGTTTTGTTTCACGCCTACAATCATAATTAGTATGTTTTGTCTTCTCTTGGACCTCTTTAGATGGATGGATTGAGTATTGGATTCCAATCACGTAATCCATAGGATTACATGAAGGAAATATCAACACTCTTGACCTTCTTGTTCCTAACCCATAAGGTCTTGCCTTGGTTTATGTGATTTTGTTCTTACTGGTATTTTGACTTTCTCCTTGTTGGATGGTAGATCTCTTTCTCATGTGAATAATTTTTAGAGTTGTGGGTTGTGCTTTAATCCTTTTTTTTGAATTAGAACTTTCCTTTCTTGATATTGTTAGATGTTAGCTTCTTTGTTGCAATGTGTAGCCTTAACATGCTCAGTTCTCGCGAACTGATTCTAGCTAGTATTTGTGCAGATGGATTATGCGAGTAGATTAAAGGAAAGAGTTGTAAAGGTTTCATCAGTGCAATTTATGAAGTTCCTTGTAAAAATGTCCAATGTGAGGTAAATTTTGTAATAGTGCTTGCAAAGGAGTTTAGAAGACCTCTTGCCTTGGGTTGTTCAGAAATTGCGTGATGATGTTGTCTTGTCCTTCTGTAGGTAAACTAGTAACTTATCTTGGTGAGAAATGGTATTCAATCTTTACATTGATATGAGTATTGTAAAACTTTGATCTTGAGAATAAATTGTTAAGTTAAATCTTTCTAAGACTTAGTGACAATATTTTATAAGTAAAGTAAAATGGGTCGGTTAACCCTTAAAGAAGCTAAACAAAAATAATAATTTTATATTCAACAAATAAATGTAGAGGTGATCTAATTGAAATCAAATAATTCCATGAGTGATCAAAATGAAACCATCCTTGTGAAGTAAAAAAATTTTATAACTTGATATCCCTAGCTACACTAGCGAACATTATCCTTTTTATGGCGAATTCTTAGAATGATCCTAAGGTGAAACAAATTGTTAGTTGATATAAGATAATAAGATTTAATAAGTAGGAGGAATCGGTTTCGAAACCATGCAATCTGTCTCTCAACCATTTGAAAGGTAAATTGTTTTCTTTTGTAAAAATCATCCAGTAAAGCCTAAATAAGATATTTAATAATTTTCGATAAATCCTCAAGCTTCAATAAAAACCGGGTTAATAACTAATGAGGTCATAAAGATGAATTCAACTCGACCTTCTTCCTCTAGCCTTGTTTTTTTTAAGGTGCTTGGTAATCTTTCTCTTGAGTATGTTGAAAGCGAATCCATTTTGTAATAAGGTTATGAGTGAGTTTTAGTAGCCTAAGTGAGGATAGATGGCCTTGTGGAATTAAATTACCTCCTTTACTGAATAATTGAATTAAACAAATAAATATCAAAATAGAGAAGATTTAAAGTTAATTACTCAGTGAAAAAGGAATAAACTTAGCTTGGTAAGATGAATTGTATGAATCATATCCTGAGTCTCCTTGAAAACGTAAGCTAAGAATTGCAAGATGTCTTTTTAAGATAAATAACCCTCAAGAATATCTCATTGTGGTTGGCCCTATTTGTTAGAGTGTTCTGTGGTTGGACTTCTATGTTGCCTTGTCAAAAAAACAAAAATGTATCCTTTTGGGTGTGAACGTTTATCCAATGAAAAGGAGAAGCCATCATTCTTCATTGGCCCCAAAGCCCCAACCATAATGCAATAAAAGATGTGATCCAACTCATGGCAACAACATGACTTCCACAAACACACAAGCAACACTTTCATAATAAAAACACAGTCAAAACATAATGTAGTTTACAACTACATTAAAACATGATAACCAATACAAAGGCTTCATTAAGCAATCCAAAGGAGCAAGAAACTATGGGGGATGTTGCTTATAGCTCTCAAGCAAGAAATGGGTATCACCACATGAGAACAAACCACCGGAATATGTATATATGTACCATTTTAAATCCTTGACATGCCTTTATGCCTCCCCAAGTACCCCTTATTCCTCACATTTCCTTATGCCTCCCTGACCTCTTATGGCACCCCATAACGAGTAAATAAATGAAAGATATTTCTTTTTAAGGTGGAACCCAAATCCCAACTCCCTCCACCCTTATGCATTCCTAACACACACTTGTGCCTCCCACACAAATAACCCTATAGTCTTCTCCTACACCATTCCTAGGCCATCTACCCAACAACCCATAAACATACCAAAACATTCACACATTAACATTTACATTTATAAAAGAAGAGAATTTCAAGAGCCAAGCTCCTACCTCTCCATGATGAGTTGTCCCAAGTTCCAAAACAATAAGCTTTATCCCAATGCAAACAATCCAAATCAGCCAAAGCACATTTATGCAACAATCTTCCAAAATATTCTTCAAGCAAGAGATCCCAAAACAACAAGAAATTCACCCAAAAATAGTCTCCAAAATGAAGCAACCCCAAAACAAGGAAAACCATTCGAATTTTATAGAAGAGGAAAGGAAGAGGATGAGGCAAATCCATGTAGGATGCCATATCACACATCTTCAATCCCAACCCTCAAAAGTCAACATCATTCTTCAAAGCATAATAAATAGGTGGGTGAATAATATGATAGTTTACTTATACACTCAAATCCAACCCACACCCCAAAGGACTAAAATTAAATCATGTAAGAAAAGTGCAATTAAAACCTACAATTTACCTTCTTAAAAAGCATTATAAATTTTATCTCGACTCTCGAACCATATGTATGGTTGGTAATTAAATTTAAGAGGTATGGGATAAGTTTAACTTGTCCCACAAGCCTCCAAAATTAGCCTCCAAGGACATATTCAAATTTCCAAGAAAGTGGAGTGTCTCACACTCAAAATTTAACTCAATTCACACATCTCTTACAACACTTTAATTCAAGGCCAACAACTCTATTAATTACTTTCTCATGATATCTTTTAATTAATTAATATTAGTAACATGCTTACCCACAATATTAATACAACATTTAATAAATAAGTAATGGGGTAATTGCATTACAAAATAAACACATGAAAACATAAACAAATGGACCAAAATAAAAGGAAATACATAAAACCCTTGGTCACATTTAAAGGTGACCCCCATGGGAATACCTAACACACACAAACACACACAAACAAATACTAGTTGTCTGGTGACCTTGTTGAATTCATCTAGAATTCCAATATGGTTGGTCTTCAATCCCTCGATGTTTGTTGTGATATTTTAACCACAAAACACAAATACCTCCTCGGCCTCGTGGCCATATCGAACATCCAAAATAATATAATATAATTATCAAAATATCTAGATATATGAATCACAACAACATCAAACAATCTAGCAATATCATTTACAATTTTACTCAACAATTATATCATCATCCAATAATTTCTATTTCTAGGTCTACTCACAATATCCAAATATCACAAGTCCGCACAACATCCATAATATAACCATGTCAAACAGTATACCATTATCAATATCCAAAATGCCTCTAATAATCATCATGCATCACAACTGAATCAAGTCAACAATAATCCATGATCTACATCTATCATCATACTATAATAAGGTCCATAATCATGTCTATAATATAATCAGCAGTATCATGATTAGTATCAAAAGGTGTCAAAGGGAAGTGGGAACTACAAATGTGACCTTTGTTAGGCTGTAGCATTATGTTACCTTGAAAACATTATGTTACCATCGATAACATTATGACATTGTTTGGTAGCATAATGTTGTCATCTGTAGTAAATTTCTCTTTTGTAGACATGGTAAAGATGATTTTATTTTATTTTATTTGCCTATTTATTACAATAAATGCTAGGCAAATCAATTCAAAAAATTAATTTGTACCTCTGAAATTTAGACAAAATGACAAGAGACCTAACACCTCAAAATTAACTAAATCTAAATTTCAAAAATCTAAATATTTATGAATTAATGAAGATTTACCACTAAATTTTCACTAATTGATGTCATAAGGGTTCGAGATAAATTGCAATATCTAATTCTTATTGTGTGCATCATATGGTAACCATGAATAACAACGAAGATGCCTTGAAATGGCATCCATCCAAAGTGTCATTTGATCATTAAATTTTTTTAACCTCCTCAACTTTATCAAGAATTTTTTAGTGCATAATCAAAACTTATATAGAATGTCATGTATGCCATCTACATTTTAGCTTTATTTGATTATAGTTTTAATTATTCATGTGTTTGACGACACTAAAGTTAGCCAGTAAATTGGAAGTGAGAAGACACAAGAATGCATTCATGCAAGTCTAAACTATGTATACGCTTGAATTTATGATATAGACATGCAATTATTTATTGTATTCAATTTCAATTTCATAGAATTATGTTGAATTTATTATGTTTATGATTATCTTGGGAAGACATCTACATTTAATACAATTATCAGCCAACAACAATTATGAGATTGAGAAAAAAATTGGAAAACAAATAGCTTATATATTTAATGCGGTTTCTACTATCGTAAACTGTTATGTTGACAAAATAAATGTTGAAAAGCAATGCCACGAAGGTGATCATATACATCAAACAAGTGGATCTGAAATGAATCCCTAAACAAGTTAGAAATTTCTTTTTGGAAATAAATAGAAATAAAAATTATAACCAATTTTAAGTATTGAAACAAACAAAAGAATCCATGTGCATAGCCTTAGGCCCAAACCACTTTAATACCCATCACATCTAAAAGGATTTATCTTATGTTTGTTAATTTTTTTACTTGAAGAAAAGCTTTATAGAAATCTCCATTTCCATTTTAAGCAACAAATTTTCTTTTCCAAATTCATTTCAAAGCAAACAAAATAAGAATAAGAAGAAAATAATAAATTTGGTTCAAATTATTAAAATAATCTAACACAATAATATGTAATTATTTGAATTTAGAAATCATTCGGGATATTGTATTCATCTAGAGATAAATTCTTATACAAATGCTTGATCCTATGATTTCTAGAAGTTAAGTCTTATCACTTAGTCTTCCTCATATCTCTCTCCATGAATCTCTCAAGCTTATCCCTAGGATCACTCACACTCCAAAATAGCTACGTGAGTTGTTTATCACAACACACTCACACTAACTATATTATTAATATGAGTTATATAAACTCATTATTAATAATATTAAAATATATTAATAATGTTATACAATATATTTGTAACATTCACTCCCCTATTGTTAACATTATTAATTCTCAATATACACTCCCCTAATGTTGACATGGTAAAAAACATTCACACACTTATCTGCACTATGCTCACTCATGTGGCATGCCCAACTTGGCTCATGACCTTCATCAAAAGAAAGGTTCTCTCCTTCCATGGTTTTAAACAGGTTTACCACAAACCTTGACGTGACAAGAACCATCAACTATCCACCTCATGTGGTTTTCTGGATCTCCCACAAACCTTTTCAAGATCCACGAACTGACTTACATTGGTGTTCGATCTTCTGCAATGTTTACGACATCAAGAGAAAATACAGGAAATATCACAAACATAGAGCTCACTTATTACAATAGTTGAACAAGTATGATTCATTTGTTCTTATTTGTAGAAAGTAAACACACAACTAAAAAATGAAATGCCACAATAACATTTGCGCCCCGTGTCGCTGCGGTTTGACGAGAGGTCGTTGATTGACCTCCTTCCTTCGTTTCCTCCTTCCTCCATCATGTCATGTTGTTAGCTCAACCGATTGATCATGGAGCTCAAATATAACTTAATCGTCGAGAACATTCCCCATAAAATGCGTCCATAAAACAATTTTTATTTTATTTTACAGATTTTTTTGACAAGACATGAGGATATAACCATGTAACTAAAATCACCTATTTAAATATTTTCCTGACTTTAGATTTCAAGAAAAGACTCATTAAAGTACACTTTAACGATTGATTCAAAATATGAAATTCTCACCACGAATGAGAAACAAAACACAATTTGAAAAAAGTCAAGACTACACTTTATTATACAGACTTAATACTAAAACCAATGACCAATGACTCTATAAAAAAATTAACACTAATACCACACCTTTTAGATGGAAATACTACGACTTAAAATAGAGGCGGTTTTTGAAAGATTATTCCAGCAAAAAGAAATTGGATGCACTCAATGAAAATTTCGCAGTTGTTGGCAAATGTCAATGCGAATTGAGGACTGCTTTTAATCTAACCAGTAGTGTGGAAGAATTTTTACAGTTTAAAAATCGATGTGGTCTGATGAGTTTCCCTCATTGCAGTTCAACGGATAAATTCACATACGAATGGAGTTGATTATCGATAACTCTACCCAACTATCAATGTAAATACCCTAAATGCTGAAGTGAATACATATAAAATGACTTCCAATAAACGCGTGATGTCTATCTCAAATATTGGTTGCATGAGTCGCCGAGATTTGAGAAATCACCAAGAGTGCACAAATAATTCAAAAGCACCTTTTTCAATAAAAATGTAATGACAATGCTAAATAACAACATAGGTCTTTAAGAAATCGCACGGGATATCTGAAACTAGATCAAAGCTGAATGTGTTTGAGATGAGAGTTGGTTCTTACAAACATTCACCAAGTAACTGTTGACTTGATGGAGCATCAGGTTTTAAGAACCGATCCAAATGTGCTGATAGATTGGATTTCCTTCTTATTGATAAAGGATCGAACAAGACCGTAATATGACAGCCACATAGATCATAATGTAGAAATAAATCCACAGATATGTAAAAAAATTAAATACATGCAAGATTGGAAATTTTTTTAAGCTTCTTTACCCAAAATCATATAACTGTCTTTTAGTACTAAAATTTAAAGAATTGTGTACTTCTGAGAAAATGTTGAGTTAAAATGAAAGAAGCCATACAAGATTGCTATCACCATACTCAGGTAAATAACGATTACATGAAGATGCAGAAGTTGTAGACACCATAGTGCTTGGATTTTGAAACCAAATCTACCTATACATGAAAGGAAAAACCAACTTCTGAATGGTAAGAATGAAATGTGTAGTGAACCGAATGGATGTTGTTTAGAACTTCTCTAATTTCAAAATTTCACAGATCTAACATAGTTGTAACACTTAATATCAAATACAATGTTTCTCATATTATGTGATTCATTTACGGGCAACTGGACCAAAAAAATAGGGCTGCCCCACTTCAATTATTCAAATGGCCATATTTTTACCTAATAATAAATTTGGTCCAGATAATTAGAAATAATCTAATACAATAATAAAACACGAATATAATTATATTGAATTTAGAAATCATTCGGGATATTGTATTCATCTAGAGATAACTTCTTATACAAATGTTTGATCCTATAATCTAGGAGTCAAGTCTTATCACTTAGTCTTCCTCATGTCTCTCTCCATGAATCTCTCAAGCTTATCCTTAGGATCACTCACACTCCAAAACGTGAGTTGTTTATCACAAAACAATCTCACTATACTATTAATATAAGTTATATAAACTCATTATTAATAACAAGAGTTACACAATATATTTGTAAATTATCACAATGTTACACTCTTTTACACTAATCTATATTATTCAATATCCCTAAAAAAATTGATGTTATAAAAATAAAAATAGCTCATTATTAATAATATTATGCAATATAAATTATTTTGCTCCCATCAATGTGGAGTCCACTTTACTCAATAAAAGAAAACAACTTCCCATTCATTCCGACTTCCAAACACATTTTCCACTTGGTGCATGTTTTATTCTCTCAACAACGTCCATGCCATGGTCAACTTATACATAGACCATTCCACGATAACGACAAAGTTAGTGAGATTCATAACATGTATTTTATAATGTCAATCAACCATCATCCACACACAAGTGAATATAACACACAAACATGGTCCATTTGTCTTGTTACGTTTTTTGACTTATATCCATAAGTCTAATAAACTACCTATAAAAGGAATAAACCTTCACTCACAACATTGTATTAATAACGATGTACGATGGTCGGGTTATGTTAGTGGCATTTAGTCACATCGGCATAATCTACTCATCGTCTATCAATATCAACCGAATAGATGAAGAAAAACAAAACATAAAGAAGTCACACATCACACAAGTAAACTAAATGATACCTAATCTCGTGGTGTGTGTCAATTCTCATATTAACTTTTCTATTTAAGTTCATTATCTCAATCGACATGATCTCTCTCGATGATGCCCTCCCTCACCATTTCAATGAGGGTGCATGTGCTCTTGCATCCACTTCATGTCACCAAGAAGGTAGTTATTCTAAATCATTAAAATTTAACATAATGATAATAAGCATGTTAATTTCCACATTTGAAAATGATCATAACAAATAATTATCCAATTTAAGCATGTCATTTTAATCATCATGATTAAACAAGTATTGAATTTTTAAATCCACACAGAGAAATGTGACACTTTCAAATGGTAGTATTATGCTATTGGTTGAAAACATTAAGCTACCATATAACAACATTATGATATCAAATCAGGTAGCAAAATTCTCTTTTGTACACGTGGTAAAAATGATTTGAATATAAAATTTTACTATTGGTGTAAATATTATATGAATTAACCCAAAATAATAATTTGTACCCAAAAAATTGAGATAAAATAACAAATAACCTAACACCTCAAAATTAACCAAATCTAAATTTCAAAAACTCGAGATATTCATAAATTAATAAAGATTTACCATTAAAATTTACATTGATTTCTATTATAGAAACAAGAAAGGTTTGAGATAAATTGTAATCTCTAAATTTGCTTATGTGCGTTAGGTTTGTAACTCGAATAACTACCAAGATGACTTAAAACGACATCCACCCACTATCATTTGATCATTAAATACTAGCAATCACACATGAAATGTGCGATGGAAATGCCGAAGGGGAAGTATTGAAGAAGTAAAAGTGGAAGGAGTGAAATAACATGAGAGGAAGAGGATAGATGAAGTAAGGATTAGAACAAGAAGTAAAAGGATGAGTAGAATTTCAGCAAGGCACCAATGGGAAAGTATTCTTTCTTACAACCATGTACCATTTTGGAAATTGTCAAAAGGAATCCCAGAATGCAAGGAATGGTCGATTGATACTACTAATGTCAATAGTTTTTTGTGATTTCATCTCTTATGTAAATGTAAGGGGAATTCAATAACACGTCTCATGGGACACTTTGCACTTGAAGGGGGCAAAATAGAAAATGGGAAAAATAAATTACGAAGGAACTTAATTTACAATCAACAAGGACACAATAAGTTGAGAACACATTGAATCAAGAATGTGCCCCACCTTAATTTATCTAGGCCATTATTATACATCACAATACTCTTATATCACTGGAATTTGAGTTTGACTAAGGACAATGCAATGCGAGGTATCACCACCATTCATGTTGTTGAACTCTAAAGAGACCTCACTATGACGTGCTCTAGTTGACAAGCACGAGCCACCATCCATGACTTAAAAATTTTCTCTTCACACCCTTTCCATGATTTTTTTCTCCTCCTTTTGTTGAGAGAGCCACCCTAATCCTTTGAGCTAGAATCTCGTGAATGATTTTTCATGCCATAATGGTGTAGCTTAAAAACATGATAAATAAAACAAAAACCAATATGTTAAACTTTGATACGATGTACCATGTTCTAATAGATGGTTGTTTATCCAATTCCTTGACTATATCATTTTCAAAATTATAGTTCACCTTGTTGAAGATGGATTTTATCCTATGAAAAAAGTAAAGCTCGAGAGGTGATATCGGATGGCCAAGGAAGAGATATATCTCCAGCCACCTCCAAATCTAAAATGGGTCATTCCCAAAAGGAGACACCACTGTGAGAACACAAAATATCAATTTCTCATTGTCAATCAATAGATAATTACCAAGCAACATTTTGACATCTCGTATGTTTGATGCATCTAAAATATTGATAGTCATGATGTCTAGGTATGACAAAATTTGAATTGTAAGCGCTCTTAGAATAAAGGTATATTTTCTAGGGATCTTGTGCACCCTTTTTCAATAAGCTTATGTTGTACTTACTTTAAATGTGTCCCCACATAGAGGCAACACAAAGAAAAATAATGGCCATGAAAAAATCCAAGACATGAAACAACGAGGGACATGACTATGGAGCAATAAAAGAAATATGTTGTTGCACGGACAATCGAGTAGTTCCAAAGCTTGTTAGATTCAATCCATATATAAGTTAATTGGGAACATGCCTTTAGTGTAACAATTAAGAATGTACTTAGCTTTGTGTAGAAGTTCTATTATCTTCAAATATCCTCATATTTGCTAAGATTAAAATCTCAAAAGGGATTTTATGAAACATATTGGGAAATGGAAAATAATAAGATAACATTTAGTTTAATTTAAATTGTCAACAATTAAATACCTTAAATATTCACCATAAAGTCTATAAAATTATATATGAACTCTCTTCGTTGTTATGATATGGCCTCTTCTACATATCTACACACAATGACCGACTTCTTTCTCATATTTATAATAAATATTTTTAGGTGATGATAATATTTTAACATTATCTTTCAAAAATTAACAATATTATTTATATCAACTATTACATAAATATAATTATTTTAAAGATATATTAATATTTCTTTAAATAAATTACATACAATTTTATATAGAAGACAAAAGTTAAATTTTAAATATCCAAGTTACATATAAGAGTTATATCAAATATTTCACAACTAAAATCATTAAAAATAAACGTCTAAAAACTTGTCAAATTGAATGATTAATGTATGTGCTATTGTTTACGTTAGTGACATGCTTATTATAATAAATGCTAATAAATACGTTGTTGTAAAGACTATTTGAATGCTAACATGGCTTATACCTTACCAAAAAGTTTTATATTAAGTAAAAGGTATACATAAATAATCATATCTATTAAGTCGTGGGGATTATAGAGTCACAATTTATCTTCAAAAAAAAATTTCTTCACGAGAGCTTTTAAGAACATCAATAAATGTTGAGGAGTCGGGCACTTCTCCTCCACCTTGAAAGTGCAAACTCTGTGAAACCGGCTTAAATTTGAAAAGCCATTACTATTTATCCATGTCATGTGAATCAAACATTTTATTTTTATAGTGTCCAAGGAAAATACCTCTATGGAAGTTTTGAATTAAGACTTTACAAAACCTGCTAATAGGTATTCCCATAAAATCCTCCATTTGCTATATCTTATAGAATATTGATGCTAGTCTAAGCCTCCTTCCCAATCCCCACTTAAAACTCTCCCCTTGTGGACTCAAGTACAAACCATTTAATTTTAGTTGCTTGTACATTACATCATGTTGATAAATTATTCCACCCTATCTCATTCTTATTATTGCTAATTTCATTCTCTATTTTAACTGAAACAACTCTATTATTCTCTGCACTTTGTACATAAAACAGGGGCTATTGCTTTTAATATCATATGACTACAACATAACAATAAAATTGCTTTCTTCAATTCTATATTAGCAGCTAAAATGTAGAACTTTGGCTGCCCCCATTTGTTGCATTTGTATTGGTAATTCATACTAGACTTGATATGGTAGTTTTTAAAGAGGAGGTTAATGTTGCACTTCCTATTAGAGTAGTTCTGAGACTCTCCAATGCTCTTCCCACCTCTCTCATGGTTGGCCATTCCTGAGGAGATTCATTAATGTAGATCAGTCTAACATGTATGAAAGAAATTAGGCATCCATTTTGTTCCATATTCACACTTCTCCACAACCTATTGTCAACAAAGTCCATTAGTCTATTTCAAATGCAGATCTCACCCAAGCTTTGCATGTTCAGGCCTCCCACAATGGCACAAACATGAAATCAATTGGTCTCTTCCTCACAACCATTTCTAGCAACAAAATACCATAATTGTAAACATCCCCCTTACAGAAACTCTACCACCCAATCCATACTCTGCAATCATGTTGGCTATAATTAGTGATTGTAATGCCCAAATTTCCTTTGACACCTTTTTTATACTAATCATGATATTGCTGATTATATTATGGACATGATTGTAGATTTTATTATAGTATGATGTTAGATGTTAGACCATGGATTATTGTTGACTTGATTCAATTATGATGCGTGATGATTATTAGATACATTTTGGATGTTAATGATGATATATCTTTTATTGACATGGTTATATTATGGATGTTGTTCGGACTTGTAATATTTAGATATTGTGAGTAGACCTAGAAATGGAAATTATTGGATGATGATATAGTTATTGATAAAACTGTAAATGATATTGTTAGATTGCTTTATTGTTGTTGTGATTTATATATCTAGATGATTTTGGGAGTTATATTTATATTATTTTGGATTTTCTGATATGACTACGAGGTGAAGGAGGTATTTGTGTTTTGCGGTTAAAATATCACAACAAACATCGAGGGATTGAGACCAACACATTGCAATTCTAGATGAATTCAACAAGGTAACCATGGAAACTAGTATTTGTTTGTGCATATTTGTGTGTGTTAGGGATTCCTATGGGGGATCACCTTTGATTGTGACCAAGGGGTTTCATTTATTTCTTTTATTTTTGGTCCTTTTTGTTTATATATGTTTGCATGTGTTTATTTTGTGGTGCTTTTACCCCTTTCTTTAATTATTAAATGGTGTGTAAATATTGTGAGTAATCATGTTAAGTTAGTTAATTAAAATATGTCATAAGAAAGTAATTAATAGGAGTTATTGGCCATGATTAAAGATGTGTAAGTGATGTGTAAGTTAGCTTTTGAGTGTGAAAACTCCACCTTCATGGAAATTCAAAATTGTCCTTGAAGGCTAATTTTGGAGGGCTTATGAGACAAGTTAAACTTGTTTCATACCTCTTAAATTTAATTACAAACCATACCTATGGTTGGAAAGTTGAGATTAGACTTTTATATTGCTTTTCGAGAAGGCAAATTGTAGGTTTTAATTGCACTTTTTTACATGATTTAATTTCAATCTTTTGGGGTGTGGGTTGGATTTGAGTGTGCAAGTAAACTCTCATATTATTCACCCACCTAGTTATTGTGCATTGGAGAATGAAGTTGATTTTGGGGGTTAGGGTTGAGGATGTGTGATGTGGCATCCTACATGGATCCACCCCATCCTCTCCTCTTCCCTCTTCTATAAAATTCAAACTCCTTGCCTTGTTTTGGGTTGCTTGACTTTGGAGACTTCATTCTTGGGTGAATTCTTTTTGCTGTTTTGGAGCTCTTGCTTTGAAGAAGTTTTGGGAAGATTGTTGCATGCTTGTGCTTGGCTGTTTTGGATTACTTGCATTGGGATAAAGCTTGTTGTTTTGGAACTTGGAACAACTCCATCATGGAGAGGTAGGAGCTTGACTCTTGAAATGCTCTTCTTTTATGAATGTAAGTGTTAATGTATGAATTTTATGGCATGTTTGTGGGTTGTTGGGTAGATGGCCTAGGAATGGTGTAGAAGAAGACTATGGGGTTATTTTGTAGGGAAGCACAAGTGTGTTTAGGGAGGTATAATAGTGGAGGGAGTTGGGATTGGGTTCCACCTTACAAATAAATAACTTGCATTTATTTACTCATTATGGGGTGTCATAAGAGTGAGGGAGGCATAAGGAAATGTGAACCCATAAGGGGTACTTGGGTGAGGCATAAGGGCAACTATCAGGTTTGAAATGTTATATATATATATATATGACACACACACACACACATACATATTTTAGTGGTTATCATTTTGAGTTATGCAGACTTTTGGATATGGACATGACTTATACTTACGTTGATTAGCATGATGTTTTGTGAGTAGACGCATTTGGGTTATGATTGGATTTTGTTTTCAGTATGATCTACATTGGCTCATGGACAGACTATTGGATACTGATATTATTTTTATATGGATATATTGCATGTGTTCTAACATTGGATTTCTTCGCCATGATAAGTAGAATGTAGTTGTTGAATTTACATTACTATAACTTTGGATAATGATGGAATGCATAATTAAGTTGTGATTTAAACCTTGAAATAATGGATAATTGAATTACGTATAGATGTTAATAAATTTCATGCATATGGTTATTTTGGACATTTTGACATGGCCGCAAGGCCGAAGGAGGTATTTTGTATTTTGCAGGAAACACAACATGATCACAACCATGAGGGGGATTGGGAACCAAACACAACAGGATGTCGGGTGGTTACAACATTTGGTCATCAAGGCAACTAGTGAATTGTATTGTGTTACCTTTGTTCTTTTATGTGTTAAGAAAAAAATTTCCATGAGGGGGAAATTTTCTAATGTGACCAAGGGGGTAAGAATTTTAATTACTTGTTTTAACTTACTTTAGTAGGTGATTTCATTTGTGATGTTTTTTTTTAAATTACTTTTGCTAAGTATGTTTAGATTAATGTAACATCTTGTTTTAATTTTTTTAAGTTTTGGAGGGAAGTCTAGTGGGTGTAATTAATTTTGATGGTTGGCTCCTTGAGCCTTGTGTTTTCCTCTTGTATTGAATGCTTGTTTTGAGTGTTGACCACTCCAAATCCTTTGAATCTCGAATTTGAGATTTAGGGCAATTTTGGGGGACTTGTGGGACAAGTTGAACTTGTCCCACACTTCCCAAAACCCCTTACCAACCATATCTATGGGTTGGGAAGCCAAAAAGGGGATTATTTATTGTTTTGGGAAGGGAAATGTGACTTTGGAGTGCACTTGTCTTCCTTTTGCATTTAATTGTGCCTTAAGACACATGGGAAGGGATGGATGTGGAAGAGAGATGTCATTCAACCCAACCACCCATTTATTGTGTTTTGGGAGTTGAGTTGACTATGGGAGGTGGTCTTGAGGATGTGTGATGTGGCATCCTACAAGGAGCCACATCACCCTCACTCTTCCCTTTTGTCTATTTATGGAAATTTCCTCTCTTGTTGAGGGGGTTGGAGGTTTTTTTTTGTTGAAGAGTTCTTTTTGTTATTTTCTTTTGGGAGAGAAAAGAATTGGGAGAAAGAAAAAAGAAGGAGCTTGGACTTGCATGCTTGGATTGTTTTGGAGGAGCTTGGACAAAGCTTCTTGGTTTAGGCTTCTCCAATGGAGAGGTAGGAAACCTTCTCCCTTTTTGCTTTCTTATTGTTGTTGCTTTTATGCTTAAATTTGTGAAAATGTATGTTTACTTTTGTGTATTGTGGAAAAATGGATAGAATGCTTAATGTGTAGTGTAGGAGAGGTCTATGGGAAAACTCATGAGGGAGGCATAAGAGTAGAATAGGAAATTGTGGAGGGAGTTTGAGAGGGATGCCCATCTTGGGTAAGAATGTTCACATTCTTACCTTGTCCTTGAGGGAGCCATAAGAGGAGGGAGGTATAAGAGTATGGGAGGAAAAAGGGGTACTTGAGGGAGGCATAAGAGTCATAGGGGCTTGAGTTTTATTGTGGAGGGTTTGGATGGGCATCTCATCTCAATGGGGAGGCATAAGGAAAACTTTCCCATAGTTCCTTCTCTTGTTGGCTTGGATGAAAGCCTTGTTGTGAAAAGTATTGTGTTATTTGTGTTTCCTTTTTGTTTCTTCTTTTTAACCTTGAATGTTGTGAAGAAAATTGTATTGTGGAAGCAAGTGTTGTTGCCTTGAGTTGGAGACCACCCTTCATTGTGTTGTGTTTGGGGCTCGGGGGTCAATGGAGGAGATTGCTTCTCTTCTCCATTGAGTTTTGGTTGGGAGGAGAGTGTTGCCTCTCCCCCTATCTTGGTTGTGATTTGAAATACTTGGAACTTGGAGCATGGATGAAGAACACCTTGGAGCTTGTGAACTTCTTCTTTTTTGTTTATATACCATTATTTTGTTGTAAAATTTGTATGGAGAAAGAAAGTTGTATCATCTTTTTTCATTTTAAAGGACATTATAATCTATATTTGTTTCCACATGAAGTTGAATGCAAATTTTACTTGAAAGGTGTTTAATTATTGAAAAGATTTTAAGGAAATAAAAAATGTAATATGTGCCAAAAGTTGAAAGGTGATAATCTTTCTCCTTATTACTTGACTTGGAACCTCTCATGAGTATATAATTCTTGTTGAAATGTTGTAGATCTTGTTTAAAACTTAATGAAAATATTGTTGGACTCTTGATGTGGAATGTTAGGAAATTTACAAAAATATATATATACATACTTGATCTCATTTTGTTGCAAAAAAAAAAAAAGGGATATATTGAAAAGTGAGAATATTAGTGTATTTTTTCTTCTTGTAAATAAATAAAAGTTAAGTTTTATTGAAATTCCATTGTGCCAATAAAAAAGTAAATCATAATATAAAACTATTTCCCTGTTTTTTCTTTAGTGTAGATCCATTCCTAAAATTTACAAAATTGTAAAAAAATGAAATCAACTTGCTTAAGTGGATAATGTGTATATTAAATGAATAAATTAAATAAAACTATAAAATTATAATCAATGTCTATTTTACAAATAAGAAAACAAATAATTAAATAATTAAATAATAGCTTATAGTATTACTAATTATATAATGCTAGATATTATTTTTACTAATTGATCTAAACTAAGTAACATTTATTTGTAAAAAGAAATTAGTTTGAAATTAAATCGAAACCTTTATAAATTGTTAAAGAAATTAATCTAAAATACCTACTATCTTCGCACTAATGCATGCAATGTAATAAATATGCTAATCATTGGATAATGGCAAATAGAATCAATATGTCATTCATGTTGTAAGATATCATATCTTATTAACTATCGGAAAAAATATTGCAGTAAAAATTAATTTTCATGAATATTCTATTGAAAAGATCCATCTTATTCTGGCCAGTTCTTCCCCTCATTCATTCAATGCAGCAATCTAATTTTGAAATTTAACCACCTTTACCTTTTTCTTCTTGTTTTCCTCAAGGAGTGTATTTAAGCATTATTTGAAATAAAGAATCAACGAATAATATTTTTCATCGGGTCTTCAACACTTTCACCCCATTTTTCCCATCGACTTGATAAAATTATCACAAGGAGAACCTCGAATTTGAGGATGCATTCATATGCGAGCAGAGATATAACATGTTGGGACAGTGACGTTGTTTATAAATCACCCAATCTCTGCCCCCCCTTAATCGTTTGAATAAAAATCTCTCAAAGAAAAAAAAAAAAAAGCCGAATAGCACGGATGCGGGCAAAGCCGAGTCCACCTTTCATAGTTGATGACACCTTCTGCTGGGTGCATGCCTCCACTTCCATCTCCCATCCACCTATGGCCCTTTTTTTTGCCTCTTCACGCCTCTTTCTGCAGCCTTTGGCTTCACTGCGTGAGAATAAGGAAAAAACAATCTTGATATCTTGCCCATGATTCTTGCTTATAATCCTTCTCAAAAATGTGCCACGCGAGCACAGCAATAAAATTTTCTCTGTTATCTCCTCCGCCAGAAGTGTTCTTCATCTATTATCTTCCACACCCCTACCCACGGGCGGAGATAGAGAAAAGTGTTTAGGCGATCTTTAGATCGACGAAGATTTCAAAATCTAAATGATTAATTGGAAGTGGCGGCCAGGTTGTTTTCTTCATGCGAGAGGGGTCTTAATGGTGGACGGTGGTTGTTGAGACCCACCCCCCCCAACCAAAAAAAATTTAAGCATGGTTGAAATACTTTTCCCCATTTGACTCTTATTCTTTTATTCATTTAATTTCAAATTTCAAATGTATGTATAGGCATATAGACTTATTTGTGTATAAATTTTTAATATATCTATATATACATACACTTAAATTAAAAGTATCTAATCCCTTTAAAGAGATATCTAAGAACATATATTAAAAAATTTTCTAAAAGTCTTCAAAATAGCAATATATGTATATGTGTTATCCTTGTAACATATCTCTCTGAAATATATATATAAAGATATATAAAAAAAAACATCAATAAAATTATAATACATGCATCTACCACGGTCACCTTATCCCCTTATAAAATGGTTCTTAAAGTGAAAAGGGGTCAGCTGTCAAATACCCTTATGCAATCTAGTATCACCATGCTTGAAACTCGAAATTATCCGCTAAGGAAGAGACGAATACAACAAATATTGAAGTAGATCTCGAGTGTGCGGAATTGTGAAAATCATGCAGTTCTAGTATTGCATTTGGAATACAAAGTAAAAGATTGAAGCTTTATAATTATCAAGGTCACAAAACTTGCAGATAAAATAAACCAAACAAGGACCACTACCTTGTTTAGTTTAAAAAAAAAAAATTTGTCACATTTTCGGGTTGCATGGTTGTGGCGCGCCGTCGTCGTCGTAGCGTCGTCGTCTTTTTGTGGCGTTACATTTTGGTATCAGAGCCAGGGGTTCGAAGCTTGGGACCCTTGGGCACACGCGAAAAAACGAAAAGGGAACATTAACTTAGTACGAGAGCTATTACTTTTAAAATATAAAACCATAATGTTGATAATTATAGTAAAAACAACAAATTTAGAAAAGCTGCTCAAGACCTAGAACAATGAACTAACTCTCGCCTTGATCATGCGGGGGGCGCGGATTGGGCGAGGGTCTCTTCATATAGACCTAGACATACCACCGCCGAGCGAGGCCGTAGCGCCCTTCTACCTCGATCTTGCGAGACACTCCAGGATGTCAATGCCGCTATACGCGGAGAGCCCTTGGGAGGACGACTTGCTAGACATAGTTTGGAGCCATCGGTAGATGCTCGGGCATCCCTCGACACGGCGAGGAGCACGGGCGAGAGAACTTCCGTGCGGAGTCGGCTAGGGCGAGTCACCACGAGAGAGGACATGGGGACGGGATCTCGGGACATAGGGACGGGTCTCGGAGCCTAGACGCAGAGGAGGAGCATACGAGAGAGATCTAGGATTCGTCATACGTCAGTGCGAGACCATATCGGGAGATCCTGAAGCTACGACCATCTCACTATTCGGGTGATACGGGTGGTTTTCGGGCGAGGCACAGGTTGGTGAGCTTGAGCGGATGCTTGAAGCTCTGCCTTGTAGTAGCAACACGAAAGCTCGTGTTGCGATCCATCTTCCGAAGGATGGAGCGGGAGTGCAGTGGAGGAGGACCGGGAGCGAAGCTCCATGTTGACTCGAGAGGCGATTACAGGAGCGTTTGAGGAGCGTTTTAGGAGAGCAGGTATTTACCCGGAGATTTATTCACGGCGGATAGACGAGTTTCATGACCTCCGTCGGGCATCGATGTGATGGCCGAGTATGAGAGTCGATTTACTGGACCTACTCCATCGTCGACTATATGCGGGATGAGCGGTGCATGGATTCACAGTTCATCCGGGGCTGAACTTTGGATTTAGGTGGCGCGGTGCGCATTCACTTCCCACACGACATTAGCGAGGCCGTGGAGAAGGCCTATATTGCGAGAGACAGACACGGGGAAAGACACGACGAGGCTAGAGACGAGAGTTCGGAGCCGTATCCAGCGATGCGGGATAGTAGGTCGAAAGGGGTCGATTCCTCCTCCACGGGGTGGACAAGTTCGAGGCAAGCTTCATTCGAGGCCACCACCGCGCGCGACAGCAGCAGACCCGCCCACCTTACCAACCTCCTCAGAGATTTGATGCACAGAGAGGACGTAGTATGGGGCCTCCTCCTAGGGGTCCCATCAGGACACAGGGTGCACCGAGAGCTCAGTCAGTAGGAGCTCGTCGGCGAGAGACCTCGGCGATCCATAGCCGGATCGTCAGGATCTGTATCTCAGTCATCTAGAGTACCAGCTGGAGCTGCTTCCCACTGGAGAGGACCAGGCAGCTATTATGGTTGCGGTGTTGTTGGACATCTTTGGAGAGATTGCCCACATAACCCTACCAAGGGTAAGACACGAGCTCGAGCCTCTTTTGGAGATATGGCACGGAGTCATCGGATCTACGCAGTGGTCGAGAACCGCCAGGCTGAGCATCAAAGTACTGTGATTGAGACGACAGGTAGTATTGGTGGTATTTCCACCTCTATATTATTTGATTCTGGTTCTTCTGATTCTTTTATTGCACCATCCTTAGTAGAGCGTTGTAGGCTGGTGGCAGTTAGGCAGGGCCGTAGTTGGGACGTTGAGATGGCTTATGGAGCCAAGATTTCTGTAGACTCCTTAGTCAAGGAGTGTGTAGTGGATTTGGGACCCTTCACCACTACTTCTGATCTTCGGATCCTTCCATTAGGATCTTATGGCATCATTTTAGGCATGGATTGGTTGTCCGCTCACAGAGCTAGAGTGGATTGTTACCATAAGACTATTGCTTGCATAGATGATCTTGGAGTAGAGTCAGTGATATCAGGAGTTAGGAGGGCCGTATCCATTCGCACCATCTCCGCTATGCAGCTTAAGCGGTGTGCGCGACAGGGTTGTCAGATGTTTGCTATTACGGTCAGTGACAGATCAGAGGATGAGTCGAGAGGACCTTCCCTCGATGACCATCCCATCTTATCAGAGTTTGCTGATGTGTTCCCAGGGGAGCTACCGGGATTACCTCCCCCACGTGAGATCGATTTCCATATAGATCTAGTTCCGGGCGCAGAGCCTATCTCACGAGCACCCTATCGGATGACTACTCCTGAGTTATGTGAGCTCAAGTTGCAGCTTGAGGGCCTTCTGGAGAAAGGCCTAATCCGTCCTAGTGTATCCCCTTGGGGTGCACCAGTTATCTTCGTGAAGAAGAAGGATGGATCTCTTCGGTTGTGTATTGACTATCGTCAACTGAATAAAGTAACGATCAAGAATCGTTACCCCCTTCCACGCATTGATGATTTATTTGATCAGATGAAGGGGGCTACAGTTTTCTCTAAGATAGATCTTAAGTCAGGATACCATCAGCTCAGGATTGCGGAGACAGATATTCACAAGACAACTTTCCGCACGAGATATGGCCACTACGAGTTCACAGTGGTACCTTTCGGTTTGACGAATGCCCCCGCAGTGTTTATGAGTTTGATGAATGGGGTATTCAGGACCTTCCTTGATCGCTTCATGTGCTTATCTTCCTTGATGACATTCTGATTTACTCACGCACACGTGAGGAGCACGAGGAGCACCTTCGCCAGGTTCTTCAGTGTCTTCGCGAGCAGCGCCTTTACGGGAACTTGGAGAAGTGTGCGTTCTTTCAGCCTGAGGTGCAGTATTTGGGCCACATCATTTCAGGGAAGGTATCGCAGTCGATCCTTCCAAGATTCGAGCCATCATGGATTGGCCAGCACCCACTAGTGTGACCAAGGTGCGTAGTTTCATGGGTCTAGCAGGGTATTACAGGAGGTTTGTTCAGGACTTTTCTCGGATTGCACACCCTATCACTTCTCTTCAGCGGAAAGGGAAGAAGTTTTATATGTCGAGATAGATGTGAGCAGGCCTTGATACACTTTGAAGGAATGCCTTACGAGAGCACCTATTCTTGCAGTGCCAGATCCTCAGGGTGAGTTCTACGTTTGCACAGATGCTTCCTTGGCAGGACTTGGAGGTGTGTTAATGCAGGAGGGTAGAGTAGTTGCCTTTGAGTCTCGCAAACTCAAAGATTATGAGCTCAATTATCCGACCCATGACCTTGAGCTTGCAGCAGTGGTACATGCCTTAGTGCGGTGGAGACATTTTCTTCTCGGCCGGAGATTTACACTCAGGACTGATCACTTGAGTCTTCGCCACCTCTTCACGCAGCCCAATCTCAACGCTCGTCAGCGGCGTTGGATGGAGTTACTCTGTGAGTATGACATGGAGATAGAGCATGTGAAAGGGAAGGAGAATGTGGTTGCAGATGCCTTGAGTAGGCGGAGACATGTGGCTATGGCCACCTCAGTGGGCACAGATTTGCGGAGTAGGATCTTACGGCAGCTTCCTCAGGATAGTTTCTACCTTGCGGCCGAGCGAGAGGTGATGAGTCTCGAGACCCTTGAGGGGAGATTTGATGGATTTTCATTAGAGGCAGATGGTCTTCTCAGACACAGAGGTCGGATATATGTTCCTAGAGATGGAGGCTTGAGACATGACATTTTGACAGAGGCTCATCGTGCACCTTATTCAGCCCATCCCGGGGTGAAGAAGATGCACGCCACCTTGAGACAGTTGTATTTTTGGAGAGGACTTCGGAGAGACATAGCTTCATTTGTATCCCATTGTTTAGAGTGCCAGAGGGTGAAGGCCGAGCATCAGCATCCAGCTGGCCTTCTCTATCCTCACGCCATACCGGAGTGGAAGTGGGACACCATTTCTATGGATTTCATTGTTGGGTTGCCGACGTCGAGATACCATCACGACGCCATCATGGTCACGGTGGATAAATTGACGAAAGGTAGCTCATTTTTCCCCAGTGAAGACCACCTATACAGTGTGTGTGGCACGAGTATACCTTGATGAGATTGTCAGATTACATGGGATTCCGCGGAAGATCATTTGCGACCGCGACCCTTTGTACACTTCCCATTTCTGGACCACCATGCAGTATGCCCTCGGGACAAGGATTAATTTCAGCACAGCTTATCACCCTGAGACCGATGGATAGACAGAGAGGGTGAATCAGATTTTGGAGGATATGCTCAGGATGTACGTGATGGATCATCAGTCGAGATGGGAGGAGTATCTGTATTTGGTGGAGTTTTCCTACAATAATAGTTTCCAGAGTTCTATAGGCATGGCTCCTTTTCAGGCATTATATGGTAGAGAGTGCAGGACACCTCTTAGTTGGGATAGGATTGAGGACAGGGTTTCTCTTGGGCCAGCATTATTACAGGACATGGAGCAGCAAGTTACATTGATCAGACAGAGATTGCAGGAGGCGCAGGATAGACGAGAAAAGTATGCGGAGACCAGCGTAGGACGGATCACGATTTTGAGGTAGGCACGAAGGTGTTTCTTCGTGTCAGACCGCATAAGAGCCCTATCCGTTATGGAAAAGGTTCTAAGCTTGCTCCTAGGTTTGTGGGTCCCTTTGAGATCTTGGAGCGCCTCGCCCTTAGGCCCTTAGCCTATCGTCTAGCACATGCCACCTAGCTTATCGCGCGTCCATGATGTTTTCACGTTTACTTGCTTAGGAGATATATTTTTGATCCTTCTCATGTGCTAGATTGGACTGCATTGCAGGTGCGGGAGGATCGGGGCGGTGATGGTGGAGCCCATGCATTTTAGATCGCGGGACCACAGGGCCTTCGCGGCGAGAGAGATTGATCGAGTTCGGGTCCAATGGGACAGTGCGATGAGAGCTACTGCTTTACTTGGGAGGATGCTACATCATTGCGAGCTCGGTTTCCACACTTATTTCATGACTTCCGGGAGGAAGTCTAGTCTAAGGGAGGGGGATGTAATGCCCACTTCCCTATGACACTTAGTTGATTATCATTTTGAGTTATGCAGACTTTTGGATATGGACATGACTTATACTTACGTTGATTAGCATGATGTTTTGTGAGTAGATGCATTTGGGTTATGATTGGATTTTGTTTTCTGTATGATCTACACTGGCTCATGGACAGACTATTGGATACTGATATTATTTTTATATGGATATATTGCATGTGTTCTAACATTGGATTTCTTCGCCATGATAAGTAGAATGTAGTTGTTGAATTTACATTACTATAACTTTGGATAATGATGGAATGCATAATTAAGTTGTGATTTAAACCTTGAAATAATGGATAATTGAATTACGTATAGATGTTAATAAATTTCATGCATATGGTTATTTTGGACATTTTGACATGGCCATGAGGCCGAAGGAGGTATTTTGTATTTTGCGGGAAACACAACATGATCACAACCATGAGGGGGATTGGGAACCAAACACAACGGGATGTCGGGTGGTTCTGACATTTGGTCATCAAGGCAACTAGTGAATTGTATTGTGTTACCTTTGTTCTTTTATGTGTTAAGAAAAATTTCCATGAGGGGGAAATTTTCTAATGTGACCAAGGGGGTAAGAATTTTAATTACTTGTTTTAACTTACTTTAGTAGGTGATTTCATTTGTGATGTTTTTTTTTTAAAAATTACTTTTGCTAAGTATGTTTAGATTAATGTAACATCTTGTTTTAATTTTTTTAAGTTTTGGAGGGAAGTCTAGTGGGTGTAATTAATTTTGATGGTTGGCTCCTTGAGCCTTGTGTTTTCCTCTTGTATTGAATGCTTGTTTTGAGTGTTGACCACTCCAAATCCTTTGAATCTCGAATTTGAGATTTAGGGCAATTTTGGGGGACTTGTGGGACAAGTTGAACTTGTCCCACACTTCCCAAAACCCCTTACCAACCATATCTATGGGTTGGGAAGCCAAAAAGGGGATTATTTATTGTTTTGGGAAGGGAAATGTGACTTTGGAGTGCACTTGTCTTCCTTTTGCATTTAATTGTGCCTTAAGACACATGGGAAGGGATGGATGTGGAAGAGAGATGTCATTCAACCCAACCACCCATTTATTGTGTTTTGGGAGTTGAGTTGACTATGGGAGGTGGTCTTGAGGATGTGTGATGTGGCATCCTACAAGGAGCCACATCACCCTCACTCTTCCCTTTTGTCTATTTATGGAAATTTCCTCTCTTGTTGAGGGGGTTGGAGGTTTTTGTTGAAGAGTTCTTTTTTTTTTTTATTTTTTTTTGGAGAGAAAAGAATTGGGAGAAAGAAAAAGAAGGAGCTTGGACTTGCATGCTTGGATTGTTTTGGAGGGAGCTTGGACAAAGCTTCTTGGTTTAGGCTTCTCCAATGGAGAGGTAGGAAACCTTCTCCCTTTTTGCTTTCTTATTGTTGTTGCTTTTATGCTTAAATTTGTAGAAAATGTATGTTTACTTTTGTGTATTGTGGAAAAATGGATAGAATGCTTAATGTGTAGTGTAGGAGAGGTCTATGGGAAAACTCATGAGGGAGGCATAAGAGTAGAATAGGAAATTGTGGAGGGAGTTTGAGAGGGATGCCCATCTTGGGTAAGAATGTTCACATTCTTACCTTGTCCTTGAGGGAGCCATAAGAGGAGGGAGGTATAAGAGTATGGGAGGAAAAAGGGGTACTTGAGGGAGGCATAAGAGTCATAGGGGCTTGAGTTTTATTGTGGAGGGTTTGGATGGGCATCTCATCTCAATGGGGAGGCATAAGGAAAACTTTCCCATAGTTCCTTCTCTTGTTGGCTTGGATGAAAGCCTTGTTGTGAAAAGTATTGTGTTATTTGTGTTTCCTTTTTGTTTCTTCTTTTAACCTTGAATGTTGTGAAGAAAATTGTATTGTGGAAGCAAGTGTTGTTGCCTTGAGTTGGAGACCACCCTTCATTGTGTTGTGTTTGGGGCTCGGGGGTCAATGGAGGAGATTGCTTCTCTTCTCCATTGAGTTTTGGTTGGGAGGAGAGTGTTGCCTCTCCCCCTATCTTGGTTGTGATTTGAAATACTTGGAACTTGGAGCATGGATGAAGAACACCTTGGAGCTTGTGAAGACTTCTTCCTTTTTCCTTTATATATATTATTTTGTTTTACCACCTTGTGTATGTGAAAAAAGTTGTATCATCTTGTTTTCATTTCAAAAATAAAGGACATTGTAATCTATATTTTTTCCAAAAGTCACATGGTTGAATGCAAATTTTACTTGAAAGGTGTTTACATTATTGAAAATATTGTAAGGAAATAAAGAAATGATATGTGCCCAAAAAAAAGGGGGGGTTGTGATCATCTTGTCTTGTGATACTATTGGGAAGTTTGTTGTATATACCTTCTTGTTGAAATGTTGGTAGATCTTGTTTAAAACTTAATGAAAATATTGTTGGACTCTTGTGTGGAATGTTAGGATATTTACAAAAATATATATATACATACTAGATCTCATTTTGTTGCAAAAAAAAAGAGGTATTGAAAAGTGAGAATATTAGTGTATATTTTCTTCTTGTAGTATGGATGGATAGAGTTAAGTTTTATTGAATTTCCATTGTGCCAATAAAGTAAATCATGTCCTAGATCTACTATGTTTACCTTCTTTTAAGTATCCATTGTAAAATTATTGACAAATTGTAGAAGTAGATGAAATTATCAACTTGCTTGAAAAAATCCCATGATGTTATTAAATTATGTGGAATAAATTAATAAAAGACTATAAGTTTATTAAGTCTAATTATTATTCCCTTAATACAAAACAAATTACATATTTAAAATTAAAATATATTTGGTAATAAGAATAATGAATTTACTAATAATTTTGGATAAGCATAACGATATTAATTTATTTATTAAATAATAGAAGAAATAATTTGGAAAAAGATTTTATAATCAAAACCTACAAAGGCGTTTTATAATTTAAATGCAAATTAAATACAAAATACCTATCATAAGATATGTATAAATAATCAATAAAATAAGGATGGGTCTCATGATAATTAATCATATGTAAGACTATCTCCATGATATAGGGCTCCTTCTATTTTGCCAAACAAATTGGGTTTCATTCATATTATTATTGAAACGGATCCACCTCTATGAGATTCTCCCTACCACGTCACATGGCATTTCCAATAATTGCGTGAAATTTACATCTTTATGGACCTTTGTTTAATCCTTCCTCAGCCAACGATTTGATAAAAATCTCTCGGTAAGATTAAAGAATTTTGACGCAAAAATTTCATCAAATGTTGCAGGTTTTTTTAAAACTTTCACTTCACTTTTCCCAATCGATTTTGATAAAAATTATCACGAAGGAGAACCTGAATTTGAGGATGTATTCGATACTTGAAACAAGTGCAGGATAACAACATAGTTGACGACTGTCGACTCGTTTTTCTAAATCGCCTATCTCTGTCCTCCATCGTTTGAATAAATTCTCAAAAGAAAAAAAGCAAAAAAAAAAAAAACCGATATGGGGATGCAAATTTGTTTGAATCCACCTAGATAACAACATAGTTGGACCTGATCATTTTCTACTTCCATCTCCCCTCTCCACTACCCGTCCGACTAAAACACCTCTTCACGCCTTTTTTGCCTCCTTGTAGCCTTTGCTTCACTGCAGGCTCGGAGAAATTAAAAAAAACACCGATCTTTATGATTCTAGATTTGCAAAAATCCTTACTCTTGTTTTCCATGGCACAGGTGAATGTGCAGCAAAAATACCAGAAGGTGTCTTCATCTTATCTTCCACACCCCACATAGTCCCACGCGCGGCATAGAGAGAAAACGTGTTTAGGCGATCTGATCGATGTAGATTTGCAAAATCTAAATGAATTAATTGGGCCAGGTGGCGGGAGGAGTTTTCTTCACACAAGGAGAGGAGGTCTTAATGGTGGACGGTGGTTGTTGAGACACCCACCGCCCCCAACCAAACAAATTAAAGCATGGTTGAAATACTTTTTCCCCCCCCCCGATTTGACTCTTATTCTTTTAATTTCAAATTTCAAATGTATGTATAAGCATATAGACTTATTTGAGTATAAATTTTAATATTATATCTATATATACATCACTTAAATTAAAAGTATCTAATCCCTTTAAAGAGATATCTAAGAACATATATTAAAAGATTTCTAAAAGTCTTCAAGACAAATAGCATATATGTGTTATCCTTATCTCAATGGTAATATATATCTCTACAAATTATATATTAAAATATATAAAAAAAAAAATCAATAAAATTATAATACATGCATCTACCCTGTCACCTTATCCCTTATAAAATGGTTCATAAAGTGAAAACGTCAGTCAAATACCCTTATGCATCTAGTATCACCATGCTTGAAACTCAAAATTATCCACTAAGGAAGAGACGAATACAACAAATATTGAAGTCCAATTGACAATTATTTAATCCCAAAAGCTCGGACCGAATCTCGCAACAAAGGAATAAAAATGAAATATTAATTTGCGATAGTAAAATTTAATTGAATTCATCTAGACATTAACACTTAAGGAAATTCTTATAAAACTTAGCAAAATCGGCTCAAACCGTTTTGCAATGGTCATCTTCTTGTCAAGAAATGTAAATGTTAAAATTGCAAATCAATCAGACAAATTGAATCTTGAAATCTCTCTTAAATACACCTAAGAACAATTTTCCATGTCTATTTGACATGTTGAGAGAGGGACAAGAACAAATTGAACAAGTTAAAATTTACTAGTTTGCACTGTAAAAGACTGCAAAATGTTTTCACAAAATTTACCCCTTAAACTTTATCAAAATAAAAAATTAATGATCTTTGTGTAAAGAGGACGTTGAGATCTTTCCAGAAAGTCCTCGTTTGCCCAAAATCGAGTCCTCTATCAAAAGTTATGGCCTTCTGAAGTTTTTCCTTCACTTGGCATAAAAAAAAAATTGGGAAAAATTTCCTTGGTGGGCCCGAATTTTTCCCTTAGAACTTCAGAAAATTTTTGGAAAATTTTTCCTAATTTTCCCCGCCGACTCGCAGCCAATCAGAGGCTACCACGTGGCACCACAAGGTGGTGGCAGAGGGGACCCCTTTTTAAGCTTAGTGCTCCCGGAAAATTTTGGGAAATTTTTTCAAATTTTCCCCATTGACCCGCCGGGCCACAACCAATCAAGTGATGCCACGTGGTGTCACGAGGCATCGGCAAAGGAGCTAGTCCTTTTTGTCTTTTTACATTTCAAAAAAAATTAGGAATTTTTTTCAAATATTCCCTGCTACTACTAACCCGTAGCCAATCAGGAGCCACCACGTGGCATCGGGAGGTGTCGGCGGAGGCATGGGTGAATGCTACCCTCTTAGCCCTTCGGGGCATTAAACTAATTTTCTCCCTATCGCCCCACCTTCCCCACGTTGGCTTAGGAGATGCCATGTGTCCCTTGCAAACTTGCGGGAGCGCGGGAGTAAAGTTGGCTTTCGCCCGCCGCAAGAAGATTTTTTTATAATGTCTCCCGCCGCCCGCTCATCCCGCACCGACTGAAGGCGCCACATGTCCCTAGTGGACTTGCGGACCCGTGGGTGCGCGGGCGCAAAGTTATTTTTTTTTCCTGCATGGGAGAATTTCTGAAAGTCTCCCCGTGGCCCGTTGACCCACCCTTGAGGCAAATTTTCACCCTTGGGCCCGCATGCCCGCTCTTTGGAAAATTTTCACCCTAAGGCCCATTGGCCCATAACTCGAAAAATATGAGGAGTTAGGAGGAATTCTTTATATCGCTGGAAAGGTGGAGAAATTTCCTATCCAATGGAAGTGATTTAAGGAAATTTTGAATGTGTTAAGTTTAAGAAAAAATAAGTTGAACCTTTAAGCTAGTTAGAGAGTGGGTATGGTGAGGAATTACCCTCTCGAACCTTATCAACCTTCTAAACCTAAAATTTGGACCTTATGACCTCTAATTATTGTTAATAAAAGAGAAGTATGTTCTAGTGGATTAGAATTATTCCGAACCTCGTTAGTGACAATTGTTGTCTTGAACCCCGTTGTAGATTCTTTTAATAAAAAAAAATTCCATAATTTTCCTAATCAATCATAGGTTGTTCTTGGGTCTCAAGTGGGTTGTTTTAGCGGGCGATACATTGATTATCTTTTATTCATAATACATTAAAGAAATTGAAAAATTGTTTTAATTCTATAAAAGAAGATATAGCCTTGACCCGAGGTAATGTAGCCTATCGATCCTCTTAAGGTAAATGTTGTGTTTAAGGAATCCATGGAGTTTGTAGAGCTGGTTAATCTTGATATACCAAAATCAGTTACAAGGGCTGCCATGTTGGCATCTAGAAGCACATTGCTCGGTTTTAAATCACAGTGTACAACTTGTACAGGACAATCATAATGCAAATATTCCATGCCATGGGCCACATCTATGGCAATGTTCAAACACTCACTCAGCCCCAACTTAAAAAAATCCCTCCTTCGATACCGTCAGGATACATACATGTTTCCAAGCTCCCATTGGACGCAAACTGAAGAACCAATGCTTTGAAGTTTAGGTATGAACATGCACTGATGAGTCTAATGAGATTGCGGTGTCGAATCCTCCCCAAGACTTTGCACTCTGTTTTAAAACTTTTCTGACCTTCTTCCTTGGATGAATTGAGAACTTTGATAGCAACTACCTTCTCATCCCTTAAAGTCCCTTTATAGACTGATCCAAAGTTACCCACTCCAAGCAAATTTGCCTCATTAAATCCATTTGTTGCAGTGAAAAGATCCTGATATGTAAACTTTGGATACCCCAGTCTTCTAAACATAATATTTGATAGATCAATGTGTTGTCTCAAAAATTTCTTCCTCCAAATTATTCCTAAGATTATCATTAAAGAGCATAGCAGAAATGTAGCGACTCAACAGTTGACAGAATTACTTTTCTAAAAGTGAGTTCTTTCCTTGGCCATGTTTCGGGCATGAAGGTAACAAGTATTTTTAGAACTACTTAGTCCAGTTTTTCCTATCAATAATGTAGTCACAGTTTTATTGGGAAACAAACCCTGTTCTGGAATCGGACCTGCCAAATGATAGGAAATTGGAAGAGAGATCAAAACTCTTTAGATATTTTAATTTTCTAAGTGCATCTTGTATCAAACATGTAAATGCATTGTGAGAGAGATTAAGATACTCCAGTGCTATGCAGTTTGCTAGTACGCTTGGAATCTCTCCATCAAGCCAATTTTTAGACATGTCTATTGCTTGAGCACTTACAATCTTACTTATCTCTCCGGGTAGGGGCCCATGTAAGAAATTCCATGACAAATTTACATAGAATTGAATGTTTTGAAGACTGGCCATAACTTCTCCAGGTATTTTTCCCCTCAATTCATTGTGAGAGAAGTCAAACAGTTCTAAATTGCGATATTTCCTTAGCTGTTAGAGTCTACCAAATGAATCAGGAATTCTAGAAGATAAGACTGACATTTATCAGTCCCAGACTTCGCAGCTGACAGATATCTTCTGGAATACGTCCTAATCTGTTGCCACTCAAATATAATCTTTCCAACTTCCGCAATATTTTAATTCCATATGGAATGTGAGCGCAATGAGAGAATCCATTGAGCTTTGGCTCCCACTAACAAGTTTATTGTACTCTAATCTAATTGCTTTAAGTGAGATGAACTTATTCAGCTTGTTGTCATCTAGAACAAGTGACTCGATTTTGGAACAATTTCCAATGGAATTTGGGATAATTCTGCTGAGGTGATTTTCCCAGAGAAACAAAAGTTTCAAATTTGTCAGCTTGAAACAGAGTTCCCATGGAATATGTCCAATTAGCTAGTTCACGTACAAGCCTAACATGACAAGAGCAGTACAGTTCAGGAGCGAAGTTGGGATTAGTCTAATGAGTGGGTTTTCAAAAATTTACAGAACATTTAGTTTTGTCAGCTTACCAAAATCAGGAGGATTGAGGCCTGCGAGAATATTTATCGCCAACTCTACGTCATTCAAGGCAGAGAGGTTCCCCATAGAAGAGGGGATGGAGCCTGAAAAATTACTTTTTATGAAGATTGATGATCTGTAAATGGGTGAGCTCGCCCAATTCTGTGGGAATGGGGCCCGAGAGATTGTTTCCTCCTAAATCCAAGTCAATCAAGGCCGAGAAGTTTCCAAGTCAAGAGGGAAGCGTACCGGTGAGATAGTTTTATCCAAAGGAAGGATCTTCAGATCCGGCAATAGCCCTAGCTCAGTTGGAATATCCCCTCTAGCTGGTTAAAGGAGAGCCCCAAGTGTCCTAAATTACAGCAGCTGCTGAGACTGGCAGGAATATGACCGTGATGGGTATTATTAGAGAAATCTAGTGAACGCAGAGTAGAAAGATTCCCCACCAGAAGTGAACGACCATTGGAACAATCGTCTAATGAAATTACACAGAGGGCTAAAATTTATCTCATTTTATAGCCCATAGTTATACCGTAACGGACTTGGATCACATAATCAGATAATTTCTTATCTCACAGCCTATACCTTAGTGGATTTGAACATGATTTGGCACGATAATTGAGAAATTCCAGAGAGCCTTTGGTCAATCCTTGGGATGCCATGAGAACCCCTGAAAACTTTAAATATGTTTTCCTTGGATTTACAATATACTTGGGCATGAATCCATTGAGATATATCAGACCCAAATACACAAATGCCTGCGCAAAGGTGAAATACCACCCATAGCTGCATGCACACAAAAAAGCAAATAACCCATTTAAAACCCACCACATCTACCCTGTGTTTGTTAATTTGTGTACTGATTCATTAATTTTACTGTGGGAACTGTTTTTTATATTAATAAAAATGAAGAGAGTTACATTAGTAGAGATGAAATGATGAAATGCTGTGAAGGCAACAACAAAACAGAAAACTCCACATGGGCAACATTAAAACACCCAGAGAACCAGTAGAAAATAAAGGAAATAAATTACACCAGCATGTTTGTTTCAATACTAATTACTGTAGCTCATACCTACTCTACGTCATCTGACCCAGCAATTTTTTGTTCGTTAGAAGATTCAACGAGATCTTCTTCGTCTCCGAAGGGAGGAAATTTAACAGTAGAAGCGCACCTGCTGTGTGGATACAGAGGGCATTTGATAATCGTAGAAGCGTCAAATTTATCAACGCACACGTAAATCTCAAATAATTGAGACTCTCCCTCCTCGCTTACGTTACAATCTACTCCCGGTAGCTCGCCAGTCGCATCACGGATCGCTTCTTTGATATGAGATACGCTGTATTCTGCCCCATCCGGTCTAATTCCTGCAAATTTAAGCGCTCCAAGAATGTCGATCTTGCGTCGCAAGGAAAGAGCCTTGTCGAAGTATTCGTGCTGGTTCAGATTGAGGGAGCAAGTGCCGTGTTTCTCCCACTCGTGTTCCCAGAATCTGTGTCCATTACTGCTTGGGCAGCTCAGAGATCCCCAGTACTCGTTCAATTCCTCCACTAAATCTGAGATCTGTGCAGAAACAAAAAATAACATAAAAAAGCTCGGATTTAGTAAAACGTTCATAAGGTTGAATGATCAACCATACCCAAAAAAATAATTATAAACAATAATTTAAGAATATAATAATGGTATGAGACAGTCACCTGTGAGAATTCAAACTCGTTAGAGGAATCGCAAAACTGTGGCCATTTTCCAGTTTTGTAATTTGGCCACAAGCCATGAATGGAAAAATCTGAAGCAGGTTTTCCTGTGAGAGGATAACAGCATCCTCTCTTCGTATCACAGAAGGATCCAGGCCACTGCATTCATCACAACATTAATGTAAGTAACCGAACAAATATGTTAACAGAAAAAGAACATGTATAAAGCTTCAAATTAATACCTGCTGCACGAAATAGTAGAAATCAAAGGAACTAGCTGTCGCAACCGCATAAAACTCGAACAAAAACACCAACAAAATGAGACTCTGCATACGACTGTAACTCCCCATTATGCAATGCAGATAATCTCTCCCGCATGAAATATATTTATAAGCTTATCAAGGATTGATGAACAAGCAAATTTTGTGGTTTAATTATTCATGTCGTGTTTTTCAGGAGGAATAAATTGGAAGTTAAAGTCATTGTTGGATTTTTCTTATTGTTGTTGTCAGATGAACACATGTTTCTTGCCGCTCAGAAAATCCAAGCTTGTTACACGGAATTATTTATTGGATAAGGCACAATATCTGTTTTGTTTTATGACAGAAATCAATGCAAATGCAATGCAAGTTCGATTATTTATCTGAAGAAGTATCTTCTTCGTTGAATAAGTATAATTTAACGTGGAAATCATCTCTTTTGGGACAAGATGTATGAATAGAAAACGAAATTTAATGATAAGTACAGTGTAAATGTCATGGCTTCTCATTTGTTTAATATGTAAAATCATGTTTTACGAAGAAGATCCATTTTCATAGATTAATAAATTCATATAAATCTGGTCTTTGTACAATTGTTAACTTAAGAAATTGGCGCATTGCAACCAAGTTGCTCAGGTTTGAGTTGCTGTTGCGGTCAGCTCGACAATAGTGTTATTTGATTCTGTCGTCTTAACGAGAAACATAATAATAATTATATAGTTATAATAATAGTTGAATGATTCAACCGTATTAAAAAAATATTTTTAATGGGTTGTTAAATGAGATGTTATTTTCAGGCTGGTCAAACCAATATAATTCAATGAATGATCATTTAAGTATTCGGATGAGGCGTTTTTTCTACATTAGTCCAATTAAGATGATCTAATATTTAAGTAGGGAAGAGTCTATCCATGACATATGTTTGCAAGGTTGGATGGTTAACCAATCCAATTATCCATGTGTTGTCTATTAATTTTTTGGGGTGTTTTTTGATTAGTTGATTGACCATTCAACCTTGCAAACATATGTGATTTTTATGTGTGGTGAAGTGTATGTTATATGTATTTGTTGTAGAGATTGTATTGTAGGGTGTATCGTCTAAGTTTATTTTGTTTGGATTTGCTTAATGTGTGAATCGTGTGTGTGGAAAAGAGTTTTTTTGAATAGGTACCATAATGGAGACATTGTAGTATGACAATTTGAAATATGAGAAAGTATTTAAGAAGTATCTTGAGTATTTGTTTGGAAATTAGAGGTTTGCGTTGATGTTAACATTTTTTTATGTGACTCAATATTGAGGCATTGTATTAGAACAATGCATTATGATATGCTAATAATTTGAGGTTACCATTTATGTAGTAATTGTGAGACATTGTATCTGGGATGAACTTTAATAACCCAACATTGAGGCATTATATTGGAATGGTGCATTCCAATATATTAATTTGGATGCCATTTATTATGTAATTGTAGTTTGATTTAGTAATTTTATATGAGTGTATTACATGTAGGGCCATATGTTGACATTTTTGTATTGATTTTCGTGGTACGCACTATGCATATGCAATGTAATGTACCTATTTCAAGACAATGTAGTACAACAATGCAATATGATATACTACTTGAGAAGTACCTTGCAAAAGTGTTTAGAAATTAAGTATGTATTATGTCAATGATGTGTAATTGAGGAGGAAGTTTTTTACACCTCAACCAAGTCGCCTCTTCTTTTCACGCATATACATTTTTGTGTACATTATTCTTACGTGACACTCGAATGTAAAAGCGAACAAGATATTCCGGTTTGCTAATGAGTGTAGTGAATGTTAGTCCATTCCGGTCAATGTTGCCAATGTACATTGTTGACTTATCAAGTGTCATTCCTTCAACCTTTTGTACAATTAGGCCCCACAACATTTTGAGCAAGTTCTATCATCGATTTTTGAGGTGACAAGAGGCATCGACAAATGCGTTGGGCGGAGGATGTCCCAGGGGCTTGTGGTATTTTTGGAAGTCGACAACCAATCAACTTTAAAGGATAGAAAGTCAGGTGGTTGTGATTCTAGATTGTAGATAAGTTCTACGTCATACTTGAGTGCCCCATCTACAAGTTCAGATTCGACCCATAAATTTAATATCAACATGACCTTTTTTCCTTTGCATAGAAATACTCTAACTCCCAAGTGAGTGTCGTTGAGGTCTAATAACGCCGCACGTATTCTTTGGTCAAAACTTCTTATTAAAATTGTGTAGTACCCAGCAAACCAACAAAAATTAATAATAAAGGAAGGTTTGAATGCTCGGGAAGGAGGCACTTAGAGAGGTGAGGCTACCATGCAGGTGGTTGGTACAAAATTAAAATGATTCCAAAGTGTGGCAGGGGTCAGCGTGGAGGAGTATGGAAGCACATGGGCCTCCCTAACAGACCATTCAGACCTGTCATTTTCCCTGCATAATGGTACACACTCCATTTGAGATCCAGAGGAATTAACCACGCTGTAACCCAGTCGACCTTGTAATTTTAACATCATTGGGATAGTTGCAGCATATACAGAATGGATAGGTGAAACGATGTCAAACAGAGTTTTTGCCTATAGCCATCCTAAAATCGGTATCTTTTTGGGTTAAAATAGTCCATCGCAGGAAGATAAATCTGCATCCCTAGTATCTCCTCATCTCACTATACATAGGTTGATTGAGTTAGAATCATTGACGGAGAAGGGATTTGAGCTAGGCTGCATTGAGGGGATCAGGGTTACCTTACTCTGAAGAAATGGCATGGGATAGATGGTGCATTGCTTCATTTCTTGAATCAAAATGAACAGAAACTTCCCATCAAAAGGGTAACCTCCAAGGCACACGATGAAACTCTATTCTTATGATAGAGGGCTCTCTCGTACTTGTCTGAAGCCACTTAAGGTCCAGATCCTAAATTTAAAGGAAGTTTCCTGCCTACTCAGAGTTGGTGCGATGAGATTCGTACGCTTTTGTTGAAATGGATTCATGGCATGGTTCCTTAAAGCTATGCAGTGGTAGCATCTACCTAGCAGGCATTGATGGGAAGGACTGGGACTCTAAAACTGAGGAGCTCAATTATTTCAAGGAAGCTCTCTTGTCTCTACGTTTGGCTAAGGAGGTGCTTTCGATTCATGAATAGTGGAGGGCTAATGTTGTTGAACATCTTAAGAGAATGGGGGTTCTCAAGAATCTTAGCACATTCTGCAACAAACTGGCCATTACTGCTAATGGAGATATTGACCCAGGCAGCTCAGAGAGACTACTTTCAGTTACTATTCATATCAGTTACAACGATGCTTTGTTTATGCAAATGCTTTCATCTTTAGAGAGGGTTTTGGATGGACTCAAGAAGAATAAAAAATTCATCTGGTTCCTGGTTATTTCACTAAGGATGAGTGGCAAGTCATAACTAGCGAATTGGGATCTAATTCACGCCATCTTTCTGAACTTTATAGCCTTAAGAAAAGTCGTTCGTCCAGAGACATTTAAGAGGAAAACAAGTGGAGCTGGTTTTGGACTTTTGGGCATATGCTTTGATGACATGAGCATTTCTTATAGAGCCAACTTAAATTTAATCATTTTGACTGCGTTGTTGAAATTCTTCGCCTCACCGGCTACTAAACAATATCATGACACACCAATGAGGCATGTGGTGGTTAAGTGAAATCATTTTCTTGGTGTTGGTAGGCACATGTGGTAAGTTCGTTGATGTTGTGGAATTCTTCGTTCTTATAGGGTTAATGTTTGCGTGGCCTTGGACGTTGTCTTGATTGGTACAGATGGAGGGGTTATGGGTGCACGTGAACTTCTTAACAGAATGCCTTGGTGAGATTTGGAGTGTCATGAAATGCTGGTGGACCTACCTAGAGCCCCTGTTTCACTGCATCATTCATGGACAAGCATGATCTCCTTACTGAAATCTTTTATGGTTTTCGTAATTTGGTTATTCATTTGTAATAAAATAAAAATATTAAACTATTAGATACTCAAACAATTAGATATTTTAATAGACAACTAGTGCAATCAATAAAACAACACCTCGTGATTTTACTACCGACTTTCAATTTGACCCTCAACCATGTCACGACCACAACCTCATGTATTGCTAAACCTAGGGTGTCAAAACTTGGTTCTCGTGTCCATTGGTTTTTGGTGAGAGCTAGATGAGTTAAATAAAACAACCATTTATGTCTACCTTGCAAAGTTTGATAAATGCAATTTCTAGAGACATATAAAACAACCTTCCGAGCCCCCAAGAGTGACGCTCAAGCGTCGTATGTGTTCCTTGTTATGAGGAGAGTCACACCAAGATTTATATTGACCCCTAAAGAATATTTGTACTTTCTTCGTTCCTCCTCTAGGATCCCTTCTACCTCATTTTGCACTTTTAGAAGCTACTAAAACCGAAAAGTTGGGTTTCGTATCGACTCATTGTGTGGATCCTTAACAACGAAATGTTTGTCCACCTTCGCAAACATCTATTTTTTTACTAGAAAATTGTTGGAACCTTTGGTTTGGGAAAAGCACATTCTTGGTTAGTTTGGCAAAGGGGTTTGTAGGCCTCCGAGTCATTGTTTGACTAGGTCAAACTTGGCCGATTATGACCGGTGGCTCTAGAAAACCATTTGCCAATTGTACATTGTTTGCTAGTTTTGACTCTCGTAAGTCCCTGTCGATTCTTGATATATATATGGACACGTAGAAATTTTCTTGTTGTGAATTTTCTTATCGGAAGAGAGTCTTTGAATGCACTTTCTTATCCTCTGAGTCAAAATTCGGCGTCTTTGAATCTATGTGAAAATGTAAAAGAAAGATGTAGGACTCTATTCAAGTTAGCAAACCATCATAGAAACTTATTAACACTTATAAATAAGCTGTTTCAAGCTCTATTTTGTGACTTGTGTGAAATTTGACTTTTGGCAAAATAGTGTTTCTCTTTCTTCCCTATCTCTTTCTCTCTCCTCTCTAAGTTAAGGAATGAAATGAAATGAAATGAATATATGCCCAAACCCTCCTCTTGGTGTGTGTGTATTAATACTAAAATGTAAATGGAAAACAAATAACGTTAATTATGCTATACTTAGGTGGATTCCATGCCATCGATTTATCATTGATTTCATGCTCACATGGTTTTACAGAAGCAAGTAAGATGCCGAAACGACGTGGTTGTAATTCGTTGTGTATTATTATAATTTATATTTGAAACAATGTGATTGTAGAGGGTTGTACCAACTTTTTTAATGAATTGAAAGACTTGTTATTGAAGTTTGATAGTATGTATGAGATGTTAGCTTTAGGGTACTTTGGGAAATGTACATCGATGCGGCCTAGAATATACTCTCGATAACACCCTAGTCATGCTTGACACATCACTCACCCCTAGTCTCGAGTGCTCACCGAAACACACAAAGGTATCGGGTCCCTTTTAGGGTTGTTGTAGTAGGATGTTAGCGTGATGAAAGAATAAACATATAGATCCATAACTAACTCAAGAGGAGATTAGAGACAATGTCATAAGAGCAGGCCACACTTGGATTAGTAGAAACATATAAAAACATATAGGAACATATAGGAACATAATGCATAATCCATAATCCGTCAATCCGTCATAATGCATTGAGAAACATATAGAAACATATAGAACTGCTTTCTGGGTGCCATTTTTACCTTGCGTAATCATATCCTCTTTAACTCTCAGTAATTTGTGAACCAAACCCTAGCTCGATTCAATTGTTCCCTAGGTGGAAACTTCGTTCCCCTAACTCCTCCTTGTCGCCTTGCTTCGCTCAAACCCTTCACCATCGGGTACACAAGCTTCTTTTCACACGAGTTGTTTGTCATGCTTGGTTTCACATCCTTCACACCTTAACCCGATCACTCGGCTCTTCGCACTTGACTTCTTTCAAATAATCTTAATCGCAACGGTAAAAATGAATTCGCATCCCATCCTTATATAGTTTTTCAAATTTTGATGCATTTATTGCTCCTTCACCTACCAAATATCCTCTCATTCATTGACCAAATTTGTTCATTCCGCATGGTACATCTTCACGCCCTAGCTATAACCTTCTAAATAAGCACCTTCCTACCCTCTTTTCATTGACTTCTCTTCAATGTGCATGCTTGCACCCGAGTACCTTGTCACTATACCTTCTTCCGGAAGTTATCACGACCTCTCCTTACCTCGCGTTATAATTTTCCTTCTTTCATCTCCATCCTTGGTCACTTTTGAGAAACAATCTTCTTTTAATTTAAAGCACACTCATAACAACTTATTTGTTTCACCTTTCAATTTACACAATTTTGTACCTAGATATCAATAACCACCCCACACTAAATGGATGTGTAGTCCTCTATGCATCAACATTCTTTACATAGTAATTAGCTTCATGGCAAAAGCGCAAGCGCGCTTATTACACAAGAACAAAACTAAATTGACAAAGCATAATGACAAGTGAAGGAAATACGTTAAGGAAATACAAAATTGAAAACCTAATCTAAATGGCAATACTGCCTTATTACAAACACCAAGAATACTTATTTAGAGTAGGGCTTCACTTACTTCGTTGAAATAACCGAGTAGCCATGTTCCATCAAGTGCTTCTAACTAGCAAACACCTGATTCAAGTATGTGAGTGATGACATATGGCCCCAACCAATGTACTTTGAGCTTTCTGGATGGCACAAGAACTTAGAGTCATAAAGAAGTACCATTTGTCCAATCTCAAACTTCTTATCCCTTATGTTTATGTCATGCCATGCTTTCTGCCTGGCCTTTTCCTGCTTCTGACTCCATCGTGTTATGGCTCTTTGCTCATCTAACTAAATCATCTTCTCAATACACTTTTCTAAAGCCTGCTCATCATCTAGACCTCTAGCATGTGCAATGCACAAAGAAGGTAACATAAATTCTATAGGAAGAATGAATTTTATGCCAAACACCAACTAAAACGGTGTGGCTTTGTTCAATCTCTTATAAGTTGTTCTATATGCCCAAAGAATAGCTGACACTTTATCATCCCAATCCTTTCTTCCAACATCACAAATTTTTATCAAAATCTGGCTCAAAATCTTGTTGAAAGCCTCAGCAGTTTCATTTGCCTGAGGATGATAGGGTGTAGTTTTATGGTGTGCAACCATAAACTCATCTAATAGGATCCTGATTGTCTTATTCAAAAAGTGTGTACCCCTATCACTTTTCAAACTTAAATGACATCCATATCTTGTAAGAACATTCTCCCATAGAAACCTAGTTGTTGTAGTTGTTGTATGGTCAACCTTCGTAGGTGTTGCTTCTGCCCATTATGTGAGATAATTTGTGCAAGTAATGATATAGTGCGATCTAGTCCTACGCAAGGCTGGCAAAATAGGTCCTACAAAGTCAATGGCCAATTTCTCAAATGGTTCTGCACTGATAATAGGTCTCAGTGGCATTTCATCTCTTTGTCTTGGTGTTCCCGTGCGCTAATAATGGTCACATGCTTTACAATATTCTTTACATTCTTTATCCAATGTCTCCCACCATAATCCAAATGAGTAGATCTTCCGTAGTCACATCACTTACATAATGGCCTTCTGCAATACCACCATGGTCTTCATCCATAATATCCTTGCGCCATGCTCTAATACACAATGGCGTTATACTTAATCTCTGCATAACTTGTAGAGGTCACCATTGATTAACATAAATAGTGTCGTGTGTATAGCAAGTTGTTTCTTTTCTAATGCCTTCATTCCTTTTGGTGCCACACCAGTTCGTAGAAAGACAATAACGCCTTCTAATTCTAAGGGCTCATGTTGTAACCTATATAACTGTGCATCTGGCATGGTTTCTTCAATCAGTATGTGCTTCTTCTCTTGAGTGAATTCTAGACAAGTGGTCTAGTCCAGAGTTACTTTTCCCTGGCTTAACCACAACTGTGAAGTCAAACTCTTGAAATAGGAGTACCCATCTGCATATGCTCCTCGCAAGACCGGTTTGTTCACCAAATACTTTAATGTCATGTGATCTATATAAAATAAAAATGGGGTAATGCATAGATCATTGACAAAGCTTTGCGCTTTGTAGTTGTATAATTCTGCCAAACAGAGTCAACTTCTTACTAACAAAACAAATTGGATGATTCACAATACCTTCTCTAGGTTGAGCTAATATTGCGCCAATGGTCATGCCAGAAGCATCCACATGCACATGAAATGGTTTGTCCAATGAAGGGAAACACAGGATGGGCGCGGTAGTAAGTTTCACTTTCAATGTTTTAAATGCATGCTACTACGATTCTCCCCAATAGAATGTACCTTTTCCTTTCAGTAGCTCCTCCAAAGGTGTGGCAATTTTTACATATCCCTTGATGAATTTTCTATTATATCATGTGTGACCTAAAAGTCTCGCACACCTCACTTTGACCGGGTAGGTGCTTCTGGCCTAAAATGACTGTAACCTTAGCGTGATCAACCAACTAACCTTCCTTACAGATTATATGTCCTAACAATATTCCAAATAATGTAGCAAATATGCACTTCTTGATGTTTAAAGAGATACCTAATTGTCCGCACCATTCAAACATCAAGTGCAAATTGTCACAATGATATTTTGCAAGCCCATATATCATTGTCCAATCATCTAGATAAACCTACAAAAAGTTGTGAATAAAATCTTTGAATTCTTGAACAACTATACGTGAGAATACAACAGTGTGTTTTTTAATCCAAAAGGCATCACAAGATAGACAAAACTACCCCATTTAGTAGTAAAAATTTATCTTTCTTGATCCTCATGAGCAATCCTAACTTGATGATACCTGAAAACCCATCTCGTGAAGGAATATATTTCACACCTCGCAACTCCTTCTAGTATTTCCTCGAAGAAATGGCACAGGAATGGGTCTCATTATACATGCAACATTTAGCTCCCTATAGTCCACACATATTCTGATTTTTCCACCCTTATTGATACTAATCACCATTGGACTAACCCATTCTAATTCATCCAAGGATCGAATGATTCCCAACTTCAACATTGTATCAATTTCTTCCTTGACCTTTTTGTGTGAATTGGGGTTCATTCTATAAGGTCTTTTTCTCACTTGGCGGCAGACCGCCCTTAAGCTTTATCTTCATTTCCCCAAGTGATTCATGTACACCTTTAAGTTCATGATACCCTCAAGGGAATAAGTCCCGATAATCGCTAAGTAACTCAATGATCTTTTTCACCTCCGAATCTGACAATTACTCTCCAATTATGACCTCTTTAGGCTTAGTCTCCTATCATATCTTGACCTTCTTTGTCTTCATTGGTTCATGGTATACGCATGTATCCTTATCATCACTATCCAATACATTGCACGCCCCGTGAATGATCAATATCCGTGTTCTCAACTTCCTCATCATCCATGATGTACACCATCTTTCCTATTTCTTTCTCAAGGAAAGCACATTCAAGCAATATGGAGTCTTTTCCTTCTTCAAAATGTGCGCCCGATTCTGTCTCACCCATTAATTCTTGATGAGTTCCTCTACCTTTGCACTATCTCCTATGGTTAACCGCTTGAAAAATTTTAATGCATCTTCTATTGAGGTTGGGAAGAAAAGTAGTCAAAGGTCCGATCATTCCTGCAATCAAATTTTGTCGCTTTATACTCTTGACGCAGCTTCTACATATACATACTAAGCACTTGCACATCCTTGTAGAGTAGAATACAATTTATGCACCCAGTAGTGTGTAATGCCCTCCCGGGACTCGAAAAACACTACAGAATCCATTAAAGAAAATGGGTTTAAAATAATTTTTTTTAAGACATTCTAATTAATAATAATACATTTGCCTAACCATTTCCCCTAAATATTATTTTAGGTTAATTTATATATTTACTCAAAATTAAATAAATCATTAACCCAA
This sequence comes from Taxus wallichiana var. yunnanensis, assembly GCA_018340775.1. Taxonomy (NCBI): domain Eukaryota; kingdom Viridiplantae; phylum Streptophyta; class Pinopsida; order Cupressales; family Taxaceae; genus Taxus; species Taxus wallichiana. The sequence goes on along the minus strand of CM031241.1, from coordinate 82,668,997 downwards.
GGTAATTTAATTACTTATTTCCATTAAGTTCACTAAGGTTACAAATAAGATTCCACACCCCTTTATAACTTAGTTAGTTTTCCCTTTATTTATTAATTTGCCCACACCCTCTATAATTTACCTCCCATACCCATAAAGTGCCCATAACTTAAAGTATGTAGGATTGATTTTGGGCCTTTGGATCAAATCTAATCTTGACCATTGATTTTAAATTTGCCTTAAGTGTGCCCTAATGCATCTTTATCTTCTTTTCTTTTCATTTTTCATATCATTTTGGTTTTATTTTGTTTTTTTTATTGTGTAGGGGGAGGAGGAGCTATGGAGGTTTGCTTCCATGGAGTTTTTTTTATTTTTTTATGGAGGGTTTCATTACCATATGGTATATATATTTTTTGTGTATATATTTCCACCATCATTATTTGCTTGGGTATGTGGGATACCTATTTTGTTTTATTATTTTTAGAAGGCAAGTCTCCTTTCAAACCCACATACATACATACATACATACATACATACATACATACATACATACATACATACATATAATCAAATATTAGAGGTTGGATTAATTAAAATCATATGCTATTTGGAAACCGTATGGAAATATGAAAATCACGGTGTTTTTGTTTTCAATAAAATGTGGGGTGGTTCTGGATGCATTTAGGGGCGCTTATGGTGGAAGGGGAGGATGGAATGGAGTATTGGGAGAGGGGCTACGAGAGGGGGCCATGGGGAGGAAGCGGCGATGACATGGGGGTAGTGGGGGGGAAGGTAGAGGCAGGGCGGTGGATCGGTGCACCAAGAGTGGGAGGGAGCAGCCTACCACGGCGAGAGAGAAGGGGGAAGCGATGGTGGTGGTGATCGAGTCTACATGTGGGTAGGGGAGAAGTGCAGGGGGGGGGGCTCGACCCTCCCCTTTCACTATTATTATTATTTTTATTTTTATAAAATCTATTATATTCACCAAGATGTTGATTTTATATTATTTTTAAAATATTGTATTAAGGAATATAACCAAAATAATATATTAAGTAGTATATTGATTATATATATATATTATTTTCAATATCACCAATGATAAATTTTAAAATCAGAACATCTATGTATGAGGAATAACGGGGTCTAATGCTCGGCTAGTAGTTGTCAATAATCGTCAGCATACACACGATGGACGCCGCCCTACACCACCCACCGCTACTCGGATCTAGGAGCTCTCTGCGCATATCCATGGTAGCGGGTTTGTGTGGGCACATACGCACATAGTGATCGTGTAACCCACAAATAAAGCATCCTCCTATACCCCTTTGATATGGGGTCCCTCCTGTACTCTCATCGAATTGATCCTACCACCCCAACCCTATCCGACTCACCGTGTGCGAGCCGGTCAGATCTCGCCGAGTACCACGTCTCTTATCCCTAGCTCGACCAAAACCTCCTCTAGTGCCACCTCTCTATAAGCTCTGGGTCTGTCTAGCCCTGCACACTGGTGGCCATGGTGTTGTGTCTGATATTGTGGATGTGGAGGAACCCTCATAGCTACTAGTGGAGGCTAGAATCCTCCCTTAGGGGTGGTGCTATCCCCCGTGATCTTTGACTCAAAGACCCGCATCATATCCCGAAACTTTCTCTTATTTCTATCTTGGTGCTCTTGTGCCTTGGTCATGTTCTCCTCGGCTAAGTAGGCATTCTCAACGACCTTCTCAAGTGAGGGAGGAGATAGCATCCTAACTGCTCCTCGTTATGTCTACATTTAGACCTCGAATAAACCTATTTACTTGCAATTTTTCATCTTGCGGGTGGTCCACATACTGCGTAAGATCTAGGAACCTACTCAAATATTGTGCTACCGTGTCGATCCCTATCATAGGTCGTGAAACTCATCAATCCTCTTCTAAATGAAAAACTATGACATATAACGAGCCCTAAAATGCTCCTTGAACATCTCCCCGAGTCCACTGTCAGCCGAGTCAAATGGAGCTTCCGCTCCTCATTTATCCACCAAACATATGCTCAAGGCTCCTGAGGAGGTGTATGGTGAACCCGGATTTGACATTTCTCTATAAGAGTACAATCCAAAGCAGCTATCCAGCTAAGGAGCCATGACTCACTCCAAAGCCATCTCGTAGAGATGGTGTATGTAGGAACTTGTAAGCAAAGAAGGTCTCTAATCACATTGCCTATATCATGATCCCGGCGATGCGGTCCCAATAGGTGAGTGGGGTCACCTATCCCTAAATGGTCCCTCCGCACTATGAGAACGGCTCTAATGATATGAGGCCACCCTATCATGGTGAATGTAAGGGCTACGCGACCTCCCGCCTCGAGGTATCGTGCTTTATGGAGGCCTGAGTGCATGTCCTCTCCTATCAGCTCCTCATCTCCTAATGGAATCTCCTCCTCTCTCGCCTCTTATGGTGGTGGAAGGCGCTACTGCACCACACCGATTAACTACTGAAGAGCCTCTAAGATTTGAGACCCTAATTCAGGTGCATGTGGCTCTGGACGTAGCTGAACTACGATCCAAACCTTTAACCGATTGTCATTATTCATGGGGGTGTCATCTTGTGCACGAGGTGAGAGAAGAGATTATTAAATTATAGCGATTGATTTTTTTATTTTTTAAATCCATTATTTTATTTTTTATTTATTTATTTATTTATTTTCATGTTATTAAAATATAGTTGACTAGTTTAATAATTACCCAGAGCATCCGCTTGTGTGAACCTCTGCTCTGATACCAAATGTAATGCCCTTCCTAGGACACTAGAAAAGCACCATGGAAGCCACTAAAGAAAATGGGTAATAATTTTTTTTTGAAGAGAGTCTAATTAATAATAATACATTTGCCTAACCGTTTCCCTAAAGATTATTTTAAGTTAATTTATATATTTACTCAAAATTAAATAAATCATTAACCCAAGGTAATTTAATTACTTATTTCCATTAAGTTCACCAGGGTTACAAATAAGATTCCACACCCCTTTATAACTTAATTAGTTTTCCCTTTTGTTTATTAATTTGCCCACACCCCTCTATAATTTACCTCCCATACCCATAAAGTGCCCATGACTTAAAGTATGTAGGATTGACTTTGGGCCTTTGGATCAAATCTAATCTTGACCATTGATTTTGAATCTGCCCTAAGTGTGCCCTAATGCATCTTTATCTTCTTTTCTTTTCTTTTCCATATCATTTTGGTTTTATTTTTGTTTCTTCTTGTGTAGGTGGAGGAGGAGCTATGGGGCTTGCTTCCATGGAGTTTTCTTTTCTGATGGAGGGTTTCATTACCATATGGTATATTTTTTTTGTATATATTTCCACTATCAGTATTAATCAAGTTTGGGTATGTGGATACCCATTTTGTTTTATTATTTTTAGAAGGCAAGTGTGCTCAAACCCACATACATACATACATACATACATACATACATACATACATACATACATACATACATACATACATACATACATACATACATACATACATACATACATACATACATACATACATACATACATACATATATATATATATATATATATATATATATATATATATATATATATATATAGTCAAATATTAGAGGTTGGATTAATTAAAATCATATGTTATCGCATAAGAAGGAAATATGAAAACCATGATTTTTGTTTTCAATAAAATGTGGGTGGTTTGGATTCATTTAGGGGTAGCTATGATGGAAGGGGATGACTGCGTGGAGTATTGGGAGGGGTCTGCGTATAGAAAGGGGTCGTGGGGGAGGAAGTGGCAATGGTTTGGGGGCAATGGGGTGGCATGCAGAGGGGGCGATTGGTGCGCACCGGGAATGGGAGGAGCAACAAAGCCGCACGAGAGGAGGGGAAGCGGTGACGGTGATGGTTGGGTCTACGCACGGGTAGGGGAGAGGCACAGGGGTGGGGAGGGCTCAACCCCTCCCCTTTCACTATTATTATTATTATTATTTTGTTTGTTTTTATTATAAAATATATATATACATACATACATATATATGTATTACTTTAAAACATTGCATTAATGAAAATAACCAAAATAATATATTCACTAGTATGTTGATTTTATATTATTTTTTAAAATATTGTATTAAGGAATATAACCAAAATAATAAATATTAAGTAGTATATTGATTATATATATATATATATATAATTTTCAAAATTACCAAATGATAAATTTTAAAATATGGAACATCTATGTATGAGGAATAGATTTTAATCACATCAATTTTTTTATTTACATTACATTCAAAATGGACCTTTACAATATAAACTTTTCCATGGAAATAAAATACTTAATATATATGTCCTTTTAAATGCAAGCACTCCTTTAGTTTCACATAAGGGAAAGGAAGTAGCAAAAAAAAGAACTGATTTCTTTCCATTGTATAATACTAGTAACATTTTGCAAGAAAAGATCCATTATAAAAATGAAAGTATAACCATTTAAAATAAGACTTTAATCTCCATGTAACTTTAACTTTCCTTCAAACGTAGTAACTAAACAAATATTGCAGATTTCTACAAGAGGGGATTCCAACAAAGAAGAAAACATGTTTCTTTTAATGCTAGTAACTTCACATTATTTCTTTTTGTAAAACAATATTTCCAATAAACAACTTTCCTTCCACAACAATTGTATTCTCATTAAGAGGTTTTTTTATATATCTATCTTACAAGCTTTCATTTCCAAGGGCTTAAGTTCACATTTGTAAAAATATGCTCAAATACATAGCTATTCAAGACAACCTTTTTACAAGATCCTTGCAATATTGGAGGGAAATTTCTCAAGAAAAATGACTTAAGTTTATAAGTAACATCAAATACAAAATAGGTATTTTACAAGATAATGAAAACTTCCACATAGCCATTCTTTTCAAGATACAATAAAAATAAGTCCATAAAAAGGATGAAGGAGACAATGAGAATTCCAAATTGACAAGTGTCTTCATATGTCCTCCACTAGCTTTCCAACTCCAAAAGTTTCCAAAGGACCAACACAAGGAGAAAGAAGCTTGTTTAACCACCCAACCTTTAGGCATCATTACATGTCTTTCCAAGGTTGGAAGACATGCTAGCCTCCCCCAAGCCCATGGGAAAGAGGACTAGCTTCCACAACTTTACACAAGATTAAGGGAGACAACCAACATTACATTCACATAAAGACAAGACAAATATTAAGAAAAACACCAATTTTGCAAAGATGGAAAGGAGGAGAAACCATGTTCTACCTCTAAAATGGGGAAGAGAAGAAAGAGATCTCCAAGTGCCAAAAGTGTAGCCAACATTGGTTACACATAAACAATGATCTCCACAACCTCCTTATTTCTCCATCCATTCACCAAAATCCTTCTTGGGAGGATTTTCAAACCAAAAGGGTTTCCTCTCCAAGAATGGGGAAGGGGTTTAAACCATATGAACCACCTTCCCCACCTCAAACCATTTGAGGGGAGTAACAAAAATCCTACATGAATTTCCCATCAAGCCATGAGGATTGAGAGGGAAAAATCCCTCTCTCTTCCCCCAAAAACTCCAAAATCCATTATGCCATATGATGGATGGAGAAAATAAAACAACAAGCATAAGAACAAATAACCACACCCAAAAGCTACACACTTTTTAAAACAAAATTAAACTAAGATCTAACATAATATAAAATATAAAATGAGCTCAAGGAGCCTACCTCCAAAAGCTCTCCAATACTATAACTTTTCCACTTCTTTATCCAAGCAAGCTCTAGCTCCAAAATCCCCAAGCCTCCAAGCAAAATCTCCAAAAAAAGTTCTCTTCTTTCCCTATGAGGGAGAATTTGAAGAGGAGCCAACAAAAATCCTCACAAATGAGGGGGTGACATGTGTCACCCCTCTCTTCCCTCAAGGTCAAAGATTCTCAAAATAAAAGAGAGAAAGGATAAAATAGCTTTTAACCCTCTTCTCCCAAATTACCTAAAATAAACAACAAAACACACTTGTGCAACTTTTAACAAAACACATACACATCCACCTTACATGGATGTGACCAAAGGAGGTAAAATGGGAGGAAACTCCCTCTATGCCTTGAATTAATCCCCCTACCTATTAGGTAGGGTCTAATGGCCCATTTTCATGTTAAGTGAACTCCCAAACTAAAAAGGGGTCACTTGAAATGCCTAAAATAGCCCAATTTCAGGTTTGGGACATTTGGGCACAATTGAGAGGACGTGGGGCCCACCCAAGGGTTCACATGTGACCCCAAACTCCTCTAATTAACTACATCATTATCCAAACTCAAAACTTAATGCAAGAGGGGACCATTAAGTCCCTAAATCAAGTTTACAAAGCAAACTAAACATCCTAAGCAATATTAATATTACAAGACACACTACATTACAAATGAGGGTCACTCATGGTGCCCAAAATAATGAAATATAATAATAAGGCCTCACATAATAAACATGGTTAGGACTTAGCCCAAAGGGGAACAACTTGTGCAAAATTGTGTAGGTACAATCCAAACTACATCATATCAGTTAGTATAAATGACATCATAAGATAAGGTGTCAATATAGTAATCAAGCTAAATTAGTGTTGTACACCTAAATCTCCATACATGTCTAAGAAGGTCAAATATCCTAATATAATGTCTAAAATATATCAAATCCCCTATTAAACACGTCTATAAGTAAAGAGAACAACAATAACTAAGGCTATAAAAATGTAGGCACTACAGAGTGAAGGTGGTCATGTTTCTTGTCCCGTCATCTAGAGTCTCTCACATTACTCAATGTGGTGCTGAATGAAGGTTGATCACCATTAGAAGAGAAAATCTGCATACGTGCATTGCTTCTTACAAACATGGTAGATATGGTGATTCTAATCTCCTTCCACTCCATAATATTATCTTTGTAAACTACCCACCAAGGTGCTATTATCCCGCATACATGTATACACTAACATATCTCTTCTCTTAATGCGATATGTCCAATGTACTTCCATAGCTTTTAAAAATACAAGAAATTTTCCTCACACAGATACCAAGGTACTGTGCTACCTATCTCACAAACATAACAAAGTCCATTCTTGAGCACAACCACACTTTTCACCTCACAACCTACTAGTTCATATGTACCATGAGCCCAATTGTCACAAGCAATACTCATAGTATCACTAATAGAATGAGAATATTCCCACTGCAAGATGCCTTCCTTTGATGGCTCATTGACCTCCTGGATCCTAAAAAATGGGTACATAGATTCTGATAAGTCCTCCTTGCTTAGAGGCTCAACATATGGTGTATAATTCCCATCTATCAAAGGTATCACAACCCTTTCCTCCTCGTTCTCAAAGCTAATATACCCCTTATTGAATCTCAAGTCAAAATTATTATTCGCATAACATCAAGGACATCCAAGCAAGGCTAGAAAACTACTTGCTTTTGCAAGTGCTAATACCTCAAAACCCCCAAAGTGAACTTGGCCCATTGTAGATGGTTATAGATGCATCCTTCAAAACTCCTATGGGAGTGGCCTTAGTCCTATTTGCCATAAACAACACATTAGATGATGGCTGCAATGGAGGCCTCCCCATTTGTACCCATGCATCTAATGTAAGCACATTTACTTCTGCACCTGTATCAATCAATATGTTGCTCAACAACCATCCATCCACAACAACATTCAGAGTAATTTCCTTGTCATAGTCAATGCTATCAGGGGGAAGATTTGCATGCAGGATCTGTCGTCCGGTCTCAATACTTGCGTGTGGAGTGTTCCCTTTTAACCAACTTCCTAATAGTGGAATGATGTTCTCCTAGCACAACATTTTACACACTTCTCTCAGATCATCAATATCAGTTTTGGATTGTCTCTGATGCTTTCTTCTACTCCTTTAAGTATTATATCTCACCATGATTCCTTAGCACTTCCATGGTATCCTAGTAAACTTCCTTCTGATGAGTAGGATCTAGGTACCTTACATGCGAAACCTCCTCCTTGGTGATCGTAGGCTTCTAGTACGATGCCTCTCTTGCATGTGCCGCTTCAGCACATGTGGTAATATTTATAGTTAAGGCCTCAGGTTCTGGTGTTATCTTGGGCATCCACTAATTTTCCTCCACGTGTTGGATCCTAACCATCCCTACACCTTTGTTTTCCTGCTTATGCTATTTAATGAGATGCTCATATAAGTTCGGCACTCCTCATAGCTATGATTCTTTCCGCAAAAAGAACATGTAACATTCTAGGGACATTCACGCCTATAATGATTAGGGGATCCGCATGTATAACACATTCCTTGAGGAAACTCACTTCTTCCTCCACTGCGGCCTCATCCTCCATATCCACCATGATATCCACATCCTCTTCCATGACCTCCTTCAAAATGACCCTCATTCTTTTCATAGCGCGTTTGATTATGATCCCTGTCATGGTGCTCATTCTTACCCTTAGAATTATCTATTACACTTTTTGTCATACCCCAATGTCTATAGCATCCTGGATCTGACCAATCAATCTGACAATCCTCAGTATCATGGGTCGTGGACCTATAAATTTTACAAAAGCAGGATACATTCTTCCTCACCATAGCGCACCGTAACAAAGGACAAGTGACTAGCATCATGACTTAAAATGAGGGTAAGTGCACCAAGTTGGGGGCCAAAGGGGTCTCAAGTAGACGCATTTTTCTAAAAAAATATCTTCAACTTGTACAAGGTTTTCAAATAGTTACACTCAAAATTGGAAGATGTTGTAGAAATATGAATTGTAGCATTTTGAGTCTATTTTCTATGCTACTAAATTTTATTGAAAATGAATAAGTTTAAGTGGTCAAACAACTAAAATACCAAAAATGCTCCTATTTTTGTTAAAAAACATAATAGAGTGACTTTCGTGCCTCCCACAATTTTTTGAACACCATTTAGTATTTTTGAAAACCCTTTAGTAGAAAGATAGCTAGGAGCATCTAGTTTGGGCTTCATTTTTTTAAGATTTTTTTAGAGAATATTTTTTTATTTATGATTTTTCTAGTACATAAATTTTAGGTTTTGAAAAATAATGGAGCTTCAATCGTGCCCCCTAACTACCTCAAAAATATCAAAAATTAGATGTTTTTTTGAATATGTATAGAATTATGCCTAGTTTGGGCTAGTATATATTTTTAAAATTTTGATCACCCACAAAAAGATACACTATGACAGATAGACATATTTACACTTCAAAAATAGCTATAAAAAGGCATAGTTAGAAAATAAATAATATGGAAACCTTATATTAGTCGAAAATTTGAAACATTATATTTTTAGAAAGAAGAGACTCTGCTCTACATCGTGATATCATTTTTAAAAATGGATCGATTGTTTTACTTTGATTTATCATAGAGGAAGTGTCATTTTTACAATTTCTTGTAAAAACTCGTTATTTTTTGTGTTTGTGTAGGTCCATGCCTTAGGCTTGGGATCCAAATTGGATCCCAAGTCTTGAAGCATAGCTTGGGAAAAGAGAAAATGTAAAACATGTACGCATTTTTCTTTGTTTTATATATATTGTGGCCCCAAACGTTCCTTTCATCTCTTTCACGAGAATTCTGCAAACATTATGTTTTATCTGCGCAATTTTCTCTACATTCTTGCACGATTTTTTAGTATTTCATTTTTTCCCCTACCCCACTAGTTGATTTTTTCTAATCATGGGCGATAAACAATGAGCTAAGGACAAGAGGAAAGTCAATAATAACACACTGGAGCAATTGGAAGAGAAGAGAATAAAGAAATTGAAGAGAATGCAAAAACTTCAAGTAGGCAAGGCACATGCACTCAAATGTAGCTAATGTATTAGAAAATTGGGATGAAATACATAAAAAAATGTAGAGAATAATAATTTTGCAATGAATAATAATATTGAATTGAATGATAATGTTGGTATGGATGAATAAATTGATATGAATCCAATTGTTGAACCCTTACCTGAGAATCCAAATGTTAACCTCAAAATTTTTATGAAAACACTGAATGAAGAAAGTAACCTTGTAAACGAATCTTCACCTCTAAGAACACCTCCTTCCATTTTGCGAAGAAAACCAATTCACTTAATTGAAATTGATGAAAACATTATAAAACCAATGCCTAACAAAATGTCTAAAAGAAATGCGAGAAGAAAAGTCTAGTGAAATCGGGATAATTACTTTGAGAATTTAAATGATACACAAAGATGTTAATTATTTGCTTCATTGATGAAATTAATATAGATGAGACCTATAATGAAGACCTTGGGGATAAGAACATCTAATGTTTTTTTATCAAAATGCGTTAACTATTGAAAACATACATAAAACATTCCAAACTATAAGTGGAAAAAGATGCACCAAAGATAGTAATGATACACAACGTGCACTAGCTAATTGCATAGTAAGTGATAAAAAAGTTAATAAACGCTTGATTATAAAAAAAAGTAGTGCTTTGAAGCTAAAAATAAAAACACTAATGAAAGCAATCGAGAGACGTAAATGTCTTGAGTCACCAATAACATTGACTATTGGGATTTCTCTAGCAGACTTCCACAAAAAGACAAAAATACATATGATATTCTAAAAGAATTAATTGTAAAATTTTAGAATGAGAACACAAGGGTTTCACCAAATAGAAGAGATACAATAAAAGAAGAATAGGTTCTTGTAATCATGAATCACGTGCAAAATATTTCTTAGATATGACTCAAACAAAATTGTTCTCTAAGTTTAAAAATGAAAATCCACAAATTAACATTAGCCAAAGATTCTTTGAAATGAACAAACCCTTTTATGTGAAAATCAATCACTCATGTACCACTTGTTGTTGTAGGCATCATGTTGAATTTTCAATGCATTATGATGTTTTTGTCAAATACGTAGTGTTTTTTTATACTAACATCATATTGCAAGAGTGTGGAATAAATTTCCCACAAAAATATTCAAGGAATTTATTTCAACAATATTTTGTGAAAATCAACAAGACAATTTTTTTATAACAAAACATGTTTGGATGGAATGTGCAATGTATGTGGTGGCTTTCCAAATCTTAAAAGTTATATACACGAGGAGAGTACATATTCAATAGGAAAAGAATTTGTTGATTTCACCAAATATAAATCGGTGGCATATAAATTAAAAAATGGAAAAAAATCTAAGAGGTGCAAGCTTGTTACTGAAAAGAATTACTGTATCGGTATATATGGTCAAATTCAGAGAGGATTGTTTTTATGAGTATGCAAGGCACACACATAGAACTCGATGGTTGGATGAACAATTCAAGTTAAGTAAGGACACATTCCCACTTGGTACTATTGTTTCAATAGTTGACTTTGTAGAGAATTACACATTGAAGCCACAAATGGAGATTCGGTCTCAATATTATAACTCAGTGCAAGTTTTTATTTTTGTGTATATAACATTCATGCACTCTCCTAAAAGCATTGAGCAAGATCAAAAAATATTAAGAGAGTATCATTTCTACATCAGTGATGATCAGACACATTCTACATAATATGTACAAGGGTGTTTCCAGGTGTTTTATGCGAACTTGAATGAGAGGAACATTAGTTTCGATCAACATTACATTTGGTTAGACAACTACACATCACAATTCAAGAATGCACAGATATTTTATTGGCTAAGCAAGATGCACAAAGAAACAAATGTACAACATATTTGGAGTTTTACTGAGGTAGGGAATGGAAAAGGAGAACATGATGGTGCAGGAGCATGTGTGAAAAGAGCACTTGCAAGAGAAGAGTTAAAGTTCAAGGATGGTGCTAAATTTACAGATGCAAAAATATTGTTGATTGGTGTGTTAAGAATATGGGCCATGAATCTCAAGAGATATCAACGTTTCATAGATATTTTGGTTGAGAGAGCAACAACATCCGGCAAACTTTGAAGATTGTATGATTCTTAGGATCAAGTGATATGCACTCTTTCGTAGTTCGATGCAAATGCTCGACTATTTATACTAGGTGCATGACATGTTTTTGTATATCATGCATTGATTTTGTGTGGAATGAATGTGAGTCACAAAAGTGGGTGGATGAGTGGACTTGTAGACCTCTAATTCAACTCGACACACATCAAGTTCCACGAGCATTACAACTTACAGGGGTCTTCGATCAAATGACAACATCTCCTATCTTTTACCAAGTCTCAAATTTAGTACAACAAGGTACATACATATATGTATATGCCATGTTTTAGATTTATAAATTATTAAATGGTCAACTCTTAATGTATTTATAAATTGATTGAACAATTTTACTTTGTGATACATATGGCACGTTTTTAGAGTTATTGCGACAAAAATTAATGAAGAGGGAAAAAACTACTTCTTATCTCATTGTGTAGAGGGAAAAAAATTGACTTCCACAATCATTGATGGTGAAGACCTTGAGTATCCCAATCGGATCGCTGGTAGTCACTAGAATTTGGCATCGATGATATCCTATCAAAAAAATAAACATTTGGTTGTTTAAAGGCTATGAAGTAAATCGGAAGATACTTCACTATTCACATTTGGTCCTTACAACAAATATTAAATTGATTAAATATCAAGGTCGGCCATAAAACAAAAAAATCTATGGAAGGTTCGTGAATCGATCATGAAGAAATTATTATTACTTATCAAGAATAGAGTTGATCCTTACGGTTCATTGGATTGAATTTGCAAAGGTATGTTCTTCATGAATTTAATTTGAATATTTACTTAAATGATTTTGTTTAAATTTTGTATGATTTAAAATTCTATTTAATTATTTACTAACATGTTTATGTAGGTTAGTGGTGCCAAAAAAGCTTCCACCTTCACGTGGTTGGCACTGTCAATAGAGAATTTATTATTCTCGAAGCCAAGTGAAGCTAAGAGAAATTAAATATTAGAAAGGAACAACAAACATAAATTCTCATTTCACCACCTATATTGTAAAAATATCTTATTAAAATTCTCATTTCACCACCTATATTATTCAGGTGATTGGTAATGGACAACCTTACACTAACTTAGTTTAAAGGGAGATAGAGAAAAAAATGAGAGGATTTCGTAGAGGTCCCCAACATGGAGCTCTGATCTCGACGAGACGCCTCTAGGTGCCACGAGTCCGAGAAATCACTCACAAAGATATGGCGTGTTTGGGCGTCGAGTGCTCTTTTAAGGGACTAGGCCCTGACGAGGAAGCCGTAAATAATGGGGAGCGTAGGAAACAAAAATTAAGCCTCCACTAGCATTAACCAGCCACGCCGATGTATTCATGTAGTTGGTTTGGTTCCACGAGCTTCCGCTTGCAAACTACAACCTCTGCAGCCTTACATTGACTTAGACTCGCACTATTTCACACATTTATAAACAATAGTACAGAAAGAGAACCGGATAGAGATAGAGAAAACCATGAGAGGCTTTTTTAGAGGTCCCCATCGTGGGGTCTCGTAGATCTAATGAGATGTCTCTAGGTGCCACAGAGTCTAAGAAATCACCCGTTGAAGATATGGCGTGTTTGGGCCTCGGGGCTTGTAAGGGACTACGCCCAACACGGTAGGCCAAAGCATGAGGAGCGTAGAGAACCAAAATTAACCCTTCAATAGAATTCACCATGCCACCCCTGAATTTTTGGCATATTTGGTTCTCATCCCACGAGCTTCCGCTTTGTGAACTACACCTCTAAGCACCCTCTACACTAACTTAAACTACATGTGATTTCGCGCGTTTACAAACAATAGCACATTGAGAGAATCGGGATGGAGACGGAGAAAACCGTGAGATGATTTCATAGGGCCCCGACATGGAGGTATTATATCTAACGAGACGTCTCTACGTGCCACAGAGTACAAGAAATCACTCGTCAAAGATATGGCATGTTTGGGCCTTAGGGCTCTTAAGAAATTACGCCCAAACGGGGTAGCTCGAAGCACGGGGAGTGTAGGGAAGCAAAATGAAGCCTCCACTAGTGTTGACTAGGCCACCCCGACATGTTGGCATAGTTGGTTCAGTCCCATGAACTTCCTTTTTGCAAACTATAACATCCTGCGCACCTCTACACCGACTCAAACCGCACTATTTCATGCGTTTGTAAACAATAGCACAATGAGAGAACCAAATGAAGACAGAGAAAACCACGAGAGTATTTTGTAGAGAGCCCCGATAAGGAGGTATTATATCTAATGAGATGTCTCTAGGTGCCACAGTAGTCCGAGAAATCACCCATCAAAGATATGACGTGTTTGGGCCTTAGGGCTCTTAAACGACTACGCCGGACGCGTAGCACAAAGCACGAGGAGCATAGCGAACCAAAATGAATACTCCACTAGTGTTCACTAGGACATCCCAACGTGTTCGAATAGTTGGTTCGGTCCCACAAGCTTCCGTTTGTAAACTACAAGTGTTTAGCAGCCCTACACCGATTCGATTGACTACACTATTTCGCGTTTTCAAACAATTTCACACCGAGAGAATTGGATAGATAAAAAGAAAAACATGTGAGGCTTTTGGAGAGGTCCCTAATGTGGATCTCATGGAACTAACGAGACATTTCTAGGTGCCACAGAGTCCAAGAAATCACCCGTCGAACATTATGGCGTGTTTGGGTATAAGGGCTCTTAAACGACTACGCCTGCACGAGGTAGCCCGAAAGCATAGGGAGTATAGGAAACTAAAATGAAGCCTCTAATAGCATTCACTATGATACTCCAATGTTTTGGCATAGTTGATTTGGTCCCATGAAATTCCGTTTGCAAACTACATCCTCTGCAAGAAATTTACACTAACTCAAACTGCACTATTTAGTGCGTTTACAAACAATAACACAACGAGAGAACCGGATGGAGACAAATAAAACCATGAGAGGATTTCATAGAGGGCCTTGACGTGGAGGTATCAGATCTAATGAGATGTCTCTAGGTGCCATGGAGTCTGATAAATCACCCGTCGAAGATATGGCGTGTTTGGGCCTCAAGGCTCTTAAGGGACTACGCCTAGATGAGGTAGCCCGAAAGCACAGGGAGTGTAGGAAACCAAAAAAATGCTGCACCAGCATTAACTAGACCACCTTGATGTGTTGGTGTAGTTGGTTTGGTCCCATAAGCTTTCGTTTGCAAACTACAGCGTCTGACAACCCTACACTGACTCAGACTGCACTATTTTGCGCATTTGCAAACAATATCACAACGAGAGAACCAGATAGAGACGGAGAAAACCGTGAGAGGATTTTGAAGAGATCCCCAACATGGAGCTCTCGAATCTAATGAGACATCTCTAAGTGCCACAAAGTTTGAGAAATCACCCATCGAAGATTATGGCATGTTTGGGCCTCGGGGCTCTTAAGCGACTACACCCAGACGAGGTAGCCTGAAAGCACGGGGAGTGTATGGTACAAAAACTAAGCCTCCACTAGCATTCACCGTGCCACCTAAATGTTGGTGTAGTTGGTTTGGTCCCACAAACTTCTATTTGTAAATACAACCTCTCGCAGCCCTACATCCGACTAAACCGCACTATTTCGTGTACGAACAATAACACATCGAGAGAACCGGATGGAGACAGAGAAAACCGCGAGAGGATTTCGTAGACTACAAAAATATAACCTAAATAGTCAGAGTAATAGACTAAATCAGCATTCTATTTCTCACATATAAAATGAATTTCTACCTTCAAAAAAGAAACTATGGGTGAATGCTCAATCAAAAAATAAATTACAATTCTAAACGAGTTTCAGGCTCAATTATCAATACTTCATTGCATTTTTTCTTGCCAGTATGCTACTTTTGGAACTACCTAGTTTGATTTGTGAAGTTGAAGCAGCTGGGATTAATAAAATAATCAACTTGGCATGTTGTCCTTAATATTATCCATGATTCTATCGACAACATGACATAGATCTTCCATTCCAGCTTATGTTGTGATCCTTCCAGCTTCCCATTTTTCCTTTTCTTCCGCTTATATTCTCTCTTTAAGTTCTTCCAGTGATGTTTTTGGGTAATCAAATTGAATCTTTATGACTTTCAAGAAGCATTTTTTTAAAATCATAGTGACATCTTCACCTAATTGTTTTTCTTCATGATGTTCATTGTCATCTAAAGTTGAAGACTGAATATTTATATGGCCTTCTGTTTCTTTTTGGGCACAAACAAGCTTTTGTAATGTCCAAAAAAATTTAGGCTCTTCATTCTCTATTTCATTGAACATATTCATTCTTTCAAAATGAACAGCTTTGAATATTGGTGGTCTCCCAAACAAAAATAAGTTCATAGTCTACATAGTTTGCATCATGTGGCAAAATAATTGACATTGGTGGTTTCCTCCACCAAAGCTTTCTTACCTATCACATCCGGCATAGTCGATTAAGATCCCCGAGGCCCAATCATGCCATATCTTCAATGGATGATTTCTCAGACTCCATGGCACCTAGAGATGTCTCGTCGTCGATCCGAGAGCTCCATGTTGGGGACCTCTACAAATGTCTCTCGTGGTTTTCTCCATCTCCATCCGGTTCTCTCGCTTTGATATTGTTTGTAAACGCGCGAAATAGTGCAGTTTGAGTCGCCAGTAGCGCTACCGAGGCTGTAGTTTGCAAACGGAAGCTCATGGGACCGAACCAACTACGCCAACACATCGGGTGTCCTAGTGAACTCTAGTGGAGGCTTATTTTTGGTTCCCTATGCTCTCCGTGCTTTCGGGCTACCTCGTCCGGGAATGGGGTCGCTTAAAAGCCTTGAGGCCCAAACATGCCATATCTTCGACGGGTGATTTCTCAGACTCCGTGGCACCTAGAGACGTCTCGTAGGATTCATTATCCAAAATTCACCCCCCAGGGTAAATTTTGATAACATGCATTAAATTCTCAAGTCCCAGGCAATTATATTGATTCAGGGCAAAAAGTCATGTTTCTAGGGTCCCCTCAGATTTTTTCTAACTCCCCTGTCCAAGTAGAAGAGAGCAAGTTCTGAGAAAAGGTGAAAAATTTGTAGAAAACAAGCTCGGGCCAGAAAAAATCATTAAAAATGGCTAAGTCCTAGTCCTCGCAACAGTCGGGACATGAGGGACATCTGGGCGCGAACCGGTGAAAGGCCACCAAAGCGTCTGCAGGCATTTGGGGCATTGGGACAAAGGGACGCGTGGGATGCGGAAATTCAAATCGCCGAAAAATGAAAAAATTGACTAATCAAGTGAAACAAGTAGTCTGGGACATTTGGGCATTAGTACGCGAGGACGCGGTCGGCTTGGAAAGACTTAAGGCAGCCCAAACAATTGGGCCAAGGTACGTGAAGTACACAAACCACCCGAATCGGCCGAAACAGGGGAACAACATTCCGGGACAAGCGGACAAGAGTACGTGAACCGGCCGAATCGGTGAATCGGAAGGATTTGTCCCAAACATGCTGGGACAAGCGGACAAGAGTACGCGAATCGTCAATCCCAGGTGAATTGAATTGGAAGAATTTGTCCCAAACACAGGGGACAAGCGGGACAAGAGTACGCGGTGAGATTTAAATCCCAAAGCCGGTTCGGCCGAAACAAAGGACTTTGTACTTTGGGACATCCGGGCCAAAGGGACGCGAAAGCGAAGTGGCAAGGCTAAGAAGAAAAGTCAACGTTTGGTCCGGAAACTTCAAACGACCATAACTTTTGACCGAGCTCCGATTTTCATAAAATTGGACTTTCTCGGACTTTTGGATTTCTTATTTTTAATGAGGGTAGATATATTTAAATGAAGGAAACGTGTTCAGCTCTTGTCGCTTAATGCTCATTCTTGTCAAATGACAAGAAAATGCCTGTGCTGACCCTAAATAGCTGCCCGCACTCAGAAGGCCATAACTTTTGCATTTCTCAACAAAATCACACAAAATTGGTACCGTTGGAATCGTGGCTCCGAGCGCAATGCACGGAAATCAAGAAATTCCATATTTGATCAGAAATTGATTGAGATTTTTTAGAAAACGTGGCTGGGTTTACAACAATGTTTCATTTGGTGGTTGGGAGTGCAATTAAGAGGCATGGTCATCATTCTTTCTCTACTACAGCACATGGGACAGTATGGGGAGCCTTTTGCAAGTAATGTATAATCATATTACTCCATTTAATGCCTCTTACAGGTGGTTGAAGGACAGATTTTGGGATTTCCATTTTCCCTTCTCTTTCCCTTCTCATTTTTCTATAAATTGGAGTGTTGGGCTCATTGTAAAGGGGGAGTTTTCAGATAGCAAAGCTCTGTCAAAATTTCTTTGTGAAGCCAATGTGCTGCAGGTCCTTGTTGTGGACTCCTTACGTGGTGATCCGTGCTCTTATCTTGTAATAGATTGAATCATGCATACCAGAAGTAATAAAATACAAGTTTGTGGATGTATCTTCCCCTCGCTGTGTTTTCTTGCATTCTCCTTGCCCCTTTAACCTTATTTACAAGAATATTGTGTCTATTATTATGTTCATGCAGGAATCTATTATCATTGTGTATGTTTGAAATATTGTTGTCAATGCATTTTGCTAGATTATGGAGAACCGTCATCACCTCTTCTAGTGTGCACTTTGCCCTGTATTCCACACATTTAGAAACTACTCTCACACCCTCCTTTTCTCGGTGTATCACCGCTTTAGTGTAGGCTTTCATTTTATGCATTCTCTTTCCTTGGTCCTCGAAGTTTAGATTAGAATAGTTAGTTTCCCCTGCATTAGAGTAGATTGTGGCGGTAGTCTAGGAGCAAGAACCACTTTCTCTGGAGGTCTATCTCAAGTAGCAAGTCCCATAACTTGGAGATAGTACCCATGTTAACCAATCACACTTTGTGAGTTCAAGTATATGCACTTGTATAAACACAAGGGTGCTGTGATTTAGTGATAACAAGATCTGAGACCTCCATGTTGGGGACCTCTTAGAAAGCCTCTAGTGGTTTTCTTCATCTCCATCTAATTCTCTCATTGTGATATTGTTTGTAAATACACAAAATAGTGCACTGAGTCCACAGTGGTGTAGGGCTCCCAGAGGTCAGTAGTTTGCAAATGGAAGCTCGTGGGAGTGAACCAACTATGCCAACACGTCAAGGTGGTCTGGTGAACACTAGTGGAGGCTTCATTTTGGTTCCCTACACTCCCGTTCTTTCAGCTACCACATCCAGTGTAGTCCCTTAAGAGCCCTCGAGGCCCAAACATGCCATATCTTTAACGGGTGATTTCTCGGACTCATGGCACCTGTGAGACATCTCGCCGATCCGACCTCCATGTCGGGGACCTCTACAAAAGCCTCTCATGGTTTTCTTTGTCTCCATCTGGTTCTCTCGCTTATGCTATTGTTTACAAACACATGAAATAGTGTAGTCTCGAGTCAATGTAGGGGCTGCCAGAGGTCGTAGTTTGCAAACTAAGCTCGTGGGACTGAATTCACTACACCAACAAGTCAGGGTGGCCTATTAAAACCAGCTCACCATGTGTTTAGGGCCCGAGAAAGTAAGAGCAGCCGTTATAAATCCAAGAACATGTGGAAGCCTCCACATGTCTCATTAGCACGTTTTCAAAAGGAAAGTTTGGAGGAAGTTTTCAAATAAGTGCGGGCCTTCCACATGTCCCGAGTCCAAAAAAAGGACAAAGTTAGGAGTTAAATAGTCAAAGCGAGAGGTAGATTGGTGGAATGTGCCAAGTGTCGATCTACGCACATTCAAAGGTAAAATTTGGGGTGGGTTTCCAAACAAGTGCCAAACCTTGACTTGTCTAGGGTCGAATTTTGGCCAAGCAAAGGGACTCGGAAAATACAAAGGAGCCCAAGGAGCTCATGGAATCTGCCACATTTTCATTCGGTGCTATTTCAAGAGCGAAGGCAAGGAGCAAAATCTCAAACGAGTGCGTGCATACCACATGGGCCCAAAGTGATGGGCATGACTCTTTTAAATATTGTGCGCTTGATTCGAGGAACTTCAAACAGCCATATCTTGTGATTGGGGACTTAGATTTTGGCAGAGAAGACTTTTGGAAAGGTCTCGACATCCTCTACACCATGGAGGCCCGAAACTTTAATTTTGACAGGGTTAGGTGGGTGAGAAGTAGGAAAATGTCTTGCAAGCTATTAATGAAGGGTCATTGCTCCAACCACCCAATCTGATATGATGCACCCTCATTTTTCGTCAACACATCAAACATGCATGGGAAGCGTATTTCACGAGTTCCAAGTGGATTTGCAGGCATTGAATGCTTCTTGTTGGTGGTTGTGTTTCAAATTCAAGTTTTCCCTCCTTTTCCCTTCTTCCTCCATGGATTCATCTATAAATGTAAGAGCAAGGCTCATTTGTTATGTTGGACACTTTGGATCCTTACGCATTTTTGCTAAAGACTACATACTTTCTGTATTTTGAGTTGCAGACCTCTATGTTTGGCTCTTGCATGTGGATATCGGCCTCCTTCATCATTGTAATGAAAGCTTCCATGCATTTTTGGAAGTAATAAAAGCATCATTTAATGACTTTTTTGTCCTAACGTGTTTGCATTCCTTCTTCTTGCCTTTTATTTTGTGTTGTGAGTTGGTTGTGCTACTTGGTCCTTGCGGCTCCATATTTAGTTATGTTCCATGAGAATGATCTGGTGATTATGTGTTTCATTTGTCTACTCGTGCCTAGCCTCCTTTCAAGCATTCCCTATCATTCTTGCTCGGAATGTATAGTGCGAATCCCTCTTTTCTCGGTAATATCACCTATTAGTGTAGTTTACTTCAAGTTATCCTTCTTTCCCCGGTCCTTGGCATTCTTAGCTTAGTTTCCCCTTCCAACACTAGGAGTAGCAAAGAGTATTAGAAATAGATAGAGGAACCGGCCTTCTCCGGAGATCCTTCCTAATCTTGCAAGGTCCTGAACTTGGGGATGGTTCTGCATTATGGTTTTAAACACCTCAGCCCTTCCGAGATCCTCGAGACATGGGTACACATTTGAGAAACCAACATGTACCTTAACCCTCTCTTATTGTGTGTGTATTAATACTAAAATTTAAATAAAATAACCAATAACGTTAATTATGTTATACTTTGGTGGATGTCATGCCATCAATTTATCACTGATTTCATGCTCACATGGTTTTGCAAGATGCAAGTAAGATGGCGAAATGATGTGGTTGTATTCATTTTGTATTATTGTAATTTATATTTGAAACAATGTAATTGTAGAGGTTGAACCAACTTTTTGTAATGTATTGAAAGACTTATTATTGAAGTTTGGTAGTATGTATGAGATGTTATCTTTAGGGGTGCTTTGGGAAATCATTTTGATTAAGATATTTGTATGGAAACAGATAATGGGGTTGAATATATACGTTAAATGAAATTGAATTTAAGATTTTATAGTGCAATTCCAAAGTGTGAAATTGATAATTAATTAAAGTGTGTGTTGTGTTCTTGTTATCTCTCAAAAGTGCACCCTCAGTAGAGAGATGACTGCAGTGTTCTAAGCTTGCTCTCGGATCTCTCTCTTTTGTAGATACAATGGAAACACATCAGGTCTGTGGGTATACCTATTATTAAGGTGAGTCTGCAGTATCAGGCCGGTTCCTTCTTGATGTACCCTAAAATAATTATTTTGGGGTTTTTAGGGTAGTAAGATAACTCGTAATGAATTGAGAATTAGGGTGATAAACCAAAAATGTTGAGGGCTTTGACTGAGTACATGCACAAATATATAAGAATGAATTCTCAATTCACAAACCAATAGTTTTTAGCAGAATATTAAGGAAAACACTTGATATATTGAGGAAAATTCACAACGATATCAAGTTAAGATAAACATACACACTAACATCATGCCGAAAATACTAAATTTGCAACAGGGTAGGATAATTAACTAGGAATTTGACAATCACAAGGATTAATAAGACATACACAAGACTGTAAATTATTGGAAAGGGTAGAATATAATTCTCATTCAAAGGGAAAACCGGCAAAATTTGCTTCACCATTCATGTGTCCAAAATTCCTCCTCTTGTACTTTATCAATGCACACAATATATAGAAAAATTATTCATCCCACCCTTCCTAAAAATAATATAAAATTGTACTCACCTATGCATCCTATTTTTATCCTTTATCATGAATAAATAAAGAAATACAAATAAGCATGTTAATACAATGAGGCATTAATAGCCTTGTTTACAAAAATACAACTCAGTCAAACTATTGTTGATTGTTCTATTTTTAATAAAGTTGGGTGAATAATTGGCTAATAATAAACTTTTCTTGATGAGCAAGTCTTCTCCAATGCATGCAATCTTTGTCTTCTAGTGCTTGATGTGACATTTGTAATTTTGATCCACTTGCCCCCTTGGATGCACATGTAAAATAATATGTCCCTATGTGTGAGCAAAAATAAATCTGAATTAGAAATTCTTGGCAAAATATTCACCCATGTATCTATCTTAATGGGGACCACCTTTGGTTCTGATGTAGACATTTGTTTTGTCTTCTTATGGTCACATGAAGAATTTTACTCCTTGACTTCATAGGGGTCTCCATTGAACTTGGCATATATGACCTATCTCTTGGTTTATTCTGATATATGATAAGGTCTTATTTACCTATGTTACTTTATTCGAACAATGATGGTACCTTTGTGAAAAGGTAGGTCACGGGACCCCTTTTGATTTGCATGGCATATATAATAATCATTGATTGATTATTTGTTTGATCGACTACTTTATGGCATATAATTCAGTCCCCTTCCTCACATTGCATTGACCCTTTGTTGTGAACTGACCACTTTTTGGCCTTGTTTTCTATAAAATTATGACTTATGATAACATGATGGCATTTTAAACATTGCCATATCATATGCTTGACCACCTTTTCGGGTATCATTTCGTTGTACATATTTTCGGTATTTGATTATCTCGGTTTTATAAGACCTTAACCAAGGTCAAAAGCAATGATTTAAAATTGATATGGCACAACCCCCTCACACAGCGACTCACCCCTTAACTTTTGTCGATGGCATTACTAACTTGGTTGAGTTTACTATGACCACTGGTCTGCATTGATAAAATAAATCAAATGTTGGCTATTGATTCTCGGTACTTTTTTCATTTTGATCATTGAGCTTCTAGCATGTGGTTAAGGTGTGCATGTTCTTTGATCCTGGTGATTGAATGGTGGCCATTGATCTCTGTCCTCGATGATCTCACATAGTCGATCCTCCGAGCATCTATGTTTGCATTAATTATGAGCTATATGAAAATGTGATTGTTTTGTGGCCATTGATCTCCGATATTGTGATCATGTTCACCGTGGATCTGTAGCTTGGTGGTTGGTTTGGGTTATCATCTGATACCGTCAATTTTGCATGGTTAATTTGGTACCATTGATCATCTACCAAGGTTGAGTTGGATTTGAATGTGGTTAAGTCATGAACATGCTTATTTATAACCTAAAATTTGATCATTTCTTGTGCATCTCCATTCATGGAGGGTGAATGCCTACAAAATTTTCTCAGATTGCCGGTTTTCTATGATTTTGAGCTCCAAAACTCTCTAAAAATGATTTTGTGGTTCTCTGTGGTTCATTTCAAGCCATTGTGCTTCATGATATTTGAGGAACTTTATGATATTCATATTTCTGTTCAGGAGTTTCATGGTTTGATGTAACCTTCGAATTTGAGCTCTGATTCTCCATTGATTTCTCTTCTTAGAGCTCGTCGAGGACATGTGTATCCGCTTAGTTTCACCTTTGAATGTGCTTCCTTCTCTAAGGTGAGGGTTTCTTTACTCTTATTTGGAAGGGTGGCCACCATTTTTCTATTCGAGCTCTACTTTAGAACTCCTATCATAAGGGTTTAGTTGAGCTTTGACTAAAAAATGACCATTTTGTGAGTAAAACCTTTTTTTCTTGGTTTAAGATCGAGAGTGTGAATTCTTTCCCACTTGGTGACAACTTTCCATGTCTTGATGGAGGCTTCTTGATCTAGTGCCAATTTGTCGGAAGGCTAAGTTCATGGTTTCTTCTTATATACTCGCCATAATTTTTATGACATTGGCTATCTAAAATTGTAGATCTCAGTATATTTTAAGATATGGGTATTTGGGTTTATTATCTTATTTCTCATTTCCTTAACGGTCACCTGGTAACTTGACACCGTATAAAGTAATACCACTGTTGTATTTTCACCTTTACGACTCTATACTCAAGGATCCCTTTGATTTATTTTTTTATGTCAAAATGGTAAGTTCCTTTGCATTGCTCGCCAGATCTTTTGTGGATTCATACTTGTTGTGAATATTTTAGAAAAATGTGTAATGGAGTTTGATTATGCTACTTGATTTTATTTGTATAACTCTATTTTTCCATTAATCTCTTGAAGCTTAGGTAACTCCGAAGCTCTAAATCTCACTTAAATTTTCTTCTTATGGTAATCTACATGGAACTTATGGGCGAGACATGGGTTTCCTTTTACTCACTTGTTGTGAATACTCCCGAGATAAGCTTGTATTTGATTTGAATGGCTCTTCTTGAGCTTAGGTTACTTTGTTGTTATCGAAGGCTTGTGATCCGTAATCCCACCCTTGGGTGATGTGCATTTATCCGAGTGGCCATTATTGTACATTCAACTTTGATTTTCTAGTGTTTGATGGCTTTACAAATGTTAATCTTTGAACCTCCTTTTTGGATTTTCTTATATTTGTTTGTCACCATTGTTGGATTTCTAAGATCTAATTTGAGTTGTATCTTCCTTCTCAGTTTGTAATTTTGAGATATTTCTTGCCCACTAGTTGTGGATCTTATCTTCAGTGACATTGAAATTTTGATTGATCCTTTTCCATTCCGAATACCCACAATGTAACTTGGAAAATTTTCTATCTCTTACATTCTATCACTGATATTTTTATGAAAAATCTCAGCTTTTGCATTATGTTGTTCTGAGATCGGATGGGTTTTTAGTATCATCTTAGTTTACTCGATACTCGAATTTTGTGGGTTTCTTCAAGTCTTGATTAGAAACTGGAAAACTCTTCTTTCCAAATGTGTTAGGGATCTTGGGCGGCCATGAAACTCTAGTGCATTCTCTTGATTTGTACATGTAACTTTGTGCCATTGCTTAGAAAAGTACATTGTCATTCTAACTTTAATGATTATTCATACTTTCTTGTACTCCTGCATTGGAATATAATGGCCATTACAAATAAAATTTTGGATATTCATGCCTTTTTGTCTCAACTATTTTTATTAATTTCTTTGTACCTTTATTTTTGTAGGTGCCTTTCTTTCTTATGGTGGTTTATATACGTCACTTTATGTTGGCCACCATTGAAGAAACCGTAATACTTCGCTTATCGTTTCTAGGTGCTCGATTGAATGTGCTCTACCTTATATTCAAATTTTCTCTTCAATTGAAGTTTGCATTTTAATGTCAATTTAAAGGATGGCTTTATCTACCTTTGATTGATCCATACTTGTTGTACATTTATTAACTATGATCTTTTTCATTTGTTTCATTTGAGCTTTATACTGCAATGTTATCTTTGGGTTGTGTATCTTTACAACAACTGTAACATTAGAACTTGTAAGGGTTTACTTGCCTAGTTTGCAGCTAGAACTTGATGTGATTATCTGGATTAAAACTTTCTTTTTTTTATACTCGACCTTGTAATAACTAGGAATTTCTCTATTTTCTAAAAACAAGACTTCATTCCCAGTGAATTTTTCCACTTGTAGTGAAAGCAGAAAATTTTTATTATGATTGTATATTGATCTGTATTTTTGCACTTTTAAGACTCGAGAGTCTATATTGTACTTCTTCTTTTGATCTGGAAAAGCACAAGTATACTTATGTGCTGAAAAATATAAATATTCTTGATTTATTTGCAATGATTGCACTTACTTTGATTTATCTTTACAGAATATGGAACTTATATGTACCCAAAGTTGTAGGGTAACGTACTGCAATGATGTCACACATGCCCCAATGATGATACAGTCACCTCGTAAGGTGTTCGGGATCCGAAGCTCACAAAGTTTATGTTACCATCCCAAATGCTTTATCCAAGTTCCTTGTGCTTTTTTTTCCTCTTGCCTTTCTTTTCTAAGCTTTTTGTCCTTCGGTGACAAACCACACTCCGACGACAGGTGGCGGTCTTGTGACCACTGCTCGCAGGGCGGTGGTCCCAGTAACCGCTGCCCCGCCTCAGGGTGGCATCCTTCACGCGTTTTCCAAAGACACTCCTTTGATCGCAAATTGCGTAATTTTTCAAATTTCACCAGCTTTTCTCAACTTCCTTAGCTCATATTAAAGTTTTATGTTCCCGGAATAGTGTTTCTTCATTGTTTAATGGTAAAAGAGTTCTAATAGTAATTACTTTTGGGTGAATGTGAAATCTATAAGCATCCTGCTTGTTTTCAAGCATATGGCCCTCAACTTCTCATTTCCATTGTTTAGTCTTTCAACTTCTTGTTTAGTGCTCATTTTGTTTTCATGTTTGCATTCATGCTATTTTTCCTTTATGTTGGAAGCCATTCAATCTTCTTGCTTCAATCTTGTTCATTGTTGTTCATACAAAATAGTTTAGAATAGAGTAGCATCATTTGTATATTGAATCCATTAGGGTTGCGGTTGTGTTCTTCACGGAAGGTAGATTCTATAACCCCTTAGTACACTTGTGTTGTATTCCCGCAATAAATCTCACCAGAATTGTATACGCCGAGCTCGGTCACCACTGCGTTGTCCCTCTCCTACTCACATTATATTAGGTCTATATCCTGGAATAGTGTTTCTTCATTGTTTAATGGTAAAAGAGTTATAATAGTAATTACTTTTGGGTGAATGTGAAATCTATAAGCATCCCGCTTGTTTTCAAGCATATGGCCCTCAACTTCTCATTTCCATTGTTTAGTCTTTCAACTTCTTGTTTAGAGCTCATTTTTTTTTCATGTTTGCATTCATGCTATTTTTCCTTTACTGTCATTGTTGGAAGCCATTCAATCTTCTTGCTTCAGTCTTGTTCATTGTTGTTCATACAAAATAGTTTAGAATAGAGTAGCATCATTTGTATATTGAATCCATTAGAGTTGCGGGTTGTGTTCTTCACGTAAGGTAGATTCTATAACCCCTTAGTACACTTGTGTTGTATTCCCATGCAATAAATCTCACCAGGAATTGTATACGCCGAGCTCTGTCACTTGCGTTGTCCCTCTCCTACTCACATTATATTCGGTCTATATCCAAAGCTGCCATTGTTCAAAATACCTTTTCTATTGATGCTAGCATATACACGCTCTTTTGGACTCACGTGAACATGAAGGAACGAGGAGATCATTCTGAGGGGACAAAATCATACACTACTGGATTCACCACTGTTATGCAAATTCTAGGTTTTATCTGTCAAAGTTCTAGTTAAAACATATCAAATAGAGTAGTGAAATATTTCATTTCAGTTAAGTTTCATTTTTGATATTGCCAGGGAAGCTATGGGGATTGATAGTTTCTGAGAAACTATGATTCATTCCTCACTTCTGAGGTAGGATCAAGAATCTTTCAATTAAGTTAATCAGCTATTTAATTATTTAGGATAAACTCACAATCGCATATGCAAGTAGCTACAAGGCTACCTTGCTTGTTTTAATTTTGTTATTAGATTAGTTGTCATTTTTTCTCAATGTATTAGATTAGTTGCTCTTGCAATTCTATTCAAAATTCTATAAAAATAAAAAAATAGAGCAATATATATATATATATATATATATATATATATATATATATATATATGTAGATATATCTCGCATAATTAGTTTATTTCGTTTCATTAGGCTTATATTGATCTTCTATGATAATCACGGACCTAGGGAGCACAGGAATACGTTTTTGAGCCAATTGTGCCTCAACCAAATATTTTTGCAGCAATAATAACCGACATAGACCAAAATCTTAGAATTCAGGTCTTCCAAACAACCATAAACCTACAAGAAATCAGCACACGATTAAGAGGATTAAACATAGAAGATGACAAAGCACACACGTTACGATCAAATCAGCCAAATTATAGACTCGCCTTGCAGGTAGATATCCATATGACTATAGGACTTGAAAGAGAGAAAACATTCGGTTGTGATCCACTAGTCCCACAAACGGACGTAGAAGACCTCCTCGCTTATATAGGCACTAGCTTATGTATCCAAGTTTCCGTAACACCTATTAGGTACTCACGAGAAAGTCGTGCAAGTTCTAGTTCTAAACGTAGAGGCCGAAAAGGCATACAACTACTCGGTTACTTGGAATCGGGGTTGATTCTTCATATGACCATAGGAGGTCCACAACGGCCTCGAACTTATGATTGTGATCCATAGGTCCCACAAACCAATGGGCCTACGAATCAATCCAACGTTGATGTTGGTTTGTGAACATTAGCATTTAGGTCCTCCCCACTCCCACCGACATCATCACACAACTATCATTATTAAACGTAATAGCCAACTAAGCTAAATATTTTTGGATGAGACCAGAGAATCATCCATAAAGTATGAGAAGATCCACTACACATTTAGCCATTCCATTTTCATGACCTATTCGGGAGATATATACGAAGCACCCACAGTCATCTTCCACGTATTCCACAACCCATAGGTTGGATCGCGACAGAGCTCGATATTGATTAGAGCCTTCGAGCAGCTATCCTCGCCAAACGATCTATCACACTGGTTCAGGTTAGGAGGGCCTTCTTTGCCTTAGATTCACATATCCTGCTATCATTGCGTGTTGAATACATAAGATTACCTAACTAGCTTAGCTGCATCCCACATGTATTCCATCCCCACCATTGTCTCAGCATGACCTTGGGAGGTCGGGTGCAAGGAAGAGTTACTTGTAGATTCTCATGCTTGCATGTCACTTTTCCATCATACAAAATTGGTGAACCCAACATGAAACAAACAACTGCTTCATCTTCTCTACCTCTTTAGCCTCCACATCAGCTTCACCAACAAAATTGGTGAACCTGACGTGACTCAAACTAATTTTCCTCTTTCTATTCTTTCATCCACCTTCGCTCTTTCCCATTATTCTGCGGGTATTCATATACCCCCCGAATATGTTGGGATACGATGCATATAATGACCTCTCCTAGGTCTTGAAGCATACTACAATCAACTAAATAGACAACCATCACCCTCACTCTCAGCATGGGGTGACAACTATTCAACTAACCGGTTTTCAACAAAAACTCCACCTCAAAGGACTAGATATAGTTCTTCTTTCCAAATAGAGGAGTTGGATCAGCTCACTCAAACGCAACAACCAGAGCCTTTAGGCTCAAACAATATGATGCTCACTAGAGAATCTGGTTCATCTCCTCAGGTGTTGCTTAGACCACAAATTAGTAGATAGTCAGATCCATATCTGTTGTTAGATGACAAATACTTAGCATGTTATGCTAGGAGTGAACAACACTCTCAAAATATGTACCCATCTATAGGAGGTTTGCAAACACAACCCGAGGTCTCGTTCCAAGAAAACACCCCCATTCCTCCACCTATAGGAAATGCCCTCATGAGACTTGGCAGGGCACCGATCAATTCATAGTAGGATACCATATGCCTATACAACCTCAAGGTATACAACAAATGCCACTAATGTAAAAATCGTGTCTTTACCAAACGAGGTCATCTCACCTTAGTTGAGAAGGTTAGAGGGTTGGAACTTGCTCAAAGCAGTTAAAATTTACTGTTCATGCAGGCAGGAACTTCCAATCCTCCACATCATCCTAGCCAAGTAGACCTCCTCACAGGAACAGGCACATTGGGCATGCCTCCTCAGTATTCACAACAAACGCCGACTAGAACCGTGTTTTCTAATGCCGCTCCAGATTGAAAATATAATACCTTTTAGTTTAGTACAAAATAATCCATTCTGAGAAATTCTCCTCCATACTTAAACATGTATTCCAAATCACCACAGGGAGATATGTTCTCTTCTCCTGGAATGTTTTCTCAACCACAAGGATTTCCTTATTCCCCTACAAATACATATGCTACGCCATATCAACAACCCATTCCACCTCCACCCCCTCAGCAAACACCATCAATGTTTGAAACCTATGCGATAGGGACTTATTCAGAATATTTGAAAGAACCTTTGGACTTCACCATATGAAGATGCTTCCAAGACCTCTCCCATCTACCCAAGTACAAAGGAGAGGGAGACCCAAATGCACATATTAAGGCCTATGCCACAGCCATTCAAGAACTACTCCCTTGGGATGGAGTTGTTGCTAAAATATTCCCCAAAACTTTAGAGGGTATCACCCTCGATTGGTATTACAGAATACTTGAAGCCTCAATACATTCATTTAAACAACTTGTTTTAGAGTTCATCAAGGCGTTCGACATGAACAAATTGTTGAGAACAAGAATCAGGGAATTCTTGCATATTAAGCAAGAACACAATGAATTTGTTGCTCATTTCATCCAAAGATGGCGTACAGTCCTCTATTCTTTAGCAAGCGCTCCAAACATGGATTAGATGGAACTATGTGATTTATTCCTTCATTCTCTCAGCAGAGAGATAAAGGAAGAAGTCCAGAAGTTCCCACTAAGAACTTATGATGAAGTGCTCGAGAGCACTCTCCGAATAGATCAAGCTGCAATAGATAGCGGTTGTAAGACATATGGAACAAATGGGAGGTTAATCATCCCCAACCAAAACACTACGACTTATCCTACTACCAAAAATGCCAATCAAGGACCTAAAATCCTTAACAAAAATCGTGGAGTGACAACAGATGGAGTGACTGACCAAACAAAAAAGAAAATGTTGTAAATGTTCCACCACCAGTTAACAATCAATGAAACAAAAATTTTACCCCAACAATCAATGCGGTGGATTTTAATCATCCCCAATGACAACAACAACAACAACAATGACAGATCCAAACATAGGGTCCAAGTCAAAACTCAACTGGATATCAAAACCAAAACCAAAGACAACAAATGTAAAACTTTAATCCTAATAGTCAACAGCTTAATCAGAGTTTTGGACCACAACACATGCCAAACCAATAACCTAGGAGTTATAATCCTAACTCATATTGTGGTTTCCACAAAATTTGAGGCCATGACAGTAGGAGTTACCACGATTACAATAAGTTCATGCAACAATTGCCGAGAACAACAAGATAACTCTTCATAGATATGTTCTTAACATTTTCTCGCGACACCTATGCCAAATACTTTCACAGGGTGCGCTTCCCTCAAAACACACCTCTTAATATCTTCAATGATCCACTTCCAAATCACAATAACAATAATAAATTATATCCAAATGGGATGAACAAAGGTGTAATGATAGGAAATAATGATCACGAAGCCTCAACTTCACTAAATCGACTGTCATGCCGCACCGCAATTAGGAAATCAGCCACTAACCAAGATAGTTGGTCTAGTAGAGTTAGAATCTTGAGCCGCACGTAGAAGCCATAACAAGAGCATAAGAATATTCTTCTCAACCAAGTCCAATCTATCCACTAGAGCTAGATAACATTCAACGAATGTTAGTAAAACCCATAGGTGCTTATGATTTAATTAATGACTTAACAAAGACCTCTCACATCTCCTTTTGGACTTAATGAAAAATTCTCCTACCCATAGGGCTGCTCTTTTAGAAGCACTAGGTCTATGTCATTTAATTAACATCACTCCAACTCCCGAAACACAAGTAAACCATATAGACTTCGATATCTACCCTCCAGGCAGCCAGAGATAAGCGATCTGGAGTTTATATTCAACATAAACAAAATGCCAACAGATCTTGAAAGTGCATGCAGAGACAATTTAACCTTGCATTTATAGGTGTGGGTTTATAATAATTATGTTAAATGCACAATGGTTGACGATGGGGCAGTAGTTAATATTGTCCCTTTCTCTTTCCTTCAAAAGCTATGATATGGAGAAACAAACTATTCCACAACAAGAAATACGCTAAGAGGTTATGACAGCCTTAAAGCTACTTTAATTAGGACTATAATACTACCACACCTTAGGACCCAAGACAATCCTCACTTTGAGTTTTATATCATAGATCGGAAACTAACTATAATATGATCCTCGGTTGACCATGGATACATCGCATGAAATCAATCCTGCTATGTTATTCCAGAAATAAGACTCTTACACCTAGGAAAGATATTCGTAGCAAAAGGTGACCCAAAACCATTTGACATACACCTAATGAGACCTGAAGAAAATACCAAGCATTCACTCTGAGTTTGAACTCCCAAAAAACCAACTTAATAAACCAATCGACTCAAAACTAGAAGAAAAATTAATACCTACAACAGAACTAGAAATTACGAACCTAGTCAAGGGCATCCCAGCCCTCAAGGATGAAGCTAACGTTGTAGAAACAATGTCATTAGGAACTATTGCAAAATTGTCGATTCTTTGGAACAAGATCTACCAATTTTCCTACCATTTGATTCCATAGGTATGGGATGTACCCTAGGAGTTGGTTCTCTTCTAGTAGAGGAACTTTGCATGGTAGAAGTAATCAAACAGAAGAAATAGACACAAAGAATGTCCCAGCATCCATTTTTCCTAGTAAATATTGGACTCTCCACTTCGATGGAGCTAGATGTCACTATGGAGCCAGGGCAGGTGTGATCTTTACTTCTCCTAAGGGAAAGATCCTACCTTTTGCTTTTAAGTTAAAATTTGAATGTACAAACAACGGCACTTTGAGTACGAAGCCCTCCTCCTTGGCCTCCTCATAGCCAAAAGGATTGGTATTAATGACATCAGAGTGTTAGGAGACTCACAATTAGTTACAAACCAAGTCTCTGAAGTATATGAGACTAGAGTTGAGCACTTACAGCTCTATAAAATAGTGGTATTAGATCTAAGCAAAGGATTCGACTTCATATCCATTCAAGCAATCCCACAAGAACATAACCTTCTCACGATTCAATAGTAACCTCGCTTTTCAGTGTTTTACCCCAAGTAATGAGTTGGAAGATACAAGTTTCAAGGTATCACTTCGTACTGAACCATTGGTGAAGAAAATGTCAACAAACCCTCTTCTAACACATACAATTGAGAATGAATCTTCTATCTTACATCATGTTGATAGTGATAAAGTCACTCTCGAATATCTAAATGCCTATGCAGAGCTACACCTTGCTCACCCTATAGTTGATCTTTCCCTAATACCACACTCCTCTTCCTACTTTGGAAATCCCACGGTAGAGTCTCCTCCACAAGAGGATCTTGATATCTACGAGATAGAAAACAAAGAAATCTTGGAACTACCTCCAGCCCCACCTGAATTTGAAGAAGGTAATGCTTCTTTGATAGAGGAAACCATTGACATAAACATTGGAATGGAGGAAGAACCAAGAGTTTTGAAGTTAAGATCCTCACTAACTCCTAAGAAATAGAAATACACACCCAAATCCTCAAAGAACATCAAAAGGCCTTTGTATTTAATTATAAAAAAATAACAGGTATCGCACCACAAATTGTGGTACATAATCTTGTCGCTAAACCGGATGTGAAGCCAATTAAGCAAGTCAAGACCAATGAAGCCAAAAGTGGCTCTCATGGTAAAAGAGGAAGTAATAAAACTTCTCCAAGTAGGATTCATCAAACCTGTTGACTATTCACAATGGGTGTCTAATATCATTCCCGTTTTCAAAAATAATCGGAAGATACACATTTGTATATACTTTCGGGATATTAACAAAGCTTGTCCCAAGGATGATTTCCCATTACCATCCATTGATGTTATCATTGATGCAACAGTTGGATTTGAACTTCATCCCCTCATGGATGGGTTCTCGTGGTACAATCGATTAAAATATCCAAACAAGATCAAGCCAAAACCACATTTATAACTCCTCGGGAACTTATTGTTATGTTTTCATGCCATTTGGTCTTAAGAACGCCGACGCTACATATTAGGAGGAAATGACTTATAAATTCCATGATCTTATCCATAAAATTGTGGGATCATATGTGGATGACTTGTTGGCCAAGGCCAAGAAATGCTATGATCATTTGGAAGTGCTTCATGTCATCCTCTCACGACTAATTGAGTATGGTGTTACATTAAAACAAGAGAAGTTCGTTTTGGTGTAACAAGAGGAACACTTCTAGGATACAATATATCTTCACAAGGGATTGATGTTGATCTAGCCAAAATACGGGTTGTTCTCGAAATGATTCCACCTTTGGATGAGTCTGGAATCAGGTCATTTCTTGGGAAACTTGGTGCAATCTGAAGGTTCATCCCAGATTTAAGCTTTGTCATTCATCCAATCAACAATCTACTCAAGAAATATTATAGTATCGATTGGACTAAAGATTACAACGAGGCCTTCGAAGTAGTTAAGTGCTTCTTGTTGTCACCACCCATGCTAATGCCTCCTAAGCCGATCCGCCTTTGATCCTATACTCACGAGCCACTCATGTCTCGCTGGCTGCATGCTTTGGCTTAAGAAGACAATGATAAATGAAAACATACGATCTATTTCATTAGCCGAACATTGCTTGATTATGAAACACGTTACACATAGGTAGAGAGAGAATGCCTTGCCATAATTTTTGCAACAAAACGTTTGAGACATTACATGTTAAACCAGGAAACAAGGGTCATTGTAAAGATAGACCATTTACAAACATTTCTCACACAAGGATCTTTTTCTAAAAAGTTTCACCGTTTCATAACCCTAATGGGAGAATTTGAGTTAACATTCATAAACCAAAAATCATTAAAGGACAAATCATTGCAGAATGGTTAGCTAACAATCCACTAGATGGAGGCAAGCTAGTAGACCTAGAATTTCCCGATGAATGTGTATACTTTGTCGAAACCAGACCCCCCATTTCTACATGTCCCTGGTATACTGATATCATCAATTTTATCATGGACCATACATACCTGGAAAGTTCCACATCACAACAAAGAAAGTGGTTACGAATTATTACCGCTAAATATGTTGTTTTAGACCAAGTGCTCTATCGCAAAGCCTTCGATGGCATGCTTCTAAGATGCATCGATATAGAAGAATCCAAAAAGATTCTTCATGAATCCCATAGTAGGATATGTGGGGCCACTTCGGTGGTCATGCCACAACTTGCAAAATACATTGGATGGGCTATTTTGGCCCACTCTTGACATGGCGCATGGAATTTGTGACGCAAATTCCACAAGTGTCAAGAATTCTCTCACAAGATTCACATGCCAATATAATCCCTAAAACCAATAGCGACTCATGTGGCTCTTCTCCACATGGGGTCTATACTTGATAGAAATTCTCTCCCTCATCAACCGATGGCCATAATTTTATAATCACAGCCATAGAATATTTTACCAAATGGGTGGAGGTCATGCCTCTCACCACCGTACCAAGTTTGGTAATTGCCAAATTCATTTTGAACCAAATTATCTACAGGTATGGTGTCCCACAAGTCATTATCTCAGATAATGGCACATCCTTTAAGAACGATGAGGTTCGTGAGTTATGTAGAAAGTTCAAGATAAACCATCACACAGCCTCTCTTTACTACCCTCAAGCCAATGGGTAGGCTGAAGTGATAAACAAAACATTGAAAGCTATTCTCCTCAAAATAGTAAAGGAAAACAAATGATATTGGCATTTAAAATTATATCCGGCCTTATGGGCCCACCGAACCTCAATAAGAACACCAACAGGAGTAACTCATTTTTCACTAGTATTCAGGCGGCGGTTCTCCTGCTTGAGGTTGAAATACCCAGTCTTTGCATCTCATTACAAGGGATTCTAGACGAGGAAGCTTACAGGGAGGCACACCTCTCTCAACTAGAAAGCCTTGACAAGGCCAGGTTAAACGTCGAACAACGACACAGAGCCTATGCTGACCGGATGTGCTAGCAGTATAACAAAAAAGTCTATGAGTGAGAAATATATGAAGGAGATCTAGTTCTAAGACTAGATAGCCAGATCGATAAGAAAACCGGCGAAGGAAGAAAGTTCTAGCCCAAATGGTTGGGCCCATACCGAGTCATGAAGGACTATGAAAATGGTGCGTATCTCTTGTGCACACTAGAAGGTGAGGAATTTGGTGAAACTCTGTAGAATTCCTTTCACCTTAAGCGCTTTATGCATAAAATGTTAAAGTCATTGCTAGTACATTATAGCTACCTACATTATATTAGTATTTTAGCTACTTCATTCTGTCCATTTCGTAAAAATAATAGTTCAAGAGTTTACTCTTAAAAAAACTGTTACAAATTTCTGAACATATTGGTAAAAATATTCATATCACATTTCTTCAAACATCATCAAATATTTTCAACTCTTCTCATCAATTTCGATAGACAAACATTGATAAACCATACCAAGACCCACGTACTTGGCTTTTCTCTTTCTTTCTACTAGGTAAAGTTGTCCTTGCCTATGGTCTATTCTAGAAGCTTCTTGGTGTCACATCTATCCCTCTTAAAATATCTTGGAATGAAAGGATATCCTAAAGTATTAGATCAGAAATGTTAAATGAAATCAAAAGAACTAAGCAAAAAAATATTTTATTTTACACACTTATTTACCCCATCAACCTTCGGTGATAAGCCCACATCTCTTACTTGGTGATGTGAGGTTGGGAAAGGAGAGAAGTGCCCTTACTCGCCTATATCTTGGCTTTGGTGACAAACCCATGCTTCTTACTAGTAGTGTGAGGCGGGGTGTGGGGGTCTAGTCACACAAACTAACAAATCTTGGTATGCTAAAAACACAAGTCAAATTATGTTAAGAGAAAGAAAATATCCAAACATCCAAATTCCAAAGAGATCAAAACCTCAAAACCAGATTTTGTCAACCAAGTTACCATTTATGAATCTAAGTTGAGATGAACTGAAAAGTAAGTGGCCTTCTAAGCTTGGTAGTAGTTCTAAGTAGGGTGGGTGTGTAGGTCCAAATTTGGTTCTTGTTCTTGGTTTGTCTGTCTCTCATCATTCCATTCAATCAAGCTCATACAACTTGTGCCCTTCCTAATTCTTGGTGTTGAGCCCTCGTGTCTTACTAGTTGTGTGGATTTGGGATTGGGGCAAGTTCATCTCTTTATCACTATGCATTCATCACATTTTGCCAATATAAGAAGGAATTACAAACGTTGCCCAAAGAGTTCAAAAGTTTAGTACTACCATATGTTAGTATCATCTCATATCAAGCATGACAAAACATATAAAGTAAAACATTCTATTTACTATCATTTGTTGTCCATTGCATACATTCTAGAAACATGAAAAGAAAATATTCTAAAAAACGTCTAACAACACATTTAGAAAATGAGTCACAAAATTCAAGATACCAAGAGTTTAGATCCAAAGATATATATATATATATATATATAATCAGGTTTCATGTACAATGCCATCATGCACTAGGCATGGTCAAAATGCTCAATGAGCCCGAAAAAGTACAAAAATACTCATATAAACAACCTAACAAAGGTCACTACAAAAAGAGCCAAGTGGCCTCTCAATCCCTATGGGATCCCTCAGAAGGCACACGATCACGTCTAGGACTCCGGCTATGCCGGCGCTCTGAGTGCACTGAGGGCTCGCAGTCCCAAACAATAGTTGTAGCCTCACTATGAGAGCGGCTCCTCCTCATCGGCGCTCTATAGCCCTATACCTAGCTACCTTGGCATGGAGGGAAGTCACCATCTTGGCCACATGCCAGAAGGGGAAAAACATCGGTATGCCTACCAGGCCCGTCAAGGCTCCCTAGATCCACAAATAGCTCAAAGACGATTCTTCTCCATGGGGAGCATCAGGGTGTTAGTACATACCCGATGAATCAAGTCTCGCCACTCATTAGCGGTCTCTGCAAGCAAAGGAGAAAACAAATTAGAAAATAATCAAAAGGTGAAACCAAGGATGAACAAAAAGAGGGTAGTAACTAAGGCAATTCTAGATAAAATAAATATCAAAAGAAGAGTGACAACTCACTCGGATCTCTGGGCCTCCAAGAAGGATCTCTAGGATCCGCGCTTGTCATGGATGCCACCGTGGCGACCGATGTCCTCCTCCTATGTTTGGGATAACATGGCGTCCTACCACAAAATCATCCTCTCCACCTAGGTCTCGAGAAAGTAACATGCTCGCTCTACCCTCTCACTGTAGAGATCTTCCGAGTGTCATGCCACTCAGGATCGCTATCCTCTTCCCCACCTCGAATCACCGATCTCCATGTCCTCGATCCTCCTCCATCTCTCCCCTATGAACTCCTGGACTCGATTCTATATCAATGGGGTCATCACTCGCTATGGGCGGGACCGGTGGCAATCCAAAGTAAAGGTGCCCGAGGAGCACCAGCTCTCTCTCAAGCGCGTACCACCTTCTTGGCTACAATAGGGATGCCAAGAGTAATACCATCCAACCCCGACCTCTAGAACTCCCTAGCCTCCCAAACTGATCTAAACAATGACACCATTAGGGAAGCATGTTAATGTAAGCAAGGCCGAACTGCTGAGGCACTCGATCAAAGGGGTGTGTCTCTACCTTCCCCATCCTATCCACAAGTTGTCTTGTAGTAGAGCAGAAATCAAAGTAAAGGTCTCCTCACCCCACAACCCCGCCATGGCCTGATAAGGTGTGGCCTCCATATCCTCAGTAGTCAAGGAAGCAACTGGTTGGTGGGGTGCTCTAAGCACCGTCATCTTTGTCCATCTAGCTGCCCTCACGGCCCCGGGATCCTCCACCTCTACGCCTCTCCCATAAGGGATGATGCGCTCATAGACCCAGCTCATAACTAAGGTCGGATGGCTCAACGACTGTCCCTGTAATCGAACCACCCTGTATAAGTCGTGATAGGTGGTCCCAAGTATATCAGCTCCCCAGGCATAAATCTAACCATGTGCCTCAATATTTTCGATGATGGGGTCCAACGGTAGAGCAAAGTATCCACTCCCTTGTCCCCGATCAATCTTGAAGCAAGGATGCCCATGATGGCCTAATGGATCAGAGGGATGGGCAAGCCAGGAATAGAATGGACCTTCACCCCTTCTTCGAACTAGTAGAGACAACTACATCTCCCATATAGGTGGCCCACTGAGTCACCTAAGCTCTGGATACTGCTGTATCAAATGAAAGTCTCCTCCCAATAATCGGGACTCCCAAAATGCGGTAGACATCCTCTAGGGTGATAGTCCACTCACCCCTAACACCTAGAAATCAAAAGGTGTTCCGATCTGCATCCCAATAAGAAAATAAGTCACATAATATGTGACTAGCAGGTGCAATATGGGGGACCCGTGCAATCCTCAATATGCCTACCCTCTGGAGAGTATCCTGCTTAGCCTAAGAGAGTGCATCTAACACTGCTAAGCCAATCACACTCCCTCTCTCGGCTCCATCTAATGTACTCTTCCTTCTTCTGCAAAACACCCAAAAACACATAAAAAGAAGCAAGTTAGTGCCAAGATTACATTGGAAAAATCATTAAAGAAAGTAAGAATACTAAAAATGTAAAAATAAACTTAAACTAGTGTTGTTTTGACACTCTGTGAGGATCGCCACCACGAGCGGCGGCGGTTCCATAATTCACCACCTTAAAAGGTGGTGGTCCTGTAACTACCACCCTCGATTAAGGTGACGGTCCTGTCCATGACTATACATGGGTTGCATGCCCTAAAAATGCTTAAAAATACAAAAATTGACCATTTTAGCTAAAACAAAAGCCTACCCATTAGGTGCCCCCTAAGAGACACATTTAAAATTGACATTTCTAAAAATAACCCCCCCATGACAAAGTTTTCATCATTTTTACATTTTGGGTGCAAAAACATTAAATCGAGAAGAACTAACTTGAGATCTCACGAGTCGAGGTTCTGCTCATGGAGGCATGATCGCTATCTTGATACGAATGTTTCGACTATACTCTCATTGAAAACCATCACCATGGGTCCCAGAGCTCAAAAACTATCAAATCAACACGTGTAAATGAATAGGAAAATGGTCCCATTTTATATATATATGGTGTTTTGACTCATTTTGAACGCCCCTTTCGTAGGTTTAGAGCACCAACGGAGGTAAGTTCTCATCCCCGCGCAAATGGTAAGTCCTCATTTCATACTAATTTAGTATTCATTTTTGATTTATTTTATCTATCTGCACTTGAGTCCTCTTTCCATTTTGCAGGTAGTGGGAACTCGGATGGCAAAATTTTGACACACGGGCATGTCAGGTATAATTTTTAGCTTCCCATTTTGGGACTGCCATACTCGAACCCACTATTTTACGCCTCTTCATTGTTAAAATGCTTCTTCGAGGGGCAATATGTACGTACCCAAAATTGTAGGGTACCATAACACTGGGAACGATGTCACACATGCCCCAATGTTGATACGGGTCACCTCGCAAGGTGTTCGGGATCCGAGAAGCTCATGAATTATATGTTAACATCTCAAATGCTTTATCCAAGTTGCTTGTGCTTTGTTTTGTTCCTTTGCCTTTCTTTTCTAAGCTTTTTGTCCTTCGATGATGAAACCGCCACCCTAACAGGGTGTGAGCTAGCCTCGTGGATCGCCACCTTGCTCAGTGGCGGTGGTCCTTCACGCGTTTTCCAAAGACGCTCCTTTGATCATGACTTGTGTAATTTTAAAACTTTCACCAGCTTTTCTCAACCACCTTAGCTCTTATTAATGTTTTATGTTCCTGGAATAGTGTTTCTTCATTGTTTAATGAATAAAAGAGTTCTAATAGGAATTACTTTTGGGTGAATGTGAAATCTATAAGTATCCATCTTGTTTTCAAGAAAATGGCCCCTCAACTTCTCATTTTCATTGTTCAATCTTTCAATTTCTGTTTAGAGCTCATTTTCTTTTCATGTTTGCATCCATGCTAGTTTTCCTTTGCTGTTGGAAGCCATTCGATCTTCTTGCTTCATTCTTGTTCATTATCTTTCATATAAATTAGTTTAGAATAGAGTAGCGCCATTTCTAGATTGAATCCATTAGAGTTACAGGTTGTGTTCTTCGAGAAGGTAGATTATAGAATCTCTCGGTACACTTGTGTTGTATTTCCACAATAAATCCCATTAGGAATTACATATGCCAAGCTCTGTCACTTGTGTTGTCCCTCTCCTACTCGCGGTATATTTGGTCTATATCCAAAGCTACTATTGTTCAAAATACCATTTTATGTTGATGCTAGCATATACATGTTCTTCTCGGACTCACCTAAACACAAAGGAATG
This sequence comes from Taxus wallichiana var. yunnanensis, assembly GCA_018340775.1. Classification (NCBI taxonomy): domain Eukaryota; kingdom Viridiplantae; phylum Streptophyta; class Pinopsida; order Cupressales; family Taxaceae; genus Taxus; species Taxus wallichiana. The sequence continues at coordinate 82,627,834 of CM031241.1, read as the reverse complement.
AGGAGATCATTATGAGGGGACAAAATCATACACTCTTTGGATTCACCACTATTATGCAAATTCCAGGTTTTATCTGTCAAAGTTCTAGTTAAAACATATCAAATAGAGTAGTGAAATATTTCATTTTAGTTAAGTTTCATTTTGATATTGCTAGGGAAGTTATGGGGATTGATAGTTTCTGAGAAACTATGATTCATTCCTCACTTTTGAGGTAGGATCGAGAATATTTCAATTAAGTTAATTAGCTATCTAGTTATTTAGGATAAACTCACAACTACACAGGCAAGTAGCTACACCAGGTACCTTGCTTGTTTTAATTTTGTTATTAGATTAGTTGTCATTTTCTGAATGTATTAGATTAGTTTCTCTTTCAATTCTATTCAAAATTCTATCAAAATAAAAAAATAGAGGAATATATATATATATATATATATATATATATATATATATATATGTAGATATATCCTTCATAATTAGTTTATTTCATTTCGATTAGGCTTATATTGATCTTGTATGACAATCACGGGACCTAGGAGCCTAGGGAATATGTTTTTGAGCCAATCGTGCCTCAACCAAATATTGTTGCAGCAATAACTGACATAGACCAAAATCTTAGAATTCAGGTCTTCAAACAACCATAGACCTACAAGAAATCAGCACACAATTAAGAGGATTAAACATAGAAGACGACAAAGCACACACGTTCTAGTCAAATCAGCCAAATTATAGACTACCTTGATAGATATCCATATGAATGTAGAAGGACTTGAAAGAGAGAAAACATTCTGGTTGTGATCCACTAGTCCCATAGCCAGACGTAGGAGACCTCCTTGTTGATATAGACACTAGCTTACGTATCCAAGTTTCCAGAACACTTGTTAGGTACTCTGAGAAAATCGTGCAACTTCTAGTTCTAAACATAGAGGCCAAAAAGGCATACGACTACTGGATACTCGGAATCAAGGGTTGACTCTTCATATGACCATAGGAGGTCCACAACAACCACGAACTTATGATTGTGATCCACAGGTCCCGCAACCCAACGGGCCTACAAATCAATCCAACGTTGATGTTGGTTTGTGAACATTAGTATTTAGGTCCTCTCCACTCCCACCAAACATCATCACACAACTATCATTATTAAATGTAACAACCAACCAAGCTAAAGATTTCTAGACTAGACCAGAGAATCGTCCATAAAGTACCAAAAGATCCACTACACATTTAGCCATTCCATTTTCATGACCTTGTCGGGAGATATATATGAAGCACCCATAGATCATCTTCCACGTATTTCACAACGCATAGATTGGATCATGACAGATCTCGATATTGATTGGAGCCTTGAGTAGCTATCCTTGATAGATCAAGAGCGCCTTTTTACCTTAGATTCGTAGATCCCGCTATTGTGTGTTGAAGACATTAGAATACCTAACTAGCTTATCTCGCATCCTACATGTATTCCATCCCCAATCGGCTGTCTCGGCATTACCTTAGTAGGTTAGGTGTAAGGAATAATTACTTGTATATTCTCATGCTTGCATGTCGCTTTTCCATCGTACAAAACCCTTTGATTTGAATGTTTCAAAGTAGGTAGTGTCTGGAGCCTTTTTCTTGAGACTATGGAAGTTTGTTCCTTGTGATGCCATGATTCTCTGAAGTTTATCCTGTAGATGTCCATTGAGCTGATTGCATTATATATTATATCTTGTATCATGAATTACTCTTTGAATCCTTAGTTTTATTGTATCATGAAGTGACTTGTACTTATTTGAATATGTATTTTTGACTATACCATGCATTATCCCCTTTTTGTATTTACTATTTGATTTATCTATAGCTTTCAAGCATGTATTAGTTTGAAATAACATGATGGAAAGGTGTAAAATGTCTATTTTACATGGCGAAGCCTCATCAAATTTTTCTCGATTCCCTTTTCCATTTTGTTTCAATTTGTAATTTCTTTTATTCCAATTGTTAGAAATTACAGCACTAAACTTGCATTTATTTTATCAATTAGTATAAGTATATATCTCGTATACTTCAACCTTTATCTTGAACTAAAATAAATGTACTTTTCTTATTCAAGTTATAGAATGCAACACTTCTTTCTTCTTACTTGTAGCTGCACATTTAGATAAACTAGTTAGAAAATATTAGGCTTTTTGGCCTCTCTTTTATTCCAAATTTTTTTCTTTCCTTCTTTCTGAGTGAATGAGTCATGTATGCTACTACAGAATAGTGTTTTTATTAGTTATGTCTTTGATCCTTGTGTAACTTATACCTCCTAATGCTAGGAGATCCACTTGCACGAAATTGGATAGTATTGGAATATGAATCAACCCTGAGCTCGTGATTGACAATCTTTCCTTTTCTTGTTTTCAAGTACAATGGCATTTGTTAAGAAACGAGGATGAAGATGGAGCAAAGATGGGGCTGGAAATGCATCAACCAAACAAAAGAAACCCAAGGCAATGATGGGTTATTTCATACTCCTTTACTTTCTTTTTCATGCATATGTACCTCTTACTTCAGTAATTATAATTTACTTTTGAGTTACATCCCACGGCTTGTGTGGGAACATTTGAAATTCCTTATGAATAAAAAATTGAATTCTAAAACTAAGTTGTGTATTTCTTTCTACATTTCAGCTTTGTATATGGATTGTATAATGAATTAAACAACTCAATAACATAATTGAATGTATTTAATCATGAAGGAAAGAACTTTAAAATACTTGTAACTTTAGTAATGAACTTTGACTCCTACAATCAGAATAACTATGATTGTTGTTTTAATACCTAACACTTCATTTATTTTATATTTTTCAGTCTTCATCAAGTTACACATCCATCCTATAAGGCTTTGTTTTCTTTTCTTTGAAGACAATTGTGAATTATAGATTATGTGATCTGTTATGTTTTATAATAACACACACAGATGAAAATTACATGTAGTCCTTAATTAATCTAGTAGAACAAAAATTGAACTAAAAGAATCTCCCCTAGCTTAGGGTCACTTTGCCAATGCCATCCATCATAACAAAGTTTCGAGTTGCCCATTTTTGAGTTCAAAATTGTCAACATTTCCGGAGATCTTGTGGGAAATTTTCTGCTAGCTTGTAGACTTGTTACTTGCTCTTATCCATAAGGCATGGAGTCCAAGATATGTAATCGAAATTCCTTCCATGAAGGTCCACCCTTCCAAAATGAACTAAAACGAGGAAGGATCCAGGTAAACGGATCATTTCTTTGGATGCACTTATTGAATTGAAAAAGCAGGTGCAATGTGAATGAAGCACTTATTGAAATGGAAATCCTACTCTAATCAAACACTTTGTAGGATTTTTCAAGAACATTGTTTGAGAAACATACCATTCATAGGAATGGGAAGTTCATCTCCATTTAGTCTTGAAAGCTGAAAAACATTGTGTTCTTTGCAGGATGAAATCATGTAAGAACCACTCAGTTGTGTCGAACTTCATGTGATTTCTTGGCTTTACACGATCAACATCCCATTTCAACACAATTTCTCCTTCATTGAATATTATGAACTTAGCCTTCTTATCAAAAATTTTCGTCATCCTGCTTTGATAATTTTCCATGTTCATATGAGCTTGATCTCTCAAGTCTTGTAAATCCATCAATTCTACATAATGAATCGCAATGGTTCATTCTCAAGAAGCTCCATTTTATGTAGTAAATCTAATGCAGTAACTAAAATAAAATAGGTATTCTTTCTTCTCTTCCGTAAAAATCTTGTATGGTGAATTGTTAATTGATCTTTACGAGTCACTCTATCATTCCAAAGTGCTGAATTCAACATTAGATGCCAAGCTCTCTGGTTATCTTTGAGTGTTCTTCTGATGATCCTTAGAAGATTCTTGTTAGTACTTTCAGCCAACCCATTACCTTGTGGGTAATAATTAGATGACGTACTTAAATAAATTTTGTGTTTGATAGCCCAATATATTACCTTTGCACCAAGAAATGCTAAGGCATTATCAAAATGATAGTTCTAGAACACCAAATCTGTAAACTATACCTTCATAAAAGGATAGTATCAAAGTTTCGTTAGCATCTTTCAAAGCTATTGCTTCAGTCCAATGTGTAAAATAATCTGTAGCTATCAAAATCCACTTGTGTCCTTGTGATGAAGGTGGATTTATCATGCCAATAAAATCAAGACCCCACTGCATGAAAGGCTGATCCACTAAAATAGGTTGTAGGGGCAGCGAAGCTAAACATTCTTTTCCAACAAAGAAAGCACATTTCTTACATTTTCTAATCCATTCAAAGCAATCTTTGAATATGTTAGGCCAATAGTAACTAGATTTCATTATTTTCAAGGCTATAGTACATGCTAAAAAGTGACCTCCTCAGGAGGTCCTTCATGGAATTCAGATAATAATTGCTGAATTCTATCATAATCAACACATCACAACAAGATTCCGTTTATATCTCTTTTGAATAACACACCATCGATGAAAACATAAGGTACAACTTCTAACCTGAAATAACTTTATTTTTTCTTGTCCATACCTTCCGAATAAGTGCCATGCTGAAGGTAGTTAACTAAATCAGTCATCCATCTTGACTCCTAAAATTCTTGAATAAGTTCAAGTTGTTAATTTTCTAGTTGCACCATGAAATCTTATTATTGATAAGTAACTTCAGCATGTTGTTCTGGGTCCTTTGATTCTACATCCTGTTGTTTTTCCATATCAGCAATCAGGTGTTCACATAAACCTTTTCCTCTTATTTTTTTACAACGTGAATGTCAACGTCGTATTCCATAACCTTTGTTATCCATCCTGCTCTCTTCTCATTCAATTCTTTATTTAACAAGAAAGCTTTCACACTTGGATGAGAAACCAAAACATGTATCTTATTGTTTGAAAGCATGTACTTAATATTATTTAGTCCTCGACTCTTTGAAAGTACTTGTTTTTCAAGAAAAGTGTACCTTGTTTTGTAATCATGAAAACTTTTTCCAAAGAAACAATTGGCTCTTGAATATTTTCATCATTAGCCTTGAGCTAAAATGGTTGAGATTGTTTCATCTCTTGCAAGTGCATACACAAGTAAAATATTTATCAAAATGGTTAAGATTGTCTATAATTCTTATTTTGTTGATAAGGCTACCTATTTTGTTGGTTTTGTTGATAAGGATCCGATAAGCCTGCTACATAATGCGAGTCTATTTTCAATCAAAGTTATCTTGTTTCCCATAATCTCTGCAAAGCTTTAAACACATCATCGATGGGGCTGAAATAACAGTTCTATAATGGTGATAGAGTTGTGGGATAGGTGCCAAGTCTGCTAAAAAAGGCATTGAAGGCCTTGGTGCTAACTTTCCGGCTTGAATAAGATTATTTTCAGCTTTTATAGCAATATCATAAGCTATCGGGAGAGTGTCACCTCCCATGGACTGAATCATAGTTGAAATATCATTGTTTAAGGCTCTAAGGTAGTATAGAAAAGCATGGTCAGCTTGAGGCTTGACACTTGCTAGAATTATTTCCCAAGTTCTAGCAAAATGGATATTAAAACTGGCCATAAATTCATGAGGGGATCTTTTAATTGTAGAAATTTTTTTATGAGAGATAAATGATCTGAGTTATCTTGAAATTGTTTTAGAAATTTAGCACCTAACTCATCCCAAGTTCTTATACTTCCAATCTCTAAATTTCTATACCATTGCAAGGCTTTCCCTTTAAAGGATGCAACTAGAAGTCTCAAGGCTACATCTTCATGTGTTATATTATGGATTGCACATAGGGCTACAACATCTTTGATATGTTCTATAGGTGTAACCTGATTTTCACAAGTGAAGGTAGGTAAAATTTTCATGGTAGCATTAGGGATATCATGATAGACTGGAATTACTAATGGGTTGCCATTAGTAAAGGTCACAAAATTCCTAGGTGGTTGAATAGCCATTGGAAAAACTGGGATCTGAATAAAGAAATTGATACGTGGTGAAGAAGGAGGGTTGTTAAAACCAAGCCTATTATAAGGTAGGGTTTTACCAACTTTTCTTCTTCATGTAATTCAAAGGTAAAGAAATAAACTCGAAGCAATTCCTCTTACCGATGATCTTGTAGTCACTTTAGGCATGGAACATCTTTGTAAAACTGGTTTAAAATCATCCTTACTTGATTTTCCAAATAAATATTTTAACAAGTTAGAATAAATTGTTGCATCTTGTTGTCATGAAAGTAACCTTTCTTGTTGTGAATCTACTATATATTGTTGTAATCTGCACGCAAATCTGATTCATGGTCCCACCGGTCATGCCAAAAACTATTATCTCTCAAAAGTGCACTATAGAGAGATGGCTGCAGGTGTTCTAAGCTTGCTTTGGATCTCTCTCTTTTGTAGATACAATGGAAACACCTCAGGTCTATGGGTATACCTATTGTTGAGGTGAGTCTCTAGTATCAAGGTCGGTTCCTTCTTGATGTATCCTAAACTAAATTTTTTGGGGTTTTGAGGGTAATAAGATGACTATAAATGAATTGAAAACTGAGGTGATATACCAAAATTGTTGAGGGCTTTGGTGAGTACATGCACAAATATCTAAGAATGAATTCGGATTCACAAACCAATAGTTTTTCAGCAGAATATTAAGGCAGACACTTGATGTATTGAGGGAAAATTCACAACAATACTATTAAGATACACATGCACACTAATATCATGCAAGAAAATACTAAATTTGCAATAGGGTAGGATGATTAACCAAGGAATTTGACATTCACAAGGATTAATAAGACATACACAAGACTGCAAATTATTGGAAAAGCAGAATATAATTCTCATTCAAAGGGAAAAATTGGAAAAATCTACTTCAGCACTCATGTGTCCAAAAATTCCTCCTCTTGTGCTTTGCCAATGCACACAATATATAGCAAAATTATTCATCCCACCCTTCCTAAAAATAGACTAAAATTGTACTCTCCCATACATCCTATTTTTATCCTTTATCATGAATAAATAAAGAAATAAAAATAAGCATGTTAAAACAATGAGGCATTAATAGCCTTGTTTACAAAAATACAACTCAAAAAACTTCTTTTGATGTTATATTTTTAATAAAGTTGGGTGAATAATTGGCTAATAATAAACTTTGCTTGATGAGAAAGTCTTCTCAAATGCATGCAATCTCTATCTTCTAGTGTTTGATATGACATCTGTAATTTTATCCACTTGCCCCTTGGATGCACATGTAAAATAATATGTCCCTGTGTGTGAGTAAAAATAAATCTGAATTAGCAATACTTGGCAAAATATTCACCCATGTATCTATCTTGATGGGGACCACCTTTGGTTCTAATGTAGACATCTGTTTTATCTTCTTATGGTCACATGAAGAATTACACTCCTTGACTTCATAGGGTCTCCATTGAACTTGGCATATATGACCTATCTCTTTATTTATTCTTATATATGATAAGGTCTTATTTACCTATGTTACTTTATTCAAACAATGATGGTACCTTTGTGAAAAGGTAGGTCACGGGACCCCTTTTGATTTGCATGACATATATAATAATCATTGATTGATTATTTTTTTGATCGACTACTTTATGGCATATAATTCGGTCCCTTTCTCACATTACATTGACCCTTTGTTTTGAACTAACCACTCCTTGGCCTTGTTTGGTATAAAATTATGACTTAGGATAACATTTTTAAAATTTTCCATATCATATGCTCACCACCTTTTAGATATCATTTCATTGTACATACTGTCAGTATTTGATTATTTCGGTTTTATAAGACCTTAACCAAGGTCAAATGTAATGATTTTAAAATGATATGGCATGACCCCCTCCCATGGTGACTCACCCCTTCACTTTTATCGGTGGCATTACTAACTCGGGTTGAGTTTACTATGACCACAGGTATACATTTATTAAATAAATAAAATTCTGCCGTTGATTAAGGTACTTGCTTCATTTTTATGATTGATCTTCTAGCTCATGGTTAGGTTGTGCATTTGCTTTGATCCTAGCGATTGAATGGTGGCCATTGATCTCTATCCTTGATGATATCACACCATCGATCCTCTGAGCATTTATGTTCACATTGATTATGAGCTACATGAATATGTGATTACTTCATGGTCGTTGATCTCTGTTACTATGATCATCTCCACCGTGGATCTGTAGCTTGGTGGTTGGTTTGGGTTATCATCGATATTGTCAGATTTTGCATGGTTAATTTGGTATCGTTGATCATCTACCCAAGTTGAGTTGGATTTGAATGTGGTTAAGTCATGAACATGCTTATTTATAACCTAAAATTTGATCATTTCTCGTGCATCTCTGTTTCGGAGAGTGAAGCCCGACAAATTTTTCTCGGGATTTCCATTTTTCTCGTGGTTTTGAGATCAAAACTCTGCAAAAATGATTTTGTGGTTCTCTCGTGGTTTGTTTTAAGCCACCGTGCTTCGTGATATTTGAGGAACTTTATGATATTCATATTTCTCGTTTAGGAGTTTCATGGTTTGATGTAACCTTCGAATATGAGCTATGATTCTCCATTGATTTCTCTACTTAGATCTCATCGAGGACATGTCTATCTCGCTTAGTTTAACCTCTAAATGTGCTTCCTTCTCTAAGGCAAGGGTTTCTTTTACTCTTATTTGGAAGGGTAGCCACCATTTTTCTATTCAAGTCGTGCGTTGGAACTCCTATCATAAGGGTTGAGTTGAGATTTGACTGAAAAAATGACCATTTTGTGAGTAAAACCTTTTTTTTCTTGGTTTAAGATCGAGAGTGCGAATTCTTTCCTGCTCGGTGGCAACTTTCCACGTCTTGAAGAAGGCTTCTTGACCCACTACCAATTTGTCAAAAGGTAAGTTCGTGGTTTCTTCTTATATACTCGCCACGGTTTATGATATTGGCTCTCTAAAAATGTAGATCTGCATATTTTAAGATATGGGTATTTGGGTTTATTATCTTATTGCTCATTTCCTTAATGATTGCACAGGTAACTCGACACCTTTAAAAAGTAATACCCTTCTTTATTTTCACCTTTTTGACTTTGTACTCAAGGATCCCTTTGATTTTTTGAAGTAAAAATTTTAAGTTATTTTGCATTATTTGACAAAGATCTTTTGTTGATTCGTACTTGTTGTGAATCTTTTCGAAAAATGTGTAATGGAGTTTGATTATCTTGCTTGATGTTATTTATATATCTCTATTTTTCCTTTAATCTCTTGAATCTTTGGTAACTCCGGAAGTGCTAATTCTCAATTAAACTTTTTGCTTATGGTGATCTACATGGCACTTATGGGCGAGACGTGGGTTTCCTTTTACTTAGGGTAAGTGCACCAAGTTAGGGGGCCAAAAGGGGGTCTTAAGTGGATGCATTTTTCTAAAAAAAAAAACTTCAACTTGTATGAGTTTTTCGAAATAGTTACACTCAAAATTGGAAGATGTTGTAGAAATATGAATCGTAGCATTTTGAGTCTAGTTTCTAAGCTACTAAATTTTATTGAAAACAGATAAGTTTAAGTGGGTCAAACAACTAAAATACCAATAGATGCTCTTATTTTTGTTAAAAAACATAATAGAGTGAATTTCATGCCCCCCAACATTTTTTGAGCACCATTTAGTATTTTTGAAAACCCTTTTGTAGAAAGATAACTAGGAGCATCTAGTTTGGGCCCCATTTTTTTAGATTTTTTAGCGAATATTTTTTTATTTATGATTTTTCTAGTACAATTTTTATGTTTTGAAAAATAATGGAGCTCCGACTATGCCCCCCCCAACTACCTCAAAAAATATTGAAAATTAGATTTTTTTTTGAATATGTATAGAATTATGCCTAGTTTGGGCTAGTATAATTTTTTTAAATTGTAGATCACCCAAAAAAAGATACACCATAAAGATAGACATATTTACACTCCAAAAAAATAGCTATAAAAAGACATAGTTAGAAAATAAATAATATCGATACCTTATATTAGTCGAATATTTGGAAAATTATATTTTAAGAAAGAAGAGACTCTGCTCTACATCGTGGTATAATTTTTTAAAATGGATCGATTGTTTTATTTTGATTTCTCATAGAGGAAGTGTTATTTTTACATTTTCTTGTAAAAACTCGTTGTTTGTTGTGTTTGTGCAGGTCCATGCCTCAGGCTTGGGGATCCAAACTAGATCCCAAGCCTTAAGGCATGGCTTGGGAAAAGAGAAAACAAAAAACATGTACGCGTTATGTAATTTATACACGTTACATAATGCGTACGTGTTTTGATTTGTTTTATATCTTGTGGCCCCCCAACGTCCCTTTCATCTCTTTCACGGGAATTCTACAAACATTTTGTTTTGTCTACAATATTCTCTACATTCTTGCATGATTTTTAGTACTTCATTTTGTCCCCTGACCCCACTAGTTGATTTTTTCTAATCATGGGTGATAAATGTCGAGCTAAGGACAAGAGGAAAGTCAATAATAAGACACCAGAGCAATTGGAAGAGAAGAGAATAAAGAAATTGAAGAGAATGCAAAAACTTCGAGCAGGGCAAGGTACATCCACTATATCAAATGTAGCTAATGTATTAGAAAATTGGGATGAAATACATAATGAAAATGTAGAGAATAATGATTTTGCAATGAATAATGATATTGAATTGAATGATAATGTTGGTATGGATGAAGCAATTGATATGAATCCAATTGTTGAACTCTTACTTGCGAATCCAAATGTTAACCTTGAAATTTATATGAAAACACTGAATGAAGAAAATAACCTTGTAAACGAATCTTCACCTCTAAGAACACCTCCTTCCACTTCATCAAGAAAACCAATTCACTTAATTGAAATTGATGAAATCATTATAAAACCAATGCCTAACAAAATGTCTGAAAGAAATGCGAGAAGAAAAGCTAGTGGAATTTGGGATAATTACTTTGAGAATTTAAATGACACACAAAGATGTCAATTATTTGTATCATTGATGAAGTTAATTAAGATTAGACCTATAATGAAGACCCTAGGGTTAAGAATATCTAATGTTGTTGATCAAAATACGTCAATTGTTGAAAACATACATAGAGCATACCAAGTCATAGGTGGTAAAAACGCATAAAAGATAGTAATGCTACATGACGTGCACTAACTAATTGTATAGTAAGTGATAAAAAAGTTAATAAACGCTTGATTAGAAAAACAAGCGCTTCTATGAAGCTAGACAAAACACACTAATGAAAGCAATAGAGAGACATAAATGTCTTGAGTCACCAATAACACCGACTATTGGGCTTTCTCTGTAGCAAACTTCCACGAAAAGACAAAAATACATATGATATTCTAAAAGAATTAATTGTAAAATTTTGGAATGAGAACACAAGGGTGTCACCAAATAGAAGAGATACAGTAAAAAGAAGAATATGTTCTCGTAATTGTGAATCATGTGCAAAACATTTCTTAGATATGACTCAAACAAAAATGTTCTTTAGGTTTAAAAATGAAATCTACAAATTAACATTAGCCAAAGATTCTTTGAAATGAACAAACCCTTTTATGTGAAAATCAATCACTCGTATTCACTTGTTGTCATGCAGGCATCATTTTGAATTTTGAATGCATTATGATGTTTTTGTAAAATACGTAGTGTTTTGCATACTAACATCATGTTGTAGGAGTGTGGAATAAATGTCCCACAAAAATCTTTAAGGGAATTTATTCCGACAATATTTTGTGAAAATCAACAAGACAATTTTTTTATAACAAAGCATGTTTGGATGGAACTTGCAATGTATGTGGTGACTTTTCAAATCTAAAAAGTTATATACACAAGGAGAGTACATATTCAATAGGAAAAGAATTTGTTGATTTCACCAAATATAAATTGGTGGCATATAAATTTAAAAATGGAAAATAATCTAAGAGGTGTGAGCTTGTTACAAAACAATTACCTGTATCATAAAATATGGTCAAATTCAGAGAGGAATTTTTTTTATGAGTATGCAAGGCACACACATAGAGCTCGATGGTTGGATGAATAATTCAAGTTAAGTAAGGACACATTCCCACTTGATACTATTGTTTCATTAGTTGACTTCGCAAATAATTACTCATTGCAGCCATAAATGGAGGTTCGAGTCTCAATATTATAACTCAAAGGTGCAAGTTTCTATTTTCGTGCATATAACATTCATGCACTCTCCTGAAAGCACTAAGAAAGACCAAAAAATATTGAGAGAGTATCATTTCTACATCAGTGATGATCGGACACATTCTATAGAATATGTACAAGGGTGTTTCTAGGTGTTTTATGTGAACTTGAATGAGAGGAACATTAGTTTCGATCGACATTACATTTTGTCGAAAAATTGCACATCACAATTCAAGAATGCATGGATGTTTTATTAGCTAAGTAGGATGCACAAAGAAAAAAATGTACAACATATCTAGAGTTTTATTGAGGTAGGGCATGGAAAAGGAGAGCATGATGGTGCAGGAGCATGTGTGAAAAGAGCACTTGCAAGAGAAGAGTTAAAGTTCAAGGATGGTGCTAAATTTACAGATGCAAAAAGTATTGTTGATTGGTGTGTCAAGAATATTGGGCATGAATCTCAAGAGAGATCAATGGTCTATAGATTTTTTTGGTTTATAGAGCAACAACATCCGACAAACTTTGAAGATTGTATGACAGTTGTAGGATCAAGTGATATGCAGGTCATTCCGTAGTTCAGATGGAAATGCTCGGAATATTTATACTAGGTACATGACATGTTTTTGTATATCATGCATTGATTTCGTGTGGAATGAATGTGAGTCACAAAAGTGGGTGGATGAGTGGACTTGTAGACCTCTATATCCACTCAAAGACACATCATGTTCCACAAGCATTATAACTTGTAGGGTCTTCGATCAAATGACAACATCACACGACTTTGACCAAGTCTCGATTTAGTGCAAAAAAGGTACATACATATATGTACATGCCATGTTTTAGATTTATAAATTATTAAATGGTCAAATCTTAATGTAAATATAAAATTGACTAAAAATTTTACTTTGTGATACATAAGGCACATGTTTGCAAAGCTATTGCAATGGAATTTAACGAAGAGGGAACAAATTACTTCTTATCTCATTGTGTAAAGGGTAAATTTTTTTGACTCGCACAGTCATTAATGGTGAAGACCTTGAGTATCCCACTAGATCGGTGGTCACCGGAACTTGGCTTCGACGATATCCTATCAAAAAATCAAACATTTGGTTGTTTGAAGACTATGAAGTACATCGAAAGATACTTCACTATTCACATTTGGTCCTTGCAACAAATATTAAATTGATAAAATATCGAGGTCGGCCATCAAAACAAATCTATGGAAGGTTCGTGAATCGGATCATGAAGCAATTCTTGCTCATCGTTAAGAATAGATTTGATCCTTGCGGTTCATTGAATTGAATTTCTAAAGGTATGTTCTTCATGAATTTAATTTGAATATTTACTTAAATGATTTTGTTTAAATTTTGTATGATTTAAAATTCTATTTAATTTCTTACTAACATGTTTATGTAATTTAGTGGTGGCAAAAACTTCCACCTTCACGTGGTTGGCACTGTTAGTAGAGAATTTAATATTCTCGAAGCCAAGTGAAGATAAGAAAAATTAAATATTAGAAAGGAACAACAAACAAAAATTCTCATTTCACCACCTATATTGTAAAAATATCTTATTAAAATTCTCATTTCACCACCTATATTGTATAAAAACCTATATTATTCGGGTGATTGAAATGGACAACCTTACAGCACTTGATCGATTGGAGATAGAGAAACCAAAGAGGATTTCGTAGCCCGAACGAGGTAGCCCGAAAGCACGGGAAGCGTAGGGAACAAAAATGTCACCCCGATGTGTTGGCATAGTTGGTTCAGTCCCACGAGCTTCCATTTGCAAAATACAGCATCTGGCAGCCCTACATTGATGGAGATGGAGAAAATCTGTGAGAGGATTTTGTAGAGGGCCCCAAAGTGGAGCTCTCGGATCTAACGAGGCAGCTCGAGGTGCCATGGAGTCCAAGAAATCACATGTCGAAGTATTGGCGTGTTTGGGCCTCGGGGCTCTTAAGTGACTATGCCCGGATGGGGTATCCCAAGAGCACGGGAGCATAGGGAACCAAAAATAATCCTTCCCTAGCATTCACGAAGCCACCCCGACGTATTGGCATAGTTTGTTTGGTCCCACGAGATTTCGTTTGCAAAATACAACATTGGTGCAGCCTACACCGACTTAGACTGCACTATTTCTTGTGTTTAAAACCAATAAGACAGCGATGAGCAGAGAAGATAGAGATGGAAAAAACCACGAGAGGATTTTGTAGAGGACCACGATGTGTAGCTCTCGGATCTAAAAAGACATCTCTAGGTGCCATGGAGTGCAAGAAATCATCATGCCGAAGATATGGCGTGTTTGGGCATCGGGGCTCTTAAGCAACTACGCCGGATGGGGTAGCCCAAGAGCATGGGGAGTGTAGGGAACAAAAATGAACCCTCCAATAGTGTTCATCAGGCCACCCTAACATGGTGGCATAAATTTTTCGGTCCCACGAGCTTCTATTTGTAAACTACAACCTTTGGCAATCCGTGACACCGACTCGAGACTACACTATTTCTCACGTTTACAAAATATAGGAGAGCGAGAGAACCATATGGAGATGGAGAAAACCATGAGAGATTTTGTAGAGGACCCCGACATGGAGCACTTGGTTTTGACAACATGTCTCTAGGTGCCACTGGAGTCCGAGAAATCACCCGTCAAGATATGGTGTGTATAGGCCTCGTGGCTCTTAAGTGACTACGCCAACTTAGATGTTGTATTACTACAAATGGAAGTTCATGGGAGAAAACCAAATACACCAACACATCAGGGTGGCCTAATGAAAGCTATTAGAGGCTTCGTTTTTGTTCCTACGCTCCTCGTGCTCTTAGGCTACCCCGTCTGGGCGTAGTCGCTTAAGAGCCCTGAGGCCCAAACACACCATATCTTCGACAGGTGATTTCTCAGACTCCGTGGCACCTAGAGACATCTCGTAAGATCCAAGAGCTCCATATTGAGGCCCTCTACAAATTTTCTCATGGTTTTCTCCGTCTCCATCTGGTTCTCTCATTGTCCTATTGTTTGTAAACGCGAGAAATAGTGTGAGTCCGAGATAATATAGGGCTACTGGATCTTTGTATTTTACAAACGAAGCTCGTGGGACCAAACTAACTATGCCAACACATCGGGGTGTCCTGGTGTACACTAGTTGAGGCTTCATTTTGGTTCCCTATGCTCCCCATGCTCTTGGGCTACCCCGTCTGGGCGTAGTCGCTTAAGAGCCTTGAGGCCCAAACACGCCATATCTTTGACGTGTGATTTCTCAAACTTTGTGGCACCTAGAGACATCTCATCAGATCCAAGAGATCCATGTCATAGCCCTCTATGAAATTATTTCATGGTTTTATTTTTCTCCATCTGGTTCTCTCGGTGTCCTATTGTTTGTAAACGTGAGAAATAGTGTAGTATGAGTCAGTATAGGGCTGTCACGGATGATGTAGTTTGCAAATGGAAGCTCGTGGGACCAAATCGAACTATGCCAACATGTCGGGGTGGCACTGTGAACACTTGTTGGAGGATTATTTTGGTTTCCTATGCTGCCCGTGCTCTTGGGCTACCTCGTCTCGGTCAGTAGTCGCTTAAGAGCCCCGAGGCCCAAACATGCCATATCTTCGACGGGTGATTTCTCGATTTCGTGGAACCTAGAGACATCTCATCGATTCAAGAGCTCCATGTTGGGTCCCTCTACAAAATACTCTCACAGTTTTCTTCATCTCCTCTGGTTCTCTTGCTGTCCTATTGTTTGTAAATGCGATAAATAGTGTAGTACGAGTTAGTGTAGGGCTACTAGATGTTTGTATTTTGAAAACGGAATCTTGTGGGACCAAACCAACTATGCCAAAACATCAAGGTGGCCTAGTGAATGCTATTGAGGCTTCATTTTTGTTCCCTATGCTCCCATGCTCTCGGCTACCCCGTCCGGGGCATAGTTGCTTAAGATCCCTTAGGCCCAAACATTCCATATCTTCGGCATGTGATTTCTTGGACTCCGAGGCACCTAGAGATGTCTCTTTAGATCCGAGAGCTCCACATCGGGGATCTCTATGAAATCCTCTCGCGGTATTCTCCATCTCCATCCGGTTCTCTCGCTGTCCTATTGTTTGTAAACATAAGAAATAGTGCAGTCTAAGTCAGTGTAGGGTTGCCAGATCTTGTATTTTGCAAACGGAAGCTCGTGGGACCGAACCAACTACGATAACATGTCGGGGTGTCCTGGTGAAAACTAGTGGAGGCTTCATTTTTTCCCTACGCTCCCCATGTTCTTGGGTCACCCTATCTTGGTGTAGTCGCTTAAGAGCATTGAGGCCCAAACATGCCATATCTTCGACTCTGCGATTTCTCGGACTCCGTGGAACCTAGAGATGTCTTGTCGATCTCGAGAGCTCCATGTCGGGGCCCTCTATGAAAGCATCTCATGGTTTTCTCCATCTCCATCCGGTTCTCTTGCTGTCCTATTGTTTGTAAACATGAGAAATAGTGTAGTCTCGAGTCGGTGTATAATCGCGCGAGGAAGGCTGTAGTTTGCAAATAGAAGCTCGTGGGACCGAACCAACTATGCCAACACATCGGGGTGGCCTAGTGAACACTAGTGGAGGATTATTTTTGTTCCCTACACTCCCCATGCTCTCGGGCTACCCCGTCCGGGCGTAGTCGCTTAAGAGCCCTGAGGCCCAAACACGCCATATCTTCGACAGGGTGATTTCTCAGACTCGTGGCACCTAGAGACGTCTCATCAAATCTCGAGAGCTCTATGTTGGGCCATCTATGAAATTGTCTCATGGTTCTCTCCTCTCCATTTGGTTCTCTCGTTGTCGTTTTACGTAGGACTACCGTGATCTTGTAGTTTGTAAAGAAGCTCGTGGGACTAAAAGAAATACACCGACACATCGAGGTGGCCTAGTGAACACTAGTGTAGGCTTCGCTTTTTGTTCCCTATGCTCCCCGTGCTCTCGGGCTACCTTGTCCAAGTGTAGTCACTTAAGAGCCCTGAGGCCCAAACACGCCATATCTTCGATGAATGATTTCTCGACTTCGTGTCACCTAGATACATCTCAATAGATCCGAGAGCTCCATTCTAAGGCCCTCTACGAAATCCTCTCATAGTTTTCTTTGTATCTATTTGGTTCTCTCGCTGTCCTATTGGTTGTAAACACAAGAAATAGTGCGGTCACGAGTTAGTGTAGGGCTACCAAATGCTTTGTATTTTAAAAAGAAGCTCATGGGACTGAACCAACTGCACCAACACCTTGGGGTGGCCTAGTGAATGCTAGTGGAGGCTTCGTTTTTGTTCCCTATGCTCCCCGTGCTCTCGGGCTACCCCCTGTCCGTAGTAGTCGCTTAAGAGCCATGAGGCCCAAACATGCCATATATTCAACATGTTATTTTTCAAACTCCATGGTACCTAGAGATGTCTCATTAGATCTCCGAGAGCTCCACATCGGGGCACTCTACGAAATCCTCTCGCGGTTTTCTCCATCTCCATCCGGTTCTCTCCTTGTCCTATTGTTTGTAAACGTGAGAAATAGTGCGCAGTGAGTCGGTGCAGCTACCGTCTGGTCCGGCGTAGTCACTTAAGAGCATTGAATGAATAGATTGGATTAAGAATGAATTTGATATGGGTATGTCTAAGAACACACGGAGTTATCAATCGCCTAGTAAATCTTTCTTGTTTAGTTCTTGATGGGAGTCAGCTGGCCTATGGCTTAGTGACCTTCTATTCATTGATAATTTATGTTATGATAAAACCCATGGATGCTTTCAAAAGCACCTTAAAAAGGATATGGGTAGTTATCAAGCCTAGTGAAGGGTGTGATGTGATTTCTAAATAACTTGAAATGCCTACAGATTTAAAGGTAGTAACATGAATTGGATAGGATTAGAAAATCAAGAATCATTGAGTGTCTGAATTAGAATGTCATTGCATCTGGAGACATTCTCAAGCATTGGAGTAATATATAAGGAGAGACATTCTCAAATTATCAATGAGATGAAAGGCATCAAATTATGACGACTCATTGGGTGTTTTAACATGGGAGAATACTACGAAGCGAGTAGAAGAATGTAGTAAGTGCATGATAAGATAGGAACCAAGATAAAGAGACCATGAGCAAGAAGAAGTGCAAGTAAGGTAACTCTTTATATACATACATTATATAAATATTAATTTCCAAAGTTTGATGCATATTATACATTAAAAATGCTAGTACATGTACATCACCAATAAATGAAAAAATAATCCATAATGTCTTAAATATTGTCAAGTGCACATCATATTAGATTCATGTGAAAATAATCTCGAAATGTAAGGTCTCATACAAAATTATCAAGTTCCAAGTAGTATTTTAATGTGCATAATAAATACAAAAATGCCCACATAGGTCATATACCATAAAGTTCAAAAGCCATATAGGATTACATATAATGTCATGCACATAGGTATACAAAAACAATGTCATGTAAGACATATATATTTCCTACTCATCAAAATCTATCCCTCTCTTGGCCTTGCTCAAGAAGGCCCTCTCTTAGGTGAAGATGGAGATCCATGAGATGAATTTGGATTGTCCGAGCCCATGCTTCGAGTCCTCTTCCGCTAAATACTCACGTGTAGATGAGCCTATAACTGCAAAAAAATGTTTTTGTCAAAAATTAATTTATATATGTTTTCAACATGTATTTAAGACAATGCTAGAATGAAAGCATTTACATAAATACAAAAACTTACGAAATTGTTTTGATCACGCCGAATTTGCATCTCATGCTCGGATGAGTCATCGGGAGCTCTTATAGTATGAATGATGATACGAAGATGACGGGATGGAGGAGTCCGTGCCCTCAAAGTCAAAATGGAGGGGTGGAGTTCCCTACATACACATAAGATCATAAAATATAACATCGAATTATCGAAAATAGAGCTAAGAACATGTATCTACATAATGACAATATTTTAACTAATTTTATCAATATAGAACTATTTTTTTACCCCACCACGCCTATGAATCGAATGAACAGGCTGCGCCTATCACGAGTAACTCTTGCATACACACAATCAAGGACATTATTAACATAATTTAATAATTCTACAATGAAATACATTACTAACATGTAATTTAACATAATATTAATTACACGAGAAATTTAACAAAATTTACGTGTTGTTTGAATACCTTAGTGAGTTGCTACGCATATGAAATCGCAGCGGAAACATCTTTATCTACTTGTTGCGGGGATGGTGGGGTGTCTAGTGAAGTCAACATCTTTATCAAACATATATATCATGTGAGTTAGATGGACATACAAGAACATAGATATATTTGACTTCAAAATAATATATATATATATATATATATATATACATATATACATGTAGACACACACACACACACACACACACACACACATATATAATTATTTCAAAAATTTAACATATATAAGTAAATCAGTACTCTAAAAATTTTGTAACGCACATAACAAATTTACCTGCAAAAGGTGACGTTGATGAATGTAATCCAAATGTATTACTCAAAAGGACATCGACATAGTGACATTATCGTGTTCATCCCTAGCACTAGGTGCACCAAAATTAAGTACGCATGAAATTATCGTCCTCCTCGTGCCCCAAACATATGCTACCACATGACGAGAAAAAATGTGGCGTCATGCTAGTACTCCTTGAGGGAATACTCAGTGTACCTCCGCAAGCATCCGGATCAAAATCTCCCTCGTATATCGAACAAGAGTCACAGATAGCCCCGAGCGTGTGGAGTGTATCAATCTCTACTATCTCCTTCACTTTGCTTGAGGAATAATCTCAAGGTGAGGGGATTCTATGTAGGAATCTACCCTCACCGAATACGTAGACATTGTGCACTGGTCAATCCCTGCAAATCCATTTGTTTGGCCCCTGAAATATCGAAATCAAAATAATTTGGTATCTCATTGAGGATAAACTTGCAATAGAGTTTCCTCATAAAGTATAGTGGCACCTCGTTGTTATTACAAGGTGTAAAATCAAACATCATCCACCATTAGTCCCAAAAATTATTTCTAATCAAATTATTATTGCACCATGGATGGGAAATCGGTTACATGCCAATAGAATAGTAACATTAATGCAGGGGTCCGTGAATAAGGTGCATATGAGATCTTTTGAAATTTCTTTTTTCTTTACATTCACATGACAATTTGTTGGAATAATAAACCCTACAACCCTCTCTGTAAGTTGTCCAATGATCAATTTTCCTGCTTCTTGCATTAATTTGAACAAGTAATGCTTCCAATGTGTTTATAAGAGAGGTGCGGTGGGGGGTTTGTAGATTGTGCATCCTCATTGTTTTGATTAAATCCTCAATTTCAATTTTGTTTTCAACTATTTGGGCTGCTAAACATTCTTTACTACTCGAGGGATGTTGAGAAATTGTGGGAGTGTTGGGAGGGATGTTAAGAATAACAGGGTTTGGTTATGGTTGATTCCCTCGACCTCTAACTGTAACAATAAAAAATATGTACTCAATTCAAATTTTAATCTATAATTATCATATTTCAATGCAATTTTGAGAAAATAAATGTGCTTACCTCTTCTCCATTGTGCCATCGTCGATTCAGATCTTCCCAACGATCTAGAAATGATCCTTTGAGCTTGAGATCCAATTGAATGGAAAAACATGAGGGCACGAACAAGCTCTGAAACTCACATTTGAGGGAGGAAAAATGATAGAGGCTCGGGCCTCTTTTTTTTGTTTATACTCAACATAACATGTACACATTATGTAATGTGTACGCGTTATATAATGCATACGTGTTATGCTTTGGTGATTCTGAGCCAAACAACCTAAAACGCGAGGGAATTTTAACAAAATGCGTACGTGTTTTGCTTTTTTTCACATCCTTGTCTGCTTTTTGGCCCCCCAATTTCATGCACTTACCCCTCACCGGTGTGAATCTTCTAAGGATAAGTTTTTATTTTGATTTGAATGGCTCTTTTTGAGCCTAGGTTATTTTGTTATTTTTTAAGGATTGTGATTTGTAATCCCACCCCTGGACTAATATGCATTTATCCAAGTGACCATTACTATACATTTAGCTCTAATTTTCTCGGTCTTTCGGGGCTTTACAAACGTTAATCTCGAACCTCCTTTTTATATTTTCTTGTATTTGCTTGTCACCATTGTTGGATCTCTAAGATCTTATTTGAGTTGTATCTTCCTTCGCAGAGTTTGTAATTTTGAGATATTTCTTGGCCACTAGTTATGGAACTTATCTTCATGACATTGAGATTTTGATTGATCCTTTTCCATTCCAAATACCCACAATGTAACTTGGAAAAATTTCTATCTCTTACATTCTATCACTTATATTTTTCTAAAAATACCGGCTTTTGCATTATGTTATTCTCGAACTAAGATGGATTCTCGGTATCATTGTATTTTACGTAGTACTTGACGTGGGTTTCTTCAAGTCTTGCTTAAAAATTGGAAAACTCTTCTTTCCAAATGCGTTAGGGATCTCGGACGGCCATTAAACTCTAGTTCATTCTCTTGATCTCGTACTGTAACTTTGTGTCATTGCTTAGAAAAGTACATTGTCATTCTAACTTTAATGATTATTCATACTTTCTTGTACTTTTGCATTGGAATATAATGGCCATTACAAATAAAAGTTTGGATATTCGTGCCTTTTTGTCTGAACTATTTTTATTGATTTCTCTGTACCTATATTTTTGTGGGTGCCTTTTCTTGCTCATAGTGGTTTATATGCCTCCCTTTATGTTGGCTGCCATTGAAGAAACTGTGGCTTTTGTTTATCATTTCTAGGTGCTCGATTGAATGTGCTCTACCTTACACTTAAATTTTCCCTTCAGTTGAAGTTTGCATTTTAATGTCAATTTGAAGGATGGCTTTATCTACCTTTGATTGATCCATACTTATTGTATATTACTTAGATATGATATTTTGCATCTGTTTCATTTGAGCTCTATACTGCAATGTTATCTTGAGTTGTGTATCTTTTCAACAACTGTAACATCAGAACTTGTAAGGATTTATTGCCTAGTTTGCAGCTAGAGCTTAATATGATTATCTGGATTGAAAATTTCTTGTTTTATACTATGACCTTGTAATAGTGGGAATTTATCTATTGTAAAACACAAGACTTCATTCGTAGTGCATTTCTCCACCAGTATCTAAGAATCTATAAAATGTTTATTAAGATTGTATCTTGATCTGTATTTTTTGCACTTTTAAGACTCGAGAGTCTATACTATAATTCTTCTTTTGATCTTGAAAATCACAAGTATACTTCTATGCTTTGGAAAATATAAACATTCTTTATTTATTTGCAATGATGGCACTTACTTTCATTTACCTTTATAGAAAATGGAAGCCTCTGCTCAATGTTTCAAAGTAGGCGGTGTATGGAACCTTTTTCTTGAGACTATGGAAGTTTGTTCCTTGTGATGCCATGATTCTCTCGAAGTTGATCATGTAGATGTCAATTGAGCTGATTGAATTATGTATTGTATCTTGTATCATAAATTACCCTTTGCATCCTTAGTGTATCTTTGTATCATGAAGTGACTTGTACTTATCTCGAATCTATATGTTTTCACTATACCATGCATTATCTCCTTTATGTATTTACTATTTTATTTATCTACGTTTTCAAGCACGTATTAGTTTGAAATAACATGATGGAAAGATGTAAAAATGTCCATTCCACATGGCGAAGCCCCACAAATTTTTCTTAGATTCCCTTTTTCATTATGTTTCAATTGTAATTTCTCTTATTCCAGTTGTTAGAAATTACAGCACTAAACTTGCATTTATTTTATGAATTAGTACAAGCATGTCTTTGTATACTTCAACCTTTAGTTTGAATTGAAATAAATGTACTTTTCTTATTCAAGTTCTGAGAATGCAACACTTCTTTCTTCTTACTTGTAACTAAATATTTAGATAAACTATTTAGAAAACATTAGCCCTTTTGGCCTCTCTTTTATTCCATAGTTTTTCTCTCTTCTTATTTCTGAGTGAATGAGTCATGTATGCTTTCTACACAATAGTGTTTTTATTAGTTATTCCTTTGATCCTTCGTAACTTATACCTCCCGATGCTAGGAGATCCACTTGCATGAAATTGGATAGTATAGGAACATGAATCAACCTTGAGCTTATGATTGACAATCTTTCCTTTTCTTATTTTCAGGTACAATTCCATTTGCTAAGAAGCGATGATGAAGATGGAGAAAATATGGGGTTGGAAATGCATCAACTAAAATGAAAGAAACCCAAGGAAATGATGGGTTCTTTCATACTCCTTTACTTTATTTTTCATGCATATGTACCTCTTACTTCAGTAGTTGTAATTTACTTTTGAGTTACATCGCATGGCTTGTGTGGTTGAAATTCCTTATGAATAAAACATTGAATTAAAACCCAGTTGTTTATTTCTTTACTCGCATTTTAGCTTTGTATATGGATTGTATAATGAATTTAAAAACTCAATAAAATAATTGAATGTACGTAATCATGAAGGAAATAACTTTAAAATACTAGTAACTTTAACAATGAAATTTGACTACTATAATCTGTAACTATGATTGTTGTTCCAAAACCTAACACTTCATCTATTATGTATTTTCAGTCTTCATCAAGATTACACATCTGTCCTTCAAGGCTTTGTGTTCTTTTTTTGAAGACAATCATGAAATTGCAGACTATGTGATCTGTTACATTTTGTAATAGCACACATAGCTACAAATTACATGTAGTCTTTAATTAATCTAGCAAAAAAATATTGAACTAAAAGAATCTCCCCTAGCTTAGGGTCACTTCACCAATGCCATCCATCATAACAAAGTTTTGAGTTGCCCATTTTTTCACAAGTGCAAAAATTGTTAATAGTTCCTTACCTTAAAAATGTAATAAAGAAATCTAAACGAAACAGTCAACCCTAGTATAAAATTCGTGCATAACTATTCTTCATGTGTGATTATTTTTAGCATAGGAAACTAAAAACCTTAAGATAAACTTAAATATTTACACTCAATGACACCTTCTAGTTAAGTAAATAAGATCCTAAGTTGATATTTCCATCCTAGCCTGCATATTTAGCATCATTGTCAAGAACTCAACAACTAGAAATGACATGGTCAAACATTATCTTGAGTATTTGTTTCCCTCATGGGTTGGTAATCTTGTGTGTAGTAAAGAGAATGTGTTCTCTTAAGGTAGTGTCCCTTGGGAAACCAACATTAAACATAGTGTAAACCCTCTTGGACCGACACACATGTTGAGTGGCGAAGATTTCCAACTACCCCTTGAAATTCACCTTTAAGATTTGGGATCATGAATGAACTCAATACCCAATTTCTATTATTGTTTGTCTTCTAGTGCGCAATAGCAAGAGTTATTTTTGAAACTTAACAAATTTTAGTTTATGACTAGTTGGTGAGAATGTAACCATAAAATGAGGTGCTTGAAAAAGGTAAAAATTAGATCATTCTTATTATGTTTTTGAATCATCTTGTGGTGAGAAAGGGATCCACATTGTGTAAACTCTAATGTGAACCTTAACCCTTTAAATGATGGACTACTCCATCTTGTCCTCCCACTTGTCCTTCTATGTAATGGATGTATGATGTGAAACTATGATCATGTTCTTAGAGATAAATCCCCTAAGACAAGGACTAGTGGTCTCATGAGGATTCAAATTCCCCTAATAGAAAATAGGTTACACAATTCATTAAGAAAGGCATATGAACCTAGTTAAGGAAAACCCTCTTAAGTTGGACATAAACGATACTCAGGAAACCTAATCTAGAAACAAAATAAGGAAGTATGTTGCCATGTTAAGTTCCTTTGAATCCTTAATTAATGGTTGGAGTATAATTATAGTAAAGTTATAATTAACACTTGACCTTGGGAAGTGTAATCATGGGATGTTATTCCACATGAAATTGAAACATGATCTACCTGGTAACATGATTAAACCCTCTTGCTATGGATAGAAAACCTAATTCCTATAATACTTATTGTGTACTAACTCAATTATGAATTTATAAATGAATGAAAAAAACTTGACCCTAAATCCTTGAGAAAAGATGTGAACCTTCCCTCCTTTGGGCTCACACTTGTTCCATTGTGTAACTAAGGTATGATAAAAGATCAAGATGCATGCCCTTAGGAGTGAATCCTAGGGATAATACCTAGTAGCCTTGTGTGTATGTAATTATCCTTGTGTGTAAATAAATACCCTATTAATGAATGAAAAATTTAAAAAGTAATTGAAATAATGTAGATGATCCTGATTTAATGAGATACTCTGAAAGTTAAATGTTAAACAATATAGAGGAAATCTAGCAAAAAGGAAAAGGGAATGTATGATTCACATATTATGAACCTTTCTAGGACTTAAGTTAAAGATTGAAACATGATTGTAATAAATGTGTAGTACTAAAATATTGTGTCATCATAAGACCCTATCTATAAGTGTGTCCTGTAGTTGAATCGTTATGTTGTGCCTTGTCATAAAAAAAAAAAAGTGACCTTGTTGTGCATCACATGGTTCATGTTACCTATGTGGGTTATTGTCTATGCAAATATATCTTCATGTTGTGTGTTGTCTTGAGTGATCTCTTGTAGTGTAGTGTATACTACAATGTTATTCAAAAACATTATTCTCGGTATTCTTAATGTTTGTGGGCGTTACAAATTAGAAGGTGCAACAATTATAACATTCACTTATTATTTGATGTTGTTAATTCCTTTGTTGTGTAAATAAGCTTTTCTCTTGTAAAGTATGCTTACTATATTAGAGATATGAAAGAGTATGATTCAAGTCATCTATTATTGTGTATGCATTTCTAATTTTGGTCAATAAATTTTGGAATTCTAGTTGTTGTGGGTTACAAACTCGTTGATAGAAATTTGTTGCCAATGTGATGATCATGTCAAATTTTGCCAAATTTTGTGAATAAATGAATTACCTACTTATAGTGGTATGTCACTAACACAAGGAAACTAACCTAGGTCATTGAGAAGTATAACCGAGTGACCATCGAGATATTCATTTCCATGGTGAGGGAATGCCTCACTTAGCCTACAATTTATATAATTTATTATCATTTTTGGCCCTACGAAGCTCATTTATTCCATGAGAATGTACTCTATTAGATTCATATACTCATGGAATATCTTCATTGCTTATCCATTGAGATACTTCATTTTGCAAATCCATATTCAAGGACTAGAATATATTGTACATGTGTTTATGTTGAATACAACAATACATGTTGGAGCTAGTAGGAGAAGTGATGGACCGCTTCCATTCTCGATGATTATAATATGTCTTTTATGTGTTCAACAAGTAGGAATTTCATGATGTTTCCTCCATTTCCATCCACTTACCACATCAATTTTGGAACCTAAACATCTTGTTCATATGGAGAATTTGGCATACTAAAAGGCATTATATTGATTTATTTGTATACCTTGTGTTTTACTTGCATTATAATTCAAGATCATAATAACCCTTACTAAAAATACCTTTTCCTTGACTTGTAAGCACTACGTGCCCTTCCATATAGAATTAAAAACATCTCTCCTTTCCTACACCATTTGACTTCCACTATTTCTAACTTAAATTTCGTTTAACCTACAAAAGAGACACTAATAGGTACATCACCAAGTGTGCATGAATGAAAAGCATCATATTTTGTGTCCTTGCTCCCACCTTCATAAATAGAGGTTGAACAAATTATATGGTTCATGTAGGGACAACATCATAGTCACACACAAACTATTGATTAGACAACAATTGGTTCATCTCCCATTAATGAATACAAGACGAGGGTTTGTTGTCAATGGATTTTAAATCTTTGTTTCCAATAAGGGTTTCATTTTTCCATTAACCACACATAGAATGGGTTCACATGCATGGATATGAATTGCATTTTTTACGTTACCATGAAAACATATTTTGTAGTCACCCAAGTTTTTGGTACTACATTCTTAAGCTCATGATGCATCACCGAAGCCAAGTAACATCTACAATTATTTCAAAACATTATCAACGAATTGCTGATGAAACTCTCTATATTACACCAAAAATATCAACATTGAATGAATACCAAATTGCTAACCAACCAATAAGATTTGGTTGCAATCTAAGGTGCACGAGAAAGTTTTGGTCTAGACATAGGCATGAACTCACAAAACTGATAATTCATTAGACTACCCTACATTGTCTTTCTTTTGAGTGCATGAGACACTAAATGGATATATTTACATAAAGTGATTCCAAGATCACCTCCAATCATGTCAATTAACAACCAACATTAGCGTAAAAAAAAATTAATTATACATACCCATATTACGTCTTCCTACATAGACTAGGGTTTCACAATTTAGTGAGAACGTTCTAAAAAAATTGCATCGTAATGACTATTGGTACAGTGTAAACACTCAATATTTTTTCCCCTTAGCCCAAATGCATTTATATTTTGATCAACTATATGCTCTTTACTTATAACACAAATATAAATGGAAACATAAAGGATCTACTCATATTCATGGATTTGTATGGATTTTAGATGTATCTCATCATGAAACTCTTACATTGGGATGATCCCCTTTAATTCAATGCAACAACATATTTCTTATACTAAATAGTAACTACATGGAATATAAGGGGCCAAGAAAATGGAAATTGGGTATTACAGGGGTCAAACCTTGATGACCCGTGGTTTCTAGACACAAATGGTATATTTACATCTAAATATTCAAAAATTGTGAAGAACTAGCCAACCGAGTGTAACGACACACCAAATAAAATGTTGATACATGCTTGCAAAAGAAATGTGTAAATTTATAGTGTATATATAAGGCCCCTTATCTACTACAAGAAAATTCATCTTTGTCAACATGGGTGAAAAAGGAAATATTATTTAGGCACTCGGCATTGATACATGATTAAATATAAAAACCTAGACATGCTCATGATCTAGCGAGATAATGTTGACTACTAGATTTTTATGCAATGTCATATGGTTTTACATTCTATACTAAAATATGCATCAAAGGAAGAGAAAAAATCATAGAGCTAACGCCACATGTTGATAAGAATATTATCAAATATTGTTAGCATTGTAGTCACATCAAAGATTTTATATAGTAATTTTTTCTCTACAATTATAATTTATCGTGATATTGGTGCACAAGAAACATGCCACATGATTTAAAAATCACACTCTCAGTGTGTACCCACATATTAATTTCCCTCTATGTTTTAAAATAATTTTTCAAACATATGCTCTTGGACACTAGGACCATCCTTGATTCCTTCTTTCATTGATGTATACATGAGGTGGCCGACACATGCATATAGATTTTTCCCCTCTTCGATATTGGATAAACATGGTCTTTCAAGAGTCGAGGAGATAACCCTAATGGAGGAAGAGAAAATCATTGTGGTCAATCACATATTTCTTAGTTACCATGTTGAGCTTGCAAATTGATAATCCTTCCTTTAAATACTACTATTATTTGGATCTTCTACCTTATAAACTAATCAGACACATACTAAAAACATTGGTATTATCTAGGACAAATACTTACACATTAGGAAGAAATAAAAACAACATACCATACTTTATATATATATTACCATAACTAGGGTATAATTAAAAATAGTCACAATGTCTCATAAGTAAATTTCCCAGTTGAAATGGAACTACAAGAATGGTAGAACACATCCCGCATGCACCCATCTAACAATACAATAATTGATGAACTAGACATGTTAGGCCTTAGAGGTTTTGAGAGTAGCCATGATTGGTCAAATCATGGTGTGTATGTCAAATTAAAGACTAGAGAACCTAAATTTAAGATCACCCACATCTTGAGAATCACCTTCTAGTTGGTACCCCATCCAAATTAGTTGGTTCCCTTCCTTCTATCTACAAAAAAAAATCACATACACAATTCTTGTGCAACATGTCATCAAGAGAGGATAAATACCACCCTTTAAAATTATTATTCAAGATAAAACTAGTATAGTAAATTCCTAATTGAATGGTTACATAAAAGACACATTATATGCATTCAAAAATAGAATCAAGCCATCCATTCTCCTAATGGATCCGGGTATGGTGTATTCAACATAAACACATCTACTATACATTATGGTATTTGAATACCCATTCATGAAATTAAGTCTCTTCAAGGAAAATCACTAGAAATTTTCCAAGACCATATGAAGGCCATTAACTATGTGTTCATATAAAAATGAGCTTCATAGGGATTAAAATACTAAGTACTATAAATTATACATTGCGAGGCATTCCCTCAACATAGAAATGAAGATTTTGGTGGCCACTTGATCATAATGGTCGAAAACCTAGGTCAACTTCCCCTAGTGAAATGCCATACTATATGTATGAAATTAATTTTTCACACACTTTGGCATAAATTTGACACATTCATTACCTTGGATACAAAATATTTTCAACAAGGTTACTGAACCCACAATAACTTTAATTCAAATATTTATTGACAAACATCACAAATGCACACCCAACAATAGAGGACTGGAATATCCTCATGTCAAATATAGTCTCTTTTATGTCTCCAATAGAAAAGCGTCCTCTACAAGATTAAATCATTTGTATGTAACAATGGAGTTAACAAACACCCATAACAAGAAAATTTTGAAATCATTACGCCTTCTAGTTGTAATAATAAAAGATGACCAAATGATACATGAAGTGCTATCAAACCTCAACAACGCTCATTTAAGTTCCACATTACTCTTGTGTAAATGAAAATATGCCATGTTAAGATCAAGTTTATGGGTCAAGTCTAGATTTGTAAATGGGGTTCTCAAGAAAATTTTAGAGCTCGTTTAAACCCAAATTCACATCCTTATGACTTTCCATCCTTTGTTATAAACTTCAAAACTCCTACGAACCAAATATGACATCCTCCACCAAACCCATTTTCCCTACCTATTTTCACCTAGGAGAATCGTTGAAAGATCCAAATTAAAATGTCGTTGGTCATAATGTTCTATAAAGCTCAAGGAATGTCACTTAATAAGGAAATAATAGACATCAACAACATTGATCGCTTGGGATTCACATTTATTGCAACTCACAAGTACACTCACTAGTAAACCTATACATCTCACCTTCTTGTACATTTCAACTTTACACAAGAATGATGTACATAACATTTTAAGGAACAAATATAAGAGGAGGCATAATTGAGATCTACGAAAATTCCTACTCATTTACAACATCTTTAGTCTATGTGCATCACATTCATATTGGTATCATCATATATTTTCAAAAACATAGCCTAACAATTAGTATATCAATATACATTTACAACAAAAGTGGCCTCAAAATTAGTATTATGAAATGCATCTTTATAATAAAATTTCTCAATGACTAATAAATATATTTCATTGTTTTAATACACCACCTTAGAAACATTAGACAATTGGTAACCTAAAATAAATTTTATCATTTCACATCAAAGCACATGTTTAATTTCCATACAATTTTTGAACGTACATCAAGTAGGTAGTACACCATATTGCATTGTTGTCCTACATTGAATCAATATTGGCACCTTTGAATGCATTAGTGTAATATGTTGCCTCAATATTACTACACATATATTAGAAAGCTACCATATATGCAAAAAATCCATAAGATACATATTTCCGTGACATTGCACAAATTTTTAAGAATGGATACAATTTACAATTTAGTCATGTACTAGATTCAACTACCTCTTTCCAAACAAAAATATGTTCATTAAGAATGTCCAAAATATTAAACTACACAACCCACCCAACAAAAAAACCCTGCAACAAGTTAATATACCATCCATTTGACCATGCATAAAAATACATTAACCGTACATTGTCATCCTCTCTACAAATACAACACTAAAATACTAGAATAATAAAAAATTTTTTACATACATAGTACACATGACACTACAAGAGATCACTTAGGACTACACACAACACATGATATGTTTGCACAAACATTAACCCACATAGATAACATGAAAACACGTGATGCACATCAAGGCCACTTTTTTTTCAAATGACAAGGCACAACATAACATTTCAACTACAATATAAACTTATAGATAGGGTCTTCCCATGGCATATATATATTTAGGATTACACATTTATTACAATCATGTTTCAATACTTAACTTAAGTTCTAGAAGGGCTCATAATATGTGAATCATACATTCCTTTTTTTTTTTTATATTTCCTTTATACATTTAACATTTAACTTATGGTGTATCTCATTAATAAGGATCATCTACATTATTTCAATTACTTGTTTAATTCATTCATTCATTAATAGGATATTTATTTACACACAAGGCTATTTACATACACACAAGGCTACTAGGTATTATCCCTAGGATTCACTCCTAAGGGCATGCATCTTGATCTTATATCATACCTCATTACACAACAAACAAGTGTAAGTCCAAAGGATGTGAAGTTCACATTTTTTTTTTAAGGATTTAGGGTCAAGTTTCTTTCATTCATTTATAAATTGATAATTGAGTTAGTACACAATAAGTATTATAGAAATAGGTTCTTTATCCATAACGAGAGGGTTTAATCACATTACAAGGAAGATCATGTTTCACTTTCCTATGGAATAACATCCACGATTATTACACTTCCCAAGGCCAAGCATCATTATAATTTTACTATAGTTATGCTCCAATAATTAGTTAAGGATTCAAAGGCTCTTAACATGGAAACATACTTCCTTATTTTTTTTTCTAGATTAGGTTTCCTGAGTATCATTTTACGTCCAACTTAAGAGGTTTTTCCTAACTAGGTTCATATGCCTTTTTGTAATGAATTGTGTAACCTATTTTTTAATAGGGATTTGTATCCTCATGAGACTACTAGTCCCTATCTTAGGGATTTATCTCTAAGAACATGATCACATAGTTTCACATCATACATCCATTACATACTAGGACAAGTGGGAGAGAAAGATGGAGTAGTCCATCATTTAAAAGGGTTAAGGTTCACATTAGAGTTTACACAACATGGATCCCTTTTCTCACCACAAGATGGTTTAAACATGTTATATGAATGATCTAAATTTCACTTTTCTCAAGCACATCATCTTATGGTTACATTTTCCACAAACTAATCATAAATTAAAATGTTGTTAAGTTTCACAATTAACTCTTAGTATTGCACCATAAAACCCAAATGATAAATGAGATTGGGTATCGAGTTCATTTATGATCCCAACTCTTAAAGGTGACTTCAAGGTTAGTTGGCGATCTTCGCCACTCAACATGTATGTGTCGGTCCAAGAGGGTTTTACACTATGTTTAATGTTGGTTTCCATAGAGTACTACCTTAAGAGAAACACATTCCTTACTACACACACATGATTACCAATCCTAGGAGGGAACCACATACTCAAGATAAAATTTAACCATGTCATTCCTAACCATCGGTTCACGACGAATGTCACTAAGCATATAGGCTATGATGATAAACTCAAACTTGGGATCTTATTTACTTAAGCTAGAAGGTGTTATCAAGTGTAAATTTTAAGTTCATTCTAAGGTTTTAGTTTTTCTATGCTAAAAAGAATCACATAGAAGGGTAGTATGCACAAGTTTTAAACTAAGGTTGACTGTTTATTTAGATTTATTTTATATATTTAAGTTAAAAACACAACACACCAATTATTTAATCATCAATTTCACACTGAGAATTGCACTATAATATTAAATTCAATTTCATTTAACACATATATATCAAACTTTTACAATACAAAATTTGGGATCAAAATAACACCCATGTTTAGATGAACATTTCCCTAAACACTAACATCTTAAAAATATTACAAAACTTCACTAATAAACCTTTTAATACTTCACAAAATGTTGAACTATCCTCTACAATTTCATTTAACATATATATCCAACCCCCTTTTTTACCATATGTAAATCTTGAATCAAAAGAACACCTATAGTTAAATGCACATTTCCCAAAGCACCCCTAAAACTAAATCTCATTCATATTACAAATTTCAATAAATAAAATTTATTATATAATAAATAATATATATATAATATATATATATTTCCATAATATATATAAATACATATAATTATTCATACATATAAATTACAATAATACACACCACCACGTTTCACCATCTTACTTGCATCCTACAAAACCATGTGAGCATGAAATCAATGATAAATCATCACACATGGCATCCACCTAAATCTAGCATAATTAACATTTTTAGTTTTCCATTTACATAATAATAATAATTTTCATTCAAAAGAGAGGGTTAGAGACATATATTCATTTCATTTCATTTCATTTCATTTCTTAACTAAGGAGAGAGAAAGAGATAGGAAGAGAGAGAAACACTATTTTTCCAAAAGTCAAATTTCACACAAGTCACAAGATAGAGTTTCAAAATAGTTATTTACAAGTGTTAATAAGTTTCCATGATGGTTTGCTAACTTGACTAGGGTCCTACAACTTTCTTTTTTTACATTTTCTTTCTAGTTGCAAAAATGCCAATTTTGGCTCGAGGCTAAGAAACCACATTTCAAAAATATCTTCTTATGAGAAAATTCATGACAAATAATAAATTCTACATGTGTCCTCCTATATACCAAGAATAAATAATAAGAACTAAAATTCATGAAATTAAAAATTTCAAAGGTGAATGGTTTTCAATTGGCGAATGGTTTTCTAGAGCCACCGGTCATAATCGGTCAATTTGAAGGAATAGTTAGTCTCCTAAAAAAATTCACCAAAGTCAGAGAGGCCTACAAAACCCCTTTTCCAAACTAACCAAAATGTGTTTTTTCCCAAACCAAAGGTTCCAGGGCCTAAAAATGCCTTTCTAGTAAAATAAATAGAGGTTACAAGTTTACTAAAGGTTTGCAAAGGTGATAAGCATTTTTGTTCGGGGTTCAAAATGGTGAGCCGAAAAAAAACCCAACTTTTTAGTTTTAACAACTTCCTAAAAGTGCAAATGAGAGTAACAAGGGGCTAGAGGAGTGGCGAAAAGAGAGCAAAATGGTCAAATGAGGTCAATCTAATGCTTGATGTGACTCTCTACATAACAAGGAACACATACAACATTTGACATCTCTTTTTTTATGGGGCTTAGAGTGTTTTTTTTTGCAAGTCTCTAAAATTGTTTTTTTTCTAACTTTTAAGGTAGAAAAAATGGTTGTTTTTTAGTTAACTCATCTAGCTCTCACCAAAACCAATGGACACAAGTACCAAGTTTTTGACACCCTAGGTTTAGAAATGCATGAGGTTGTGGTCATGAACAACATGGTTGATGATGTCAAATTAAATTGGTAGAAAAAATCACAGGTGGAGTTTTATTGTTTTACACTAAAAGTTTAATTAAAATATCCAATTGTTTAATTATCTAATAGTTTAATATTTTTATTTTATTGCAAATGAATAACCAAATTATATGAAAATTATAAAATATAAAGGTAAGGAGACCATGCCATATATGAAAATATTAATATTAAATCATAAAAATTGGTTCAAATTTCAAGCAAATGCCACATCAATGCTTTCAATTCATGCATCAAATTTCAAAATGATTTTTTTCATTTCATTTCATCTCAAATGCATTCAAAATTTATCATAAAATCATATTCATGATAATCATTTATTATTTTTTTATTTTAAATTATTAAATAATTCAATAATCATTGAAGTTCAAAATGATTATTCACAAATTGTCATTGAGCATAATTTTTCACATTTTTCAAATTAAATATGTCAATTCTCATTTCATTTTACATGATGAATTTTTTGACAAGATTCAATTTTAATTCACATATTTTTTTTTAAATCAAAAAAAATTTCATTAAATTTAAAAATTTTATTTTCATCAATCACTTTCAATCAAAAATTAATCATGTTTGATGTATTATCAGCAATGATTTATCATAATTATTTTCATTATAAATATTTTCCATAAATAATTTATGATTAAGTTTATCCAATGGATAATATTTTTAAAATTGATTTAATTTAATAAAAAATTTTGACACATGCAATCAACTTTATGATCATATTTCATCACAAATGTTTTTTCATATTTAAAAACTATCTCATTTATTCAAATCATAGAATATTTCATTTAAAATTTAGTTTGAAAATCAAAAAAAATTGTCTTTAATACCTTTTATATTGATACCATATGCTATCTTTAATTTCATGAATTATATGCTTAAATTTCATATTTTTAAATTTCATTTTAAATAATCAAATTTCAAAATTGAAAATTCATCAAATATCATCATTATTTTTGATGGATTTCCATCCAAATCCATTCATAATTCCATTTTTTTTTTTGGATATGCAATAAAAAATTTATTGATTGAAAATGTATTTCAATTTCAAATTTTTTCAATTTTTCAAAAAAAAATTTAAACCCAATTTTTGATATATATCTTCAAAATTTCATGTATATTATTGGCCACATTTCAAAATTTAAAATTTTATATCATTGGAAGTGCATGCTTTTATGCATCATGATTTGGATGTGACATTTTTTGGATACTTAAAAATTACAATTTCATTTAAAAAAATTTTGTTGAAAAAATGAACTTATTTTTTTACCCCAAACCCATTTTTTTCCTATAATCATTTCATTTCATGAGGCATTCATTTAGATTTAGAATTTAAATTTTTATTTATTTTCATATGCCATGTGATAAGTTTTCAAATTTTGCATACATATCTACTAGAAATTTCAACTACAAAATGATAAAAAAATCTCTCTCTCTTTTTTATTTATTGATGTCCATACCATGTTTATTCCAAATCATTTTTTTTTCATAGGAGGAAGTGTGCAAGGAAAATGTAAACTGATCAAGGTTGAGACCCATTTTTGATTTGTGAAAAATGTGATTGTCCTGAGGAAACCCATGTGTATTCATTGATGGCATAATATACTATGAGAAATTCTGAATCATTTTTTTTCATCATTTGGAAAACTATAATTCCATTCTCTATAAATATTCTAATAAAACTTTCAACAAAAACTAAAAATACTTTAAAATTTACAATTAACTTGGTTTCAATGTAGGTTAAATGTCTTAGGATTTCAAATAAAGTGCTTGTATTATTATAAATGAATGTTTAAAAATGAAAGATTGAATTAAAATGAAGGAATTATGGATTTGAATGTCATTACATGCAGCTTGAATGCCACATGTCCCCATTTTGTGCCTCCACACATGCAATTCACTACATCACTCCCAACTCCATTCACATCACCATCTTCATCCATCTCCAAATTCTCCCAAATTAAATTCCCCAAAATTTTTTTATTTTTTTTTTTTTTATTTTTATTTATTTTTTATTTTTTTTAATTTTTGGCACTACATTTCCTCTCCCCTTATATAAGAGCATCATCCTCGATGTGACACAATACCAAGGTTAAAGAGGTACTTAGAGCAAAAAATTCAATAATGACACATGTCATTTAACAAAAAAACTTATTGATAAAAAAAAACACCACAAGGAAGAAGAAAAAGTTTGAATATTTAAATTTTAATGTTCTATGAAGATTGGTAGTTCTTTTTTTTACATTATTACTTAATTATTATTTTTTCCTTTAAATATATTTATTAATCTCAAGCTCTTAATATTTCATTGTTTTAATATTTTAGTTTATTTTATTTTTGTGGGTGCCCAAAAAAAACTTACATCACAATACCACACAAGGGCCAAACACAACACTAATGGTTCACAAGACATCATGATATGTACTTTCACAACTATATCACATCACAAGAACTCAACCAAACATGGAAAGAACATACATATCCCTCACAACATAGTACTTATCACACATGCCCCCTCACACAAAAACTCATATAACATAAGAAGAAACTACTAACAACATGGAATTCCCAACATGTACACATATAAAGGTTTCACACAACTTGGGAAAACAATAATTATAGTTACATAGTGTCAAAAAAGGGAGTCAAATCATACCAAACTCAATGAGGAACATCAATCATCAACATCACAAAACAAAAAAAACACAACAACACAAAATCACATAAATCATAACAAAACATCATACTCCACCTCCCAAAAAAGCATCACAAAACAACTCCATATACCTCCCAAAACATCACAAAAACAACTCCATATACCTCCCAAAACATCACAAAAAACTCCATATACCTCCCAAAGCATCACAAAACAACTCCATATACCTCCCAAAGCATCACAAAACTCCATACCTCCCAAAATCACAAAACAACATATACCTCCCAAAGCATCACAAAAAAACTCTCCATATACCTCCCAAAGCATCACAAAACAACTCCATATACCTCCCAAAGCATCACAAAAAAACCTCCATATACCTCCCAAAAAATAAAATAAAGATAAATTTTCCTTTTATCTCCCCAAAGAGGTCGGTCACCCTATGGCCCTAGGCACATAAGTCCAAACACCTCTAACCCAAGTGACATAATAACTCATGGTTCAACAACCCGCTAGTTATCTGTAACTCCTTGGGGCATACCCCCATACAATGAAGCGGGTCCATAGGTTCAACCACTCCATGGTGAATCCCATGACCCTATTCCAACACATTACGACATTAGAACCAACATAACAATCCATTTCAAATGCCAAGTGGAAAAAATCCCAAGCCTTGGGCTAGGCTATAAAAAAAAAATAAACATGAAAAAAAATTTAAAACTAAGTAAAAAAATGGCCAAATAGCCATAGTTAGTGCAAAAATCCACATGTTAGTGCAACAACCAAATAAAATGCCCAAAATATAAGAACACATCAATCAAGAAAATTTATTGGTTCTAGAAAGAAAAAAAAAAAATGTTCAATTTACGAATAAAATATATATAGAGAAATAACACATCACAATAACTATGTGGCCTTATATAGCCACCAAAGGGGTACTCATCAGTTTTTGGCACTCGACATCAAGCCTCATCTCATAAAATAACATATCAAATAATACAACTATCATCATCTCTGTCTGAATCATCCCTCCACCACTTCCACAAGGCTCAACATAGTCAAAATTACACTTAGGTTGAATCCATATGATGGATAACCATATAGGAGAGAGAGAGGAAAGGTAGTTTTTGTATCTAAGTTGAGCCTAAGGTGTGTGCAAACACAATATACATGACATCCATTGAGCAAGTGTCATACATAAAAATAAAAAAAGTGGGTTTTCAGCCTATATAAGACTCCACTTCCTATCTCATACTTGGCTCAAGATTATGAAAACTGGTACACATTTCCTCCTCTCTCAAACATACACCTTTACCATTTTTCCCCTTAGGGTTGGTTAGTGTAAGGTTCACAACATAACACATAACTACATTACTAACACAATAGTGATTCACACACATTAACCATAACATCTTACATGGGTATATATATAGGGTATAACAAAAATCATTACTTTCACATGTTACATACATCATCATTTCCACATAAGCACCCAAAGTGCAAGCACTATACAATAGGGGTCATACATTCACCATATGCCCCTAAATCACAACATGAACCATCACATATTACATGAATTATACATATGATGAACACAATGACTAACATTACAACATATAATCAATTCAATTAATAAAACATGGTGACACACACACATTCATCACAACATGGTGATGACATCACGATACAATCCAATTCACTTTATACACCAATTTTCATGCAACACATCAACACACCTTCACATATCATAAAATAACAAAAACTCCAACACTCCACAATCCACAATAACATTATTTTCACACACAACAAGGTGGTACATCACACATGAAATCCTCATTGAATCCATGAAAAGGAGAGAGAATACTCTCATCACAAGCACATCAACATGATAAAAATATGCACACTAAGTGACATGCACAACATGTGCATTCATAATATCATAATTACAATGTTGGTCACATAACAACATA
Organism: Taxus wallichiana var. yunnanensis; assembly: GCA_018340775.1. Classification (NCBI taxonomy): domain Eukaryota; kingdom Viridiplantae; phylum Streptophyta; class Pinopsida; order Cupressales; family Taxaceae; genus Taxus; species Taxus wallichiana. The sequence goes on along the minus strand of CM031241.1, from coordinate 82,588,661 downwards.
TATCACATTACTTCCAATCTCCACCACCACCATGCAAAATCATCACAACTCCAATCCATCCCAGAGGTTCAGAGCATGAACCTCCACTCTAATACCAAATGTAATGCCCACATTTTACACACACAAAAACAATACTAAAAAATACCGGAATAATTTTTTTTTTTTACATTGTAGTACACACATGACACTACAAGAGATCACTTAGGACTACACACAACACATGATATGTTTGCACAAACATTAACCCACATAGATAACATGAAAAAATGTGATGCACATCAAGGCCACTTTTTTTTTTCAAATGACAAGGCACAACATAATGATTCAACTATAGTATAAACTTATAGATAGGGTCTTCCCATGACATGATATTTTTTAGGATTACACATTTTTATTAAATCATGTTTCAATCTTTAACTTAAGTTCTAGAAAGGCTCATAATATGTGAATCATACATTTCCTTTTCCTTTTTTGCTAGATTTCCTTTATATTGTTTAACATTTAACTTATGGTGTATCTCATTAAATAAGGATCATCTACATTATTTCAATTACTTGTTTAATTCATTTCATTTCGTTAATAGGGTATTTATTTACACACAAGGCTATTTACATACACACAAGGCTACTAGGTATTATCCCTAGGATTCACTCCTAAGGGCATGCATCTTGATCTTATATCATACCTCCATTACACAAAAAACAAGTGTAAGTCCAAAGGATGTGAAGTTCACATTTTTTTTTTTTTTTTTAAGGATTTAGGGTCAAGTTTTCTTTCATTCATTTATAAATTGATAATTGATTTAGTACACAATAAGTAATATATATAAAATAGGTTCTTTATCCATAACAAGAGGGTTTAATCACATTACAAGGAAGATCATGTTTCACTTTTCCTATGGAATAACATCTCACGATTACACTTCCCAAGGCAAAGCATCAATTATAATTTTATTATAGTTATGCTCCAACAATTAGTTAAGGATTCAAAGGCTCTTAACATGGCAACATACTTCCTTTTTTTTTTTCTAGATTAGGTTTCCTAGTATCATTTTACATCCAACTTAAGAGGTTTTTTTTCCTAATTAGGTTCATATATTTTTGTAATGAATTGTGTAACCTATTTTTTAATAGGGCATTTGTATCCTCATGAGACTACTAGTCCCTATCTTAGGGATTTATCTCTAAGAACATGATCACATAGTTTCACATCATACATCCATTACATACTAGGACAAGTGGGAGAGAAAGATGGAGTAGTCCATCATTTAAAGGGTTAAGGATTCACATTAGAGTTTACACAACGTGGATCCCTTTTCTCACCACAAAGATGGTTTAAACATGTTATAAGAATGATCCTAAATTTCACCTTTCTCCAAAGCACATCATCATATTATGGTTACATTTTCAAACTAATCATAAATTAAAATGTTGTTAAGTTTCACAATTAACTCTTAGTATTGCACCATAAAACCCAAATGATAATATGAGATTGGGTATCGAGTTCATTTATGATCCCAACAAAAAGGTGACTTCCAAGGTTAGTTGTGATCTTTCCACTCAACACTCATGTGTGTCAAAAAGGGTTTTACACTATGTTTAATGTTGGTTTCCCATGGAGTACTACCTTAAGAACACATTCTCCTTACTACACACACAATTACCAAACCTAGGAGGGAACCACATACTCAAGATAAATTTTTACCATGTCATTCCTAACCATCGATCAGTTCATGAATGATGTCACTAAGCATACAAGCTATGATGATAAAACTCAAACTTGGGATCTTATTTACTTAAGCTAGAAGGTGTTATCAAGTGTAAAGATTTAAGTTCATTCTAAGGTTTTAGTTTTCTTATGCTAAAAAAAATATCATGTGAGAAGGGTAGATATGCACAAGTTTTAAACTAAGGTTGATTGTTTTATTTAGATTTCTTTTCTATATTTTCTAGTTAAATAACACAACACTCAATTATTTCATCATAAATTTCACAACGAAAATGCACTATAAGATATTAAATTTGATTTCATTTAACATATATATCCAACTTTTACAATACAAAATTTGGGATCAAATAACACCCATGTTTAGATGAACATTTCCTTAAACACTAACATCTTAAAATATTACAAAACTTCAATAATAAACCTTTTAATACTTCAAAAATGTGTTGAATATCCTCTAAATTTCATTTAACATATATATTCAACCCCCTTTTTACCATATGCCAATTTGAATCAAAAACACCTATAGTTAAATGCACATTTCCCAAAGCACCCTAAAACTAGCATCTCATTCATATTACCAAATTTCAATAATAAATTTTATTGTAACATAACAATACATATATTTTTTTCCATTAACATACATAAATTACAATAATACAAAATGAATTACAACCACATCATTTCACCATCTTACTTGCATCCTGCAAAACCATGTGAGCATGAAATCAACGATAAATCGTTGGCATGACATCCACCTAAATCTAGCATAATTAACATTTTTAGTTCCATTTACATAATAATAATAATTTACATCAAAAAGAGGGGGTTAGAGACATATATTTCATTTCATTTCACTTCATTTCTTAACCAAGGAGAGAGAAAGAGATAGGAAGAGAGAGAAACACTATTTTGCCAAAAGTCCAATTTCACACAACAAGTCACAAGATAGAGTTTCAAATAGTTTTTAAAGTGTTAATAAGTTTCCATGATGGTTTGGTAACTTGATGGGGTCCTACAACTTTCTTTTTACATTTTCTACTAGTTGCAAAAATGCTCAATTTAGGCTCGAGGCTAAGAAACCACATTCAAAAACTATCTTTTGATGAGAAAACACACAATAGGTAAATTTATATGTGTCCTCCTATATACTACGAAACCCTTTTGCCAAACTAACCAGAATATGATTTTCCCAAACTTGAAGGTCTAGTAAAAATAATAAAAATATTTTTGTGAAGATAGACAAGCATTTCATTTTCTAGGGTCCAAATGGTGAGCCGAAACAAAACCCAACTTTTAATTTTAACAGCTTCCTAAAAGTGCAAAATGGAGTAACAGGGCTCCTAGAGGAGCGGTGAAGAGAGCGCAAGTGGTTAAAAAAGTTGAACTAATGCTTTATGTGACTTTCTCTACATAAAAGGAACACATACGACACTTGACATCTCTTTTACGGGGCTCGGAGTGTTGTTTTGTAAGTCTTTGGAAATTGCATTTTTATAAATTTACAAGGTACACTTAAATGGTTGATTTAGGTAACTCGTCTAGCTCTCTGCGATAAACAATGGACATGAGCACAAAGTTTTGACACCCTAGGTTTAGTAATTCATGAGTTGTGGTAGCGAAAGCACAAATGATGGTCAAGCGTAAATCAATTATGTAAACCATGAGGTGGGGTTTTATTGTTTTACACTAAAAGTTTGGTTAGAATATCCAATGGTTTAAGCATCTACTAATTTAATATTTTAATTATATTGCAAATGAAAAACCAATTTATATGAGAATTATAAAAGACGAAGGTAAGGAGACCATGCCTAAGGGACAATGAATCGACCAAGGTGGCTCGAACAAGTACAAACACACAAGCTACCGTGGTCCTTGAATGGTTGTTTAGATATAAAGATCCAACTCATCCTCACCAAAGAAGTGGATCAAGGTATCATATCCGATACTAGGAGGATCCTTCTCTTATTTTATTGCTACACCGTGAAGACATATTAAAGCACCTTTCATGGTTTTATGACCCTTTTCTCAACCCATTTACGTAGATCCCACAACCATGACATTCCATGAGATGACATTTCTTTGGACGCCTTTTATGAATACTCCATTTTTGTTCCAAGGTGATCTGAAAACGGTAATAATTTTTAAGTACTTAGATCTCAAATTTAAAAACTTGATAACTAACTAAGAGTATTGGAAATTTTGGGAGTTCTTGAAACCCAAATCCTTAAATTCTTCCGAATAAATCAATTATCCTTAATTTTTTCAACTTAAGTGAATGTACTGAATCTATTACAAATCCATTTTAAAATTCACAATTGATTTCAAATCATACACTCAAACTGAAATTTGAATCCAAGTTGATAAGTGTATTCAGATCTTGTTGTGGGTTATGGATACTAAAATTTCCATTCAATCCATTTACTCCAGTTTTGTGCTTTCTTTAATAATTAATCAAATAAACTAACTTGAATGTTTTTATCTGATCAAAATCTTCTAAAAATTGAAATCAAATCCACAACACAAGAACTTGATAATGGAGTTCACCTGAAGGCTACGTCTCTCGGATTCATAGAAAGTGAATCGATCTATTATTGCCCAATGAAGTACAATATCCCTTCACTATTGACTTAACAGACCTTTATACCTGAAAATGAGTTGATTCAGACCTCTTGGAACTCTGCAATTTACCATAAAATGTTCCCAAGTCCATTTGTGGCCCCTACAGTATTTTCATTGATAGTTTCTGTGTAATTATGTTCGAAAAACATCTACAACTTGAAATATAAAACACCTACATAAAATAGGTTTACATTTATGGAAACTAGAGGAAATTATGAAAAACTTCCCTTTTTACTCCATGGCCTGATTCAAACCAGAAGTGGTTGGAAAATGCAGATCTCTGCCTACTCCTCGTGCTGATCTGTGAAACTACAATGGAAAAATGCCTACACGAAAAAATTATACAACACTTCCTATAACAAACTTTACATTTATGGAAATATATTGGAATTATGAACAAATTTTATTTTTACACCATTACAAAATTTGGAATATAAGTGCCTCTAAAATTGTGATCTTTGTTGCCGGTCCTTCGTTGTCCCTTTACAAACCTACCAAAAGGTCCCTTTAAATAAAAGTGATCTCATACTCTATCACTTGCTAAAAAGTGGCAGGTTGGTAAGGATGATAAGTATTTTGGCATAGGTCAAGGGTTCAAATCCCCCTTCCATAGGTTTAGGTGCCCAATTTAGCCATTGACCCCACATTTGGTGGGAAAGGGATATGATAAGCCTTTAAATAGCTTTTTGGCCACAAAATCCTCCTTATCCCATGGGATTTAGGCTTATTCACGTGAAATGGATTAAATAGATTATTTTTATTATTTTAAATCCAAATCCACTACAAACCTGCCAAGTTTCATGCCCATAATATGCCATTTGTCCACGTCAAAGTGTGCCACGTCATCATTTGACCACAACTTTGACTATGCATATCTTTCGCATACGAACTCAGATTTGGTTGATTTTTAAACATTACAAGACCATCAATTTTTCCTTGTCACCAACTGCCATGTGTCACCTTCCCATTGGTCCACTTGTTGACCTGTTGACTAGGGTTGACCTGTTTACGACCTTAACTTTGACTGGTGATAGAATTTGCATACGAACTCTGATTCAAAAGTTCAGCATACCTTCAGAAAGGTCTCGAGAATCCCTTAAGCATGGTTTAGGTTGAGGGGAGTTTAGGGAAGATCTGTATAGTGAAAAATCCTCCGGATCACAAGGCCTCCTCTTTCAAAATCGAAGTGGGTTACCACCGACCTCCACACCTTGATGTGAGGGAAAATACTCACTTCTAAAGATTTACCTGAATTATTATTATTATTATTATTATTATTATTATTAGTAGTAGTAGTAGTAGTAGTAGTAGTAGTAGTATTGTTCCATAGCAAGGTGCACTATTTTTAGTAGAAGCAATGTCTAAGTGTCCCATAAGTTGTTATCCAGTCGAGCCAATTTTCCCTCATTTTGAAGCATGTGAAAGACCATTTTTCTTTCACCAAGGCGAACATTCGAGGTTGAGGGTGTTGCTTTATTGAATAGTTGAATAGGATGTCAATTAATAAAAAATAATTCTACTGCACCTTGTGATTAACTACATTTTTTTGTTATGTGAAAAATGAAAACTAAGATGGAGACTATTTCTATGGACGTTTCTACTCAGTAACAAAAAAAGTCTCAGTTCAAACAATCATTATGCTTAATGGATGTCCATTCCCTATTCTAAATCCTCTATTTTGGAATAGGGTGGAGGATTGTGGCAAAGGTCTAGAAGTCTAGCTTTTCATTTACTTAAAAGTTTCTAAGGTTTTTTCAATAAACCCGTTGTTTACATATCTTAGCTATCATTACAATCCATGAGGCCACATTTTAGCTTTTTAGTCGACTAGTTCACATGCCAAAATCATACTTACACATTTTTCACATATACCTACTAGAGAACTTGCAAATACACCATATAACAAAATCTTGTCCCTTCTTCATTATTCTTTCGTTTCCTATAATTTTTAGCAGCTCATGCCACATTTATTTCAGGCATTTAGTCAAAACAGTTCATATGCCAAGTGCATGCTTCCATATTTTGCATACATATCTACTAGAGCGCTTGTGATTTAAGGTGACACTCTTAAAGAACTTGTAACTAAAACACTTGAAAAAATCCTTTATCTTTATGCTTTTATGGATGTTCATACCTTGTTCAGAGCTCACATTTATACATAGGATGGGAGTACGTGGGAAAATGTAGACTAATCAGGTTGGAGACCTGTTTGTTGCATTGGTGGAATGTTTGGCTATCTCAGGTGAAGGAGCCCATGTCTTTTGTACAACTTTGCCTAACAACTTCCATGAGAATTTTCCTCACTGCAACCATCCAAAGACTACTAAATTTACAATGTTAACTTGGTTTTATCTCGTGCTTAATGCCTCGGATCTTAATCAAAGTTCTTGTATTATTCTAAAGGAAAATGATAGGTGAGGTCATCAAGAAGCCCACGTTCCTAGCTAGGAAAGCCCATGCCTTCACCCTGCAACACTCAACCATCCTCCATCAATTCCCTCTACCATTTCAACCACTCCCAATCAATTCCTTCCCCAACGCTTTTTTAATTTAAATTTAATTACATTTTATTAATATAATGGGGGCACTACAAATAATAATAATTGAATGATATCATGATAAGGAAAAAAATGTTTTTAGTGTGTCATTAGATGAGATGTTATTTTCAGGCTAGGTAAACCAATATAATTTAATGAATGAACATTATGTAATTTATTTGGATGAGTTGTTATTTTCACACTAGTGTAATTAACATGATGTACTTGAATAAATATAGAAGAGTATATCCTTGACATATGTTTACAAGAGTTGTATGATGGTCAACCAATTCTTGTATTGTTTACCAAATCTTCGTGGTGCTTTTCTATTAGTTGGTTGACCATTCAACCTTGAAAAGATTTTTATTTTTTGGATTAACGAATAAGATCTTGCAATTATACGGAAGTGGCACAATGGAGATGGAGATAGGGATGCATCAAGAAGTTAAACTTAAATGAGTGAAACACTACAAGAGGAAGATAAATGATGAAGAAGAGGATTGATGGAGGAAAAGTTTGGGATTGGGGACAATGTTGGGGGAATATAGTTTGAAAGAGAAAGGGAATATGGTGGAAATAATAATGAGCCAACTTACTTTAAATATATGTCCGTAAACCAATCCCTTACTTGATTAATACTCCCAATATCAATAGTTATTTTTACAATGTCATCCCTTGTGTTATGTTGACAATTACAACACATGGTAATTTTATGGGGATGGTCTTGTGCATGACATTATATAATTTATAGATATGTACATGCTAAGGGGACTTGACATCCCATGTGGACACAATGTAGTAGTTAGTTCATGAATATTAAAAAACAAAACACGAGTGTGTCGTGGTTTTTCTCCATCTTAATAGACCATTATCTTGGGCCATTCTTTATTCTCATACAAGGAAAAAAATTAATAATATCAAGTTTTATCTTTTATATTTTTATTTGACACCACCTCCCAACATTATAGGTCCTTAACACTCATTTAATTTGAAGCATTTTCATGTTTATAATATTATCTATGTCATTTTGAAATTTTGTGTAATGGCGATGTGTAGTATGAGGGATTGGTTAATGAAGTTGAGGGAGAACCAATTTTATGGTGATCCAATTTTGTAATGAATTTATCAAAATAAAATGCATCAACTTTTGACTCATTACATTATTTTCTAATATTATATAAAAATTTCAATCTTGCATGGTTTTCTTAATCTGCCAAGACTTTTTCAACTTCGTCGTTGCTAGAAAAGTTATCGAAAAGGTTTGGACACATGAACTAGAACTTCAATTATTATTTTCTTGTTTTTCATTCAAGGACATGCCTTTGTTCACCTTCATCCCGCATGATTAAGTGTTTTGTGAGCATGAACCACCACTCTTAGATGTCTTGTTGTTTGAGGTATAAGAATACGAAGATTTAGAAGAAAGATTTGTAACATTTGTCAATTTCCTCTTTCTTTTCTTTATCATAGTTATAGTGTAGCCAAAATGAGGGGTTCATTACACAAGAAAAGGACAAATGAAAAATGTGTCAATTACATGGGTGATTCAATATGTAAACTTATGTCCTATTATGTGTGTTCATTGGATATTAAATAACATCCCTATTTCCAACCTACATCTCACTTTTTATTATTAATAGCCCCTTCCAATAACAAAATTCAAATATAAAATACCCCTTATTTTACGTTACATAAAACTACCCCCTTTTCCTCCGACATTTTTTAAACCCCTTTTTTATTTCTACCTATTCACTATTTACTTCATTTTTTTCATTTTCAAAAAAAAATTACATCTCCACTTAGAACCTTGATCAAATTCATATTGGAAGAAAAAATGCAAGCCCTTATTATGTGTAATTTGATATATCTCTTCCTTTCTATTATATTCAAACTTTCCACAATAATAAAGTTTTGAATAGTAATGTAAAGGGTCATATGTGTGGTTGCATTCTTGTATTAAAATTTATTAATCTGCATGACATCCACTCTTCTTTAAAAAATGAATCCATTGATAAAGAATATACCTTGGAAATGATACTATGAAGGATTTGCTAGCTTTTGAGAGTTATTTATTACATGTAATTTGGAAATACATGTTTCTCTGAAAACATGCTAGTACTTTGAAAAAATACAATGAAAAGGATCTAAATCTAGTGTTACTCCTCCACATATATCCACATACCCTACCCCAAATATATTTTTAAAAACCCTCATATGTTAACCCCTTATACCCCTTTATATGGGGCAATATATTAGGTCCATTTTCACTAATATGTAAAACCCTTATATGAACTCACGTGATAGGTAATGCTTTAGATTGTGAATCCCCAAGGTTAAGTACATGTAAAATAAAGGACATATGGAAGAATATGTTGACTTTGAGATCAACGGTCCATAAATATTGTGTAAATATACTCTTCCTTCTAACAAAAATTGATTCATTAATATTACAGCTATTTATGAATAACAATTGTTATTTAGATATGGGTCCTCAAAGCATATGAACTTGTTTTGGATACGTAACTTGGAATTCTATAGATTGTACATTTGAATCTAGGACCTTGAATCATACATTAACGATATTTTCAACTTTAACAACATGCACCTAGAATTTCCATAGTATGAATGTTTCGTTGAGTTCTTTAGTTGGAAAGAAAATAAAATGATCTGAGACACATCTTCAATCACACACAATGTAGTCAAAATTACCAAAAACAATATGCACAAAAATGTTGGAAAAACACTTAAAATTTTATATCTATCATTTACTTCTAATGAATGCCTCATGCATGGCATGAGGAATATTATACATATTAATTAGTATACTCGCCATATCTTCTTAAAAAAATTATAGTAATTTGGAGAGTTTTCTAAAAATACAAGAAGAATGTAAAAACATCGTGGATGATAATCAAGTGGTAGAAGTGGTGTGTAGTATCCTATGGCATTTATATGATTTCCCCAAATGTAATCAAATGGTGACCACCTTATACATATTGCCCTCACAAATTTGATGCATGGGTAGATAGATAAAAAAATATTTTTGTTTTTTATTTATTAAAAGATTCAACTCAATCATACAATGCCAATGCTATCCACCACCCCCTTTGAATCTAAAACAAGCATTATCTAGAGAGGGCCCATGATTATGTATAAATGAGGCACTTCCCATTTTCTTAGTACACAAGGAAATTGTGGGCCTCCCAGTGGTGTTCCCACCACACAAAAAGAGTTTCACCTAATATATTCCATGGCATGGTAGAGGCATGGCAACATCCTTTCACCCTTCACCCTCACACATGCGAATATGATAAATTATGCTCTCACGCCTTATTCAAAGTTCATCTTTTACCTCCTATAATTTCATAAAGGTTTCCAATTCCCTCTTATTTTATATGTAAACATGTGCGAATAAATATAAGATAAAATATTGTAAATTATATTTGCAATGGTCTTGCACTTCAATATTTACAATAACTCGATATTATGAAAATGGAATGAAATTTGGGCAATACGGTTATTGTGAAATTGATCACAATAAGAAAATTCAAAATAAAGTGATTTCAGAGTGCTTTTTCAACCTTATTATTAAATAAAAAATACAATTTTCCCACTTGAACTTTCTATATTGATTGAAGGAAATATACTTGACAACGTTAACGGCAAGGAAATAGCTTAAACAAAAATAAGAAATAATATTTTCTTAGAGACGTATGGATCCACCCACAATCACAATTTGAGAGTAGTGTGGATGTTGCATTTGGAAAAATTTGAAACATTTTTGGGAGAAATAAAATCACATTATTATGTTTCTAATAACATTAGGTGTAGCAATAATACAAAAGTATATTCATAAACACAATTATGATTGAAAATAATTCATAATACAAAAACATGACATATTAAGAATAGATTTCAACACATATCAGTAAGCATCCCAACTATGACTGGAGTGGGACCATGTGACCATGGAGTTGGAAAATGACTGGGAGTGGGACCATATGACTATTGTATGGTCTCCCCCACTGCATCTATACGATCTTGAATGGATCTGTAAAGTCGTATACCCTTATCTAGTAAGCTTTTCTAGCTTTGTGTGTGGTATATTCACTTAGAAATATGCTTTTCTATTTGTCACTCTTATTGACAAAACCTTTAATAACTTGCAACAAAGTTGGAACCCTAGATACTTGCAATACCCATCCACCAAGCATTATATTAAAAAAGAGAATTTAACATGTGGTGAGGCTAGACTACCCTTAGTGGTCAACCCATATTGAACCCATATTTAACATGTGGTGAGGAATTCACTCTCTCTTTTCCTCTCTCTTTCTATCTCTCACTCTCCTTTTCATTCTCTCTCTCTCTCTCTCTCTCTCTCTCTCGCACACACACATTCTATCTTGCTCTCACTTTCTCTCATTATATATCTCTCTCTCTCTTGCTTTATTTGTCTCTCTTTCTCTCTCGTATGCTCTCTCTCGTATGCTCTCTCTCGGTCTCACTCTCACTCTCTCTTCCTCTCACATTCTCTCTCTCTCTCTCTCTCTCAATCTCTCCCTTTCTCTTTCTCTTTCTCTTTCTCTTTATCTTTCTCTCTCACTCTCCTCTCTCTCTCTCTTGCTCTATTTGTCTCTCAACCTCTCAATCTCACTCTCTCTTTCTCTCACTCTCACTCTATCTTCCTCTCACAGCCTCAATTTCACTCTATCTTTCATTTTTATCTCTCTCTCTCTCTCTCTCTTGGTATCACTCTCATTCTCACTCTCTCTTTCTTAGACACTCACTCTATCTTTCTCTATCTCTCACTCTCATTCTCTCTTTCAAATTCTCTTGTTTTCTCTTTACTCTCTCACTCTCACTCTTTTCTATCATTCATTCTCTCTCTCTCTCTCTCTCGTTCTTTATTTGTCTCTCTTTGTCCATCTCTCTCATGCTCTCTCTCACTCTCACTATCACTCTCACTCACTCTTCCTCTCACACTCTCAAATCTCTTTCTATATATCTCACTTTGTTTATCTCTCTCTCTCTCTGGAAATTATGTTAGTACTCACACTGTTATAAATAATTTATGTATGATAAATTATTATTTTGAGTTATATTTGTTAGTTTTTGGACCCGTAAAAATATAAACAAGTTATTGGTTATAATGTCTTCATTTTTGTTAGGAAGTTTCTTTGTTATTATAATAGATATGTGATAGCCAAATGTATTGTGCGTAAAATAGGAGAGAATAATACAAATTATTTTTATGCAAAATTTCATTGTAATACCAAATTTACATTTAATATCATAGCAGTTTAGTCAAACCTGAGAAAACCATGGAGAGTTGAGACAATTAAGGAGGCAATGCCAAAGCCTATATTATTTTCCCCAAGTCTATGAATCATGCACTTAACGATACATGTCACTGCGTTCAAATTGGTCCTATTTCTAGGTGATCGTCACTACCACCGACAGTATAGCCTATGGAGTCGTGTACCTATTTAATCAGAGTTGTCACTGCGAAAGACTACTAGTATTATTTCATAGCTCCACACAATCGCCAAAGCTAAGCCATAGGCTTGTGGTTCGGGCAAGTATTTTCGGATCTATCTTGTATCATCGTTAACGGTTTATGCATCTGGACTGCTTTATTTGATTAGTTTCGGATATAACTTGGGATTGTATGCTTTAAGACTCGATGTTCATTTAGTTGTTTGACATCTCTGATCTTCCCAAAATTTCCTTCCATTCTAATCTGTTTTCCCATATGCCAATTGTCAAGTAATATGAGTTGGCTCTACGATGATTAGTTCAAATCCTGCGTTGAATTTTTCATTGAAGACTTGGCTTAGAAATTGGTGAAGAAATCGATATTTAACCAATCTTGAACATTTCGCATATTTATGTCAATCTGATCTGTGTTTTCAATGTAAGTCAAATCCTGTTATCAATGTGCAGCTTAAAAATAAATTTACCTTGCATATGTTTATTTGCCTATGTCAAAAAAATAATGACATCGTCATTAACATGTTATGTGCCAAATAGATAATTGGCATAAGTGATAAAGATGTTAGCCCCAAAGCGAGTGGTCTTCCTATTCAAAGTGTTGGATTTTGCAAGACGTTTTAGAGGTTTTTGTTAGAGTAGGTATTTATCTTAACTCATGTTCACCTAGGTACATTATTTACATTTATTGTATTTATCCTCACCCACTTATGTGTGTGGATATTTCTTTTATTTATTTAGATATTAGGAGATATTATCTAGTTGTTAGGTATAATTCTTTCCTTGATCTATGGTATTGAGTAGTTCTTTCCTAGATCTATGGTATTGATTAGATCCTTGATGTCTAGTTCTCTCCTAAATCTATGGTCTTGACTAGTTCTTTGATGACTAGTTATTTCCTTGATTTATGGTTTGATCTACGATCTTGATTTTTAGTCTTAGATTGTTATTTCTTGCCTATTTAAGTAAGGCCCATTCTCAATGTATTGCATTGAGTTCTATAATAATATATGATATTGTTGCTCATTTGTTTGCAAAGGTTTTATGTAAAGCTATTCTAGCGAATTGCTTTCATCTTATTGATCGTGGTGTTTGATTAACATCTTGTTTCTTGGCTTGGTACGATCAAATCGTTCCATTCATGGTATCGTAGTCATAGAGTTGTTTAGTCACACCAAAAAAACTCGAACCGATGGTGGAGAGGGATCTCATCGTGTTAAACAGAGGCCAACCCTCTGCATGATGAAGTCTAGTATACACCCAATCAGCCCCAATGACATTAGGAGACAAAGTGACACCTGGAATTTCTCGGGAGATCACCCATCCCAACACTATGGGATAATTCGTGAAGGCGACATAGGAATGCATTGAGAGGACTCTACGGGCATGGGTCCTTCACCATTCAAGGTGATCTTGCTCCACTTTCTATACCTTGTGCATTGTGATGCTTCTTGTTTTGAGCATTTTTCTTTAGCTATGGGTGTAGTGTATCTCTCTTGTTTGTTGAGAGATTTTGTATCTGTATTTTCGACACTTTTGGCATGTTGACAGTCTCTCTTGTGGGGGAGCTATTATGGTGGAGCCTAGTGTTAGTTTGTCAGTGTTCAAGTAGTTGTTTTGACAACTCATATAGATTTGTAGTGCTCCACCCATTCAACGCAAGTATGGGAGGGTGTGGTGTTGATCTTGCTTCTTCGGGTTTTGTGTCCTTACCTTGTTACTTTCGTTATTGTTCTTGGATCGTGGCACACCTATTTACAGTACATGATTGAATTATGTTTGGTATTTTTTGTACTTTTGACATCACTCCGTTGGCCAGTCTCCTTGTATGGAGCTATTCGGTGGAGCTCGATGTCAATTTTTTTAGTTTTGTGATCGAGCAATGGATTCACACCACAAGTACACACCAAACTTCTTCACATTGTAATTTTTTTTTGAGCCGAGCTTCTTGGGATGCCTTAGAGAGGGTCTTTACTCTCTTTACTTTGTTTTTACTAGTTTTGGATACCTTGCATGGTGTCCCTTTTTCCCAGATTATTGTACATGAGTACCTCATCGAGGCCTAGTTGTTAAGACTCATACTATAGACATGTCACTTCTATTTCGGCCCCTTGGCTTCACTTGAGGGGGTGTTATAGTAGGTATTTACCTTAGCTCATGTTCACCTAGGTACATTATTTACCTTTATTGTATTTATCCTCACCTGTTATATGTGTGGATATTTCTTTTTATTTATTTAGATATTAAGAGATATTATCTAGTTGTCGGTATAGTTCTTTCCTTGATCTATGGTATTGACTAGATCATTGATGTCTAATTCTCTCCTAAATCTATGGTCTTGACGAGTGCTTTGATGACTAGTTATTTCTTTGATTTATGGCTTGATCTACGACCTTGGTCGTTCTTAGATTGTTATTCCTTGTCTATTTAAGCAAGGTCCATTCTCAATGTATTGCGATTGAGTTCCATAATAATATATGATATTGCTGCTCATTTGTTTGTAAATGTTTTATGTAAAGCTATTCGGCAAATTGCTTTCATCTTATTAATCGTGGTGTTTGATTAGCATCGTGTTCTTGACTTGGTATGATCGAGTTATCATTCCTTTCGGTTTTACTCATTTTAAATGTCCACTTTTGAAATATGACCATCATGATTTAACGGTTAAATATATAATTTAAATGTCAAAATGACATGTATATTCAAAATTTAACCATAATATATATATATATATATATATATATATATATATATATATATATATATATATATAAGTTACTAAATTAAATATTAAATAAACACTTCACATTTTAAATAGGTGAAAATTATGACAAATATAACATAAATAAAAATGGAAATAGAAACTATGGAATGTAAATAAAATAAAAAATAATATAATTATTTTAATATTTTATTACTAAAATATAACTATATGCATATCTCATTGATAAAATAGAAACATACATTATTTTTGATTTTTAATTAGTTTTGTCTAATTTCATTTTTAGATTTATTAGATTTCTTGTTTGGCCATACTTTATTGATTTTGATTTGTAATTAGGATTTTATTTTATTTTTATTTCGACCAATAAAATTGGATAATAGATTAGATCATTTCATTTGAGATTTTGTATGAAAGGTGAAATATGAAGATTGGTCTTACATGCCTAGAAGTTGGAAGTTGGAAATGGAACTCATTTTTGCAGAATTGCAAGTTTGCACTTTGAATGAGTCATTTCTATCATTTTTTTAAAAATATTTTTAAATTGTAATTTGAAATTTTGTTTTAATATTCTCATTAACTTTAATGATGTTTATGGATCTTCAAAATTGATTAGTGCAACATTAATTTTTTTGAGAAAAATGAAAATGTGAAAAACAATGAATTTGATTAGTCCAATCTATTATCCATAATTAAATAAATGTCACATAACTATGAGAGAATATTACAAGAACACCAATATCCATATAAAAATTAACTCAATTTATGTATTTTGTAATAGTTATTATAAAAACAAATTTGACATGCATATTAAATTTTAAATGTCAAATGACATCCATATAATTTTTAGACCACCAAACAATTTTACTTGTGACATGTAACATTGAACATCAAAATCCAACACTGGGTCATTTGTGTTCAAATATTCTACAAGTGGCAAGGTATGTATGTTTTCTTTGTGTATTAGAATTGTCTATAACCTATAAATTAAGTAATTGTCTTCTTAGTCATTTTTCTACTAAATTCCAATTTTTAATTGGAAATTCTTACCTTAGGCATGTGATAACTTATAGACTTGTAATTTTCCATTACAAATCAAATAAATTTTGTCTATAAACACATAATTTTTTTGGTTAATACACTCTTATTAGTATTTTGTCTAGTCTTTTTGTTACTAAATAATACATAGATTTGTAATTGTATTTCATTACAAATATCATATCTAAAAATTTATTGTTGTCATTTTGCATCTTCTCATTTTTTCTAAGTGTCAATCGCTATTTTGAGTCAAAGTTGTTGTCGAAAAGAAAATTGAAAATTCATTGTAAGTTGTCATTTAGTCTTCATGTTGTTATTAGAAAATGTTATATGAGTCATCTTTTCCATTTTGATAGTCACTCAAAATCATTTTTAAATGTAAAATAGTCACAAGTCAGTCCATGATAGTTGGCGTGTCCATAAAACAAAGTATCATTGTCAAAATAATTATTTTTGTTGTCTTGTCGTAGTCTAGTCATTTTTTTGGTGTGTGTTATCGAATTGAAAAACTTTATCTTTAAAAACTATGAAAAATAAAAAAATGCCTTACGAGACGCATTTTCGGTGGAATCGACATCCATTGAGGTATGTATTTGAGCTTCATGATAGAATTCATGTGAGTTAGCAACATCATTTAATGGAGGACAAAGACACATGAGGTTGGAGGTTGATCAACAACCTCTCATCAATTTCCAATCATGTGGCCACATAATAGTTTTGGTAATAATTTGCTTGAGTTATGTGTTATATGGTGTGCTTCATTTCAAAATACCTATGTTTGTTTGTTTTTATAGTGTGTTCCTAGTTTGATTTTTAATAAGTGATAAGATTGTCCTATCTAACCTTATGATGTGTAAATGCAATGGAAATATAAAAGCATAAGGAAAAGCAACATCATGATATTTGAGTTGTTAGTTGTCTGTAAAACCATAGGTATGTTTAAATTGTAGATTTTCCTATAAAACCATATGTATATGTAGTTTGTTGTCTTTTATTTAGAAAACCATCCTTGTTGAGGTTGTTAGTTGTCTTGAAAAACCATCTAGATCACGAGCATGCAAAGGCGAAAAGCTACGAAGGAAGTTGATTTGTCTCCCATGTTCACACTAAGGGGATAATGTTAGGAAATTATGTTAGTACTCACATGGTCATTAATAATTTATGTATGGTAAATTACTATTATGAGTTATATTTTTAGTTTGTTGGACCCATAAAAACCTAAATTGGTCCTTTTTATAATGTCTTCCTATTTAGTAGGAATTTGTTTCATTATTGTAATGGCGTTATATTAAATACAAATGTATTGTGCATAAAATAAGAGAGAATAACAACAATTATTTTTGCATTATTTCATTGTGCAGACCTTACCCAAATTTGCACTCCCATTCTATCTCTTCATCTCTCTCTCTCTCTCTCTCACTCTCTAACTCTCACTCTCTTTTTCCTCTCACACTCTCTATATTTCTCTATCTCTCACTTTCTCTCTCTCTCTCTCTCTCTCTCTCTCTCTCTCTCTCTCTATCTATGTGTTTCACTCTCACTCTCACTCTCAATCTCAATCTCACTCCCACTCCCACTCTAACTTTATCTCACGTTCTCTCTCTCTCTCTCTATCCATCGTTCTCGCATTCTCTATCTCTCACTTTATCTCTATTTTTATCTCTCTCTCTTTATTCTCTCTCTCTTTCTCTCTCTTTCTCTCTCTTTCTCTCTCTTGCTCTCACTTTCCCTATCTATCACTCTTGAATTCTCTCTTTATCTCACTCAAACACACACACTCTCTCTATCTATCTTTCTCACATTCTCTTTATATCTATCTATAATATCCAAATGTATTATGTGTGTAAATAAGAGAGAATAATATAAATTATTATTATAATATTTCGTTGTGAAGACTGA
Source organism: Taxus wallichiana var. yunnanensis (assembly GCA_018340775.1). NCBI lineage: Eukaryota > Viridiplantae > Streptophyta > Pinopsida > Cupressales > Taxaceae > Taxus > Taxus wallichiana. The sequence continues at coordinate 82,570,628 of CM031241.1, read as the reverse complement.
ACAAATTTTACTCTCTCTCTCTCTTCATACATTTCATTTAAATTATTGAGATTCCAGAAATTTTATGGCATTGAAATTAACATTAAATGATTATAATTGATGGTGTTCAAATATTTTATCGTAGCTAAATTTAATTTTAGTTACATATTTTTTAATTCGCTATAGACACTAAATCAAGAAATTTGGGTATATTTCTATGTTCGATCACATACCACTATTCATATGATTCATAAATAAGAAAAATTTCTAATCAACAACTCATTTCGGCCTCTTTTGTTTCTTTCTGGTTTCCTTCTTGGTCTTGTTGGTGCTCAAAATTGTCTTGCCCCATTTTGTTGTCCTTGTTGTTTTTTTCCTAAATACTTGAAGAAAAATGAATGGATGTAGCCCAGAGAAATGTATTTGAGCCTTGAAACATTTCTAAATTCTCTCCTTGGAGAAAATGTCATCTCGAGCTCAAATGGATGTTTTTCTCCATTTTATGGTTTGACAGTGTTTCTCCCGACCAAATTCACATCCTTGCATCAATAAGAAATGTGGCCTCTTTTAGTTGGACTCGGCTCGTGAGGCACTCTAAATCTCTATGGATCACCTTGACCCAAAATCGGTCCACGTGGAGGAATGACGCTCATTTGAGGATTTGCTTTTAGTTCGGTTTTGGAGTCGCACGGAGAGGACATGTGGAGGTCTCTTCTACTTCACTTTCACTTAGAAATTTTTTTATGCAGCTAATACAATTTGGTGGAATAGGGACACGTGGTGGGCCCACGCTCATTCGTGGTCTCAAACTTGGGCACCATTTTGAATTTGCACCATGGAGACATGTGGAGGATTTTGTAGGGTCTTCCCATACTTAGTCTTTTTTAAAAGGTTTTGGGAGGCTCTGGGACATGTGGACGAACCACACATGTTTGGGGACCGGCCCTTGAGTTTCATTTTAAAGAACCACCAGGAGGAAACTTGGAGGCCTCTACTCACTTTGCATTTTTCTTAGAATTTTCAATGGCCAAAGGAGATTGCCTTGGACTATGACATGTGGTGCCTTCCGCCGAGATTCAAGCCTTCGAAAAATATTTCGGACTAGGACACGTGGTGAGCCCGTACTCATTTAGGATCTCAACTTTTGGGGACCTTCTCAAGATATGCCATTGCAACGCATGGCGGTTTGAAAATTCAAAGGGTAGGGAAGCGGACAATCGAGGGGCAACTTGATTTTCTACCTCCTAAGGATAAAAACATCAAAATGGCCTGTAGACCCGGTAGGAAATAGTCAAAACTTTGCTCTGGTCAATGGAAGAAGGGCGGAGCTGCGGGGAAATTTGTAAAATTTTCCCTTTTCTTAAAAGGAAGTGAAATGGCCAAATTTTTCCATGGTTCCTTTGGGACCCACCTCGGACACATGTGTTAGGCTCATTTCTCAAGGGTGGAGGTGTGGAGCAAAATGGAAATTTTTTCCATTTTTTCAAAAGGTTGTAAAAAGTCAAAGGAAACCCTCAGCCTATTTTAAAGTTGAATCTTCCACATGGATGGCCCAAATTCAAAGTAAAGATCAATGACAATTGTGAGTCTGAATATGATTTTCCCCCATTTTTACTAAAACACACCTGGAAGTGTGAGTCTTCATGATTTCTTGGTATTTCCTACACGCCAAACAAAGAGGGGAGTTAATTTTGATATCTAAGTTTGGTGGGAGAGATCTATAGATATCTTTTTCCATTAAAATTGTCTGACTATCGAGCTCGATCTGATTTTCTATTTTTCTTCTCCCGAGCACGCAAGGAACCAGATTTGATAGATTAGGGGCAGAAGTGGTTGGCGAGTTAAGGGGAGGAGTGTTCTAGCAGATGAAGGAGTTGAATGCTAAGATTTTGAAGAGATCTGCCCCATGACCACTTGAAAACTTTTATAGATCTAATTCTGGGAATCATGATCCAAATCATGGTGAGCATTGGTACATTTAATGTTTTTGTATTTTGGGGAAGAAGGGGTTCTATTGTAAATATTATAAACGGCACCATTTTTTCATGCAAAAGGGTTGGAGGTTGGAGTGTTAGAGGTCAAAGAAAATTCCCAAGGGGAAAATTTGACAAAGCTTGTCTTTCAAGAAGTCGTCTGAGAAGCTTGTATATATCTTTTGTATTAAGTTTAATCATGTCAAGGTGGTTGCAAGTGTACATCCATTAACAAGATTTGAGATTGTTCTAAGAAACTTTCCTTTGCTAATAAATTTAATCCAACTCGAGTTATTCTGTGGATCTAATGCAAAATGTGTTTGTTTTACTTATGAATGTCTGCAAACTATTTTTCCTTGTTTCTGTTGCAATCTTGTATCAAAATCTATCTTGATCACACAAATCTCAATCCTTGTGATAGTTTAGTGGTATTTTCAATCTCATTTCTCGGAGAGATTTTGTTTGGGATTGAAATAAATGATTTAAAATCACTTTTCTTTCATTTGCTTGTGAGATATTGTTTGTAAGCCTCTGGGTGTACCTCAGGCGTGATTTATCTTAGATCTTGATGTTTTATTGAGTCTTCTAACTCAAGCCTTCATGTTAAAATCTCATAGATTGTGTGAAAAGTGCAAATTTGGGCCTCCATTTGAGTACATATTCTGGTTAAAGAAACATTCTAGCTATTCTCAAGTATTCTATTGTTTAGACTTTCCATTTTTAAGAACTCAAAGATTTGGTACTTTATCCTACTTCACCTCATATCAAAAGTTATTTAAAAACAACTAATCCTACCAATACTACCCCTATTTTTCATGTGTGTATACAAATGCATAAATTTCACCACCAAAACATGTGAAACAATCGGGATTCCAAATGTCTTTAGTAGCCTAAACCTTGTCTAGAGAATATCTCCATTATCTAGAGTGACAACTCGTGAGAGTTAAATTTTGTTGTACTTGATCATATTTTCTTCAAGGTCTCCTTCACAACTTCATTAGGAAGGATATCTTCATCTCCTCCATAAACAACAGAGGCTACAAAAAGGGTTCTTTTACCTTGGTTAAAAGGCACAACCTAAAATAGTGAGCATAGATCAAATCCTCTTGAGGGTTCTATCCATTTCTCTACATCCGAGTGACTAAGGGTCTGTTAGATCCTATCCCAGATAAAAAATGACTCATCATGATATATCTGTCTCTAAGCTTCCCGATAAACTGTGATGATGTTCATAATTTGAAGGAGAATCAATTTGGGTACCAATACCTAAATGCTGCCATTAAGGGGACATAGTTATTGCGGTTCATATTCGTAACCTAGTCATATTTAGTGCATCTACATAACTAAGGTTGAAGTCCTTAGTGGTGACTCTGATTGATCTAATTATTGAAGATTACAGTGTCTTAACCTCTCACAAGTGAGTTTTGTTACTATTCTTTACAAGCTAGAAGTAAGAAGGTCTTTCTTTGCCGGGATCTTGCTAGGACATTATTTCATAACTAGGAAAAGAAAAATTAGAAGGAAGAAAATCCGGAGAGCCATTGGGGATCGAGACAAGACAAGAAAAGGGATCTCCATTGATGAAAGTGATCGACCTATTATTAAAGACCGCAATTCAAGTGCTTCAATCAAGTAGCCTCTTTGTAGAATTGAATTCCCCACTTAGAGAGAGGCCTTCATTTGAGTTTTAAAGGTTTGCTTCTCATTCTCGCCCTGTCTTCTCGTGAAGTTGATAGGAATTTTCAAGAAACTAGGCCTTTAGGGGATATCCAGTTTGAAATTTATGCCCCTACATTTTAAATACCTTCACCCCTCATCAATTTGTCACCCCTAGGGTCACCTCCTCAAAACAACATGGTCTTTCCCCACCCATACCTCCATTTGTTGTAAATACCTTTGGACCTATAAATTTTGTAGGAATCATTTGTTATCCAAATGCGGTGCCTTAATAAGTAAGGAATAGATTGCCAAAGTTCCAAGGAAATAATTCTATAACGGTGATCAATATTTAAAGCTTTTTATCAATATGATGGAAGACTTTGATATTGGACATGAGGATGTGTATATCGTGGTTGTTTATCCATACTCGAAAGAAGATGCCGAGGAAGTATGAAGCTTTTAGATAATTCTATAGATTTACGGAACGAGATGAGAAATGTAGTTAGATTGCATTATGGTGATAGAACTAACCCTAGGTTTCTTTTGATAGAATTTGAAAACATCAAAAAGAATCCTAATGAGTCAGTACATGATTTCAACACAAGGTTTAACAAGACCTTGAGGATATTTCTTGTTAGGATAAGGCCATGTGATGAATCATGTTTGATCAAATATTTAGATGCATTTGATAAAAAGGTTGCTTACTACTTGAGGGACAAAAACCATCTTTGAGACAGAGGCCTTCACTATGGCCTTGCAAATTGAAAACAATATCAAGGCAATTGGAAAGCCTCCAAAGAGAGAGGGTGTAAAGCTGATTAACCTAGAAAAACCTCAGACAAGCAAGGCTACTGATTTGGAAGAAGTTGTGAAGACTTTGGTAGGGGTTGTCAAAGAAATTTCCTACAAACTAGCCTGGGCTGAGAAAGGAATTGGGAAAAGTTCACAAGGTCAACACAAGCAGCAAGGCCAAGATAGGTTCACAAACCACCAAAGATCTGATGACAGAGGCAAGGGACCTATTGGATTTAGAGGTAGGCACTCTTAGGCCGGGAGAACAGAATAATGAGTTGATCCTATGGATGCTAGAGTTGTTGTTGTAGAGGAGTCGATAATTGATTGGTGTGACGAGATGTTTCATGCCCCATGCTCCTTGTGAAGAAGATCAAAAGAACAGGGAAAGAAGCTAATGATGATGATGATGATGATGATGATGTTTGCATGATGGGTTGTTCCACGAGCTCACAACAAGGGGAAAATTCAACCGAGGTGATAAGTGCTCGAACAGTTGCCACTTTTTGGGACTACATTCATAGGGTACCTATTCTTCCTCCCTCTCATACTTTAGAAGTAGATATTGTACAAGATTTTGAATTGTCCAATAATGACTTTGAATATCTAAGGGCTTTAATTATAAAGAAGTATGATGGAGGAATCCCATCGAGGAAGATAGACATTTACTAATTAATGTTGTTATTTCCCAAGAAAAGGAACACAACACAAGAAGTAAGGTACAGTAAAAGGGCAGGGCCTTAGACTAAGAAAAATCTCCTTTACTTTCAAAAATTCCTAAGGAGGACCCTAAGAAAGATACATCTGTCAGAATCCCTATAGTTCCAAACAAAAATCATACCCATCTTCATGCCCAAGTTGTAAAAATCTTGTACCACCTAATGAGTGTGTTAGTTTTCCTTCCAATGCCACTTTTCCAAAGTTTGTCCCTTATGATATTGCCCAAGTCTTGAGTCGATCAAGATCTCGGTTCCCAATTGTTGAGTTACTTAGGATCCCCGAGCACAAGAAGAGGGCACTGGAATATTTTGGACTAAAAGAGGAAAGGACTGCCCTAGGAAGAAACACAAACATTGTGGAGACCCTACCACTCATTGAAGAACCAGAAGCACCTCCAAAGATCGGAAGAGCTTGATGAACCACCCGAGGTTTATCTAGGGACATCTTTGGTAGATTCTTAGCTGAATGTGGATCCGTTCTTCACCATTATGATCATTAAAGACAGATTGTTGCATAACTATATGTTTTACTCGGGGCATCATGCAATGTTATGCCTCTGGAAGTCACGAATGAGCTGAATATCAAAGTAACAACCACATATTTAAAGTGTACTGCTATGGATTCCGAGAGAGGTGCCAATGGTGGAATGTGTGAAGGGTCCGGTGGTACAACTTGTAGCCTATCTAGGCGAGGAATTCGAATCTTGATGTAGTTATTGTTGACTACCCACCAAGTGGGGTATGTTGTTATCTATAGAATGGGTTACTAGTGTTGGTGGGAGTTTTCAAATGGACATGTCCTATGCTACTATTCCAATTGAGGGAATCCTTGTCAAGTTGTATGGGGAAAATAAGATATTGCACCTTATTAAGGATCCTAACAATGCATCCTATGAGGTATTATACACAAGTGTTGATGCAGATAATTTTGTAGGATTTACAGATGGAAAGGAGCACAAGATTGAAGAATGAAAATACCTTGAACAAACGGGCTCTCCTTGGAATCTATTATTTGATGGATCTTTCTCTAAGTTTAGGAATGGTGCGGTGTTGTTCTAGTTTCTCTAGGTCGGAAACATTTGTTTTTTCTTCAAACTCAAATTTGAGTGTACTAAAAACATTGCTGAGTATGAGGCATTGTTGTTGGGTTTAAGAATTTCTTAGAAATATGGTTTCAAGGAAATAATTGTCAAAGCAGACTTAGAATTAATAGTAAAACAAGTCAGAAAACTATATGCCACAAAGAATTAGCGAATGAAACAATACAAGCATATAGTTTGGGACTTCATTGAGATGTTTTATTCACTCAACATTGTGCATCATGATAGGAGGTTTAAGAACTTGGAAGACAAACTTGCAGTGTTAGGGTCTCATTTTGAAAATTTTGTAGTGTCCCCATATTGTGAATATGATGTTGAGGTGTTAACAAGGCCATCATACTGGAAATATTAAGCATTGGCGGTTTTTATGATGATGCTCTGTTAGAAGATTTTCACGAGAATAAAGGAGAGTTTCTGATCAAATTATTGATTGGGATCCAATGGTGTGCATAGCAGAGAGAGTAAAGAAACCTTGTTTGGAAAAGGCATCATCTAGTTAATGACTAATACCATTCCCGAGGGTTGGTTGCTCTTGAGTCCAATTTTGATAATGTTGATTGCATTATTAACGGATGAATGGCAAACTCAAGGGATATTGCAAAGCATGACCTTGGCACGAAGGAGAAGCCAAGGAAAATTTGGTTAGGCAAAAATCTCAAAGCAATGAGGAGAAGCAGTCCTACATCCAATTGCCGAGAAGGTATCGAGATTGCATGGCTTGTACATATTCTCAACTAAAAGCATACAGAGAGAACTTGTTTCAACATGACATTCCCTTGGAGTCTAATGCAAATCCATTCAGGAAAGAAACAGAGGCCAATCAATCCGCTCTTATCTCTTAAGATGCGGGAGGAATTGAAGAAATCGAGAGATGGAGGGATTATTCATCCCATAAGGTATTCCTCTTGGGTTGCAAACCTAGTACCAATCGGAAAGAATAACGGCGACATCAAGATGTGTGTGGATTTCTGAAACTTTAAGAGAGCATCAATGAAGGATAATTATCCTTTACCAAACATGGAAAACATGTTGCAGCTAGTGAATGGTTCTTTAGCTACTTTCTACCTTGGATGGTTTCTCTGGTTATAACCAAGTTTTGGTGAAGGAATCGAGAATGAATTAAAATAGCCTTTACCACCCTTGGGGTACATATATATATGTTAGGATGCCCTTTAGTCCGATAAATTTTGGAGCCACCTTTTAAAGAGCAATGGATGTTGTTTTTTTGGTTAAATCAATGAGTTTATTAGCGAGTGTATCAAGATGATGTAACTATATTTTCTAGGAAGAGAAGTGATCACTGCTGCACTTAGAAAATATGTTGATAAGATGCGAGAATATAGCATTTCAATCAATCCAAAGAAGTTCCATTTTGGAGTGCGAAGGAAAAATTTCTTGGTCACATTGTATCACAATAAGGGGTGATGATTGATCCATAAAGGGTAGAGGCCATCAAAGAAAGTCCCAATTCTAAGGACTAAGAAAGGGATTCAATCTTTCTTTGGGTAGATAAAACTCATTAGGAGATTCATATAAAACTTTGCTAAGTTGACCATTCCAATAAATTCCATGTTAAAGAGGGACTAAGCCATCAAATGGGAGGAGGCTTCTATCCAAGATTTTAATGGGATTAAAGAGGCACTAAAGCATGCACTGTTCTAGCAGCTCTATATTTTAAGAAGGCCTTTCAACTATTTTCCTTTGCCTCGAGAGAACACTATTACGGAAAGATGATGAAGGGGATGAGAGGCCAATTGCCTTTTTCAAGTAAAGCCATTGTAGGGGGCTGAGCTGAAATACACTATTATAGAGAAATAAGAATTTGCCTTGTAATAGAAACAAAGGTTTTCAGGCCTTACATTTTAAGTTCTAAATTTTTGCTTATGTTCCCCACACCATGGTCAAGGAAATCTTATCGAGAGAGTGAAGTCTCAAGCAAAATGTGTATATGGGTGAACAAGTTGCAAGAATATGACATGGATATCCAAACCACGAAGCTGGTGAGATGTTTTGGCCTGCCAAGCTTATGGCTAAGAGAAACTTTCAAACTATTGAGGTAAATGAGGTGGAATAAGGTAGGGTAGATGGTTTTGAAAAATCAATGAGTTTTGAGTGGTACAAAGATATAATTTTTATCTCGAAATTTGAACCGCCCTGAGTGTTTGAGTAAGAACCAGAAAATAACCCTTACATTGGCTTCCCATAAATATGTCATTACTGATTATGGGCTAGCTTGGAAGAATCTAGAGGGATTCCTCTTAAGGTACATTATCAAGAAGAAATCCCCAAGATAATTGTTGATCTCCATGGAGGAGTTTGTGGGGGCATTTTACAAGATCCACAACACACAAGATCCCGAGGGTTGGTTATTGGTGGCAACTCTTTTCAAGGACACGACCTTGTTGGTTAGAAGATGTGATAGTTGTCGGTGCTTCATGGAAGATCGAAAGCTTCGTGCTCCCTTCCTTTACACAGTATCAATTAAAGCTCCATTCAAGTAATGGGAATGGATCTCATTAATGAAATTTTAGACCCTTTAAGTGCTAGCCATAAGTGGATTCTTGTAGCCATTGATTTATTTAATAAATGGGTGGAGGAAATCCCCACCAAGAAGGCAACACACCAAGTTGTCATGGACTTTGTTCTAAACCACTTCATCTGCAGGTTTGGGGTGCTAGTCAAGATTGTTGCTGATAATGCCATGAGCTTTAGAGATAAACCTTTGGTGGCAATGTGTAAATAATATGGGATCAACTTGACATATGCCTCTAATTACAATCCCCAAGGAAATGGACAAGTTGAGTCCAGTAATAAAAACCTGCTTGAATATTATCAGAAGAACCTTGGAGTTGAACAAGAGAAAATGGGGTGAACATTTGAAGTTTGTTGTTTGGGCTGATAGGATCACTGTTAAAAGAGCCACTAGAAAGAGTCCATTTGAGTTGGTGTATGGAACTCAGGCCCTGCTGCCCCTGCATATGCAATTATCTTCATATCATTTCATTCAACAACTGGAGGACCAAGAAGTAAGTCCTTATGATGCTTGCATTAACTAGATTGTTGAACTTGATGAAGAAAGCAGGCATCCCACCGATGATGCATGTAAAGTTTAGAGAAAAGCTAAAGAAGTTATTTGACAAGATGGTCACTCCCAGAGCTTTCAATGTTGGAGATCTTATGCTACTGTGGGATAGCAGGCATGAAGATAAGGGCAAGCACATAAGTTTGAATCATTATGGATGGGATCTTACTCCATTGATATCAAAATTGGTGAGCATACCTTCTTTTGAAGGATTTGGATGGTGAATTGCTTAATTTCCTATTAATGGAAGGCATTTGAAGCATTTCTTGGATTGATTCTCCTGGATCAAGGTAAACATCATCTGTAAAAGTGTATAGTTTGTTGTTTATTTCTTGTCTTTGGTGTTTTCACTCGCACTTGTCCTTGGTGACCTATTTTTCTGGGTTTCTCTGATCATTTTTAAGATATGGCTCTATTTATTTACTTTGCAAGCTAACTCCTTTGCCCAATGGATATTTTGGAACTTGGTCAATCGTTGTTCTTATGGCACTCATAGGGAGTGCCCATCCTTAAGTCGAGCTGATGTTGGTGTTGAAAAATTGTCTTGCCCCATTTTTTTGTCCTTATTGTTTTTGCCTAAATACTTTGAAAAATGATGGGCAACACTTTAACTTACACAAATTTTTATGCAAATAATACAATTTGGTGGGACAGGGACACGTGGCGGGCCCCGCTCTTTCAAGGTCTCGAAACTTGGGCACCATTTTTGAAATTGCACCATGGAGACATGTGGAGGCTTCCCCACTAGGTCTTTCCATACTTAGTCTTTTTCAAAAGGTTTTGGAGGCTTGGGACAAGTGCAAGAACCACGCATGTTTGGGGACCAGAACTTGAGTTTCATTTTAAAGAAGTGCCAGGAGGACACTTGAAGGCCTTCGCTTACTTTGCATTTTTCTTAGAATTTTCAATGGCCAAAGGAGAATGCCTCAGAATTTGACACGTGGCGCCTTCCGCTAAGCTTCAATCCTTCAAATAAATCTTGCTAGACTAGGACATGTGGTGGTGTCAGTGTGCTCATTTAGGATCTCAACTTTTGGGGACCTTCTAAAGATGCACCATTGTGACACGTGGTAGTTTGAAAAGTCAAAGGGCGGGAAGTGGACCATTGGGGGAAACTTGGGTTTTTTTCCTACTAAGGATTAAAACATCGAAATGGCATGTAGACCCGGTAGGAAATAGTCAAAACTTTTCTCTGGTCAACAACGGAAAGGCAGAGGCATGGGGGAAATTTGGAAAATTTTCCCTTTTCCAAAAAGGAAGCGAAATGGCTGAATTTGTCCATGGTTCCTTTGGGACCCACCTCGGACACGTGTTAGGCTCATTTCTCAAGGGCGAAGGTGCGGACCAAAATGGAATTTTCTCCATTTTTCAAAATTTCGTAAAAACTCAAAGGAAACCCCAATCCTGTTTTAAAGTTGAATCTTCCACATGGATGGCCCAAATTCAAAGTAAAGATCAACGAAAACTATGAGTCTAAATCTGATTTTCCCCATTTTTACTGAAACATGCCTGAAGTGTGAGTCTTCATGATTTCTTGGTATTTCCTACATGCCAAACAAAGAGGGGAGTTAATTTTGATATCTAAGTTTGGTGGGAGAGATCTGGAGACATATTTTGCCATTAAAATGGTCTGACTATTGGGCTTGATCTGATTTTTCATTTTTCTTCCCCGAGCATGCAAGGAACCAGATTTGATAGATTAGGAGTGGAAGTAGTTGACGATTAAAGGAGGAGTGTTTTAGCAGAGAAGGGAGTTGAATGCTTTGAGATTTTTAAAGAGATCTGCCCCATGAGCACTTGACAACTTTTATAGATGTGATTCGGGAATCGTGATCGAAATCATGACATGAACTGATACATTTAATGTTTTTGTCTTTTTGGGAAGAAGGGATTTGTTGTAAATATTATAAATGGCACAGTTTTTTTGTGCAAAAGGGTTTGAGGTTGGAGTGTTAGAGGTTAAAGAAAATTCCCAAGGGAAATTTTGTCAAAGCCTATCTTTCGAGAAGCCGTCTGAGAAGCTTGTATATCTCTTTTATATTAAGGTTCATCATGTCAAGGTGGTTACAAGTGTACATCCATTAACAAGCTTTGACATTGTTCTAAGAAACTTTCCCCTACTGATAAATTTAAGCAAACTCAAGTTATTCTATGTGGATCTTATGCAAAATGTGTTTGTTTTACTTCTGAATGTCTGCAAATAGTTTTCCTTGTTTCCTATTGCAATCTTGTATTCAAAATCTGTCTTGATCACACAGGTCTCAATCCTTGTGACAATTTAGTGGTATTTGCAATCTCATTTCTTAGAAGAGCTTTCATCTGGGAGTGAAATAAATGATTTAAAATCACTTTTCTTTCATTTGTTGATAGATATTGTTTGTAAGCCTCTAGGTGTACCCCCAGCGTGATTGATCTTAGATCTTGATGTTTTATTGAGTCTTATAACTCGAGCCTTTGTGTTAAAATCTCATAGATTGTGTGAAAAAGTGCAAATCTGGGCCTCCATTTGAGTACATATTCTAGTTAAAGGAACATTTTAGCTATTCTGAAGTATTTTGTTGTCTAGACTTTCCATTTTGTAAGAAATCTCAAAGATTTGGTATAATCAACTTTATCTTGTTTTCACCTCCTACCAAAAGTTATTTAAAAACAACTAATCCTACCCATACTACCCCTATTTGTCATGTGTGTATACAAATGCATAAATTTTACTACCAAAAAATGTAGAAACAATCAGGATTCCAAATGTCTTTAATAGCTCGAACCTTTTACGAGAATATCTCCACTATCTAGAGTGACAACTCGTGAGAGTTAAAATTTTGTTGCATTGATCATATTTTCTTCAAGGTCTCCTTCACAACTTCATTAGGAAGGATATATTCATCTCCTCCATAAACAACAGGCTACAAAAAGGGTTCTCTTATGTTGTTTGAAAGGCACAACCTAAAATAGTGAGGATAGATCAAATCCTCTTGAGGGTGCTATCCATTTCTCCACATCTAAGTGACTAAGGGCCAGTTAGATCCTATCCTTGGATACAAAATAACTCATCATGATCTATCCATCTCTAAGATTCCTAATAAACCTATGATGCTAATCATACTTTGAAGGAGAATAAATTTGGGTGCCAACAAGTATTACACAACCAATTACCTGGTCTAAATTCCGACACTTTAGTTTTTCTAAGTTTGGACACCATTGCTCAGGCACCCCCATCACCTTTGGGTTCCTCAACCTCTTTGTATCTTTATCGCATCTTTCGAGTACTTTCTAGTGTTTAGGCATCTTATTTTCTTATTGGTAGGCCTTTTAGTGGTTAATTATATAATTTAAATAAGGGAATCATATAAATGCAAAATTATGTGACCATAATAAAGGATCAAACACTAAACATCTACTATCATCACCTAAGGTTGAATCCAAAGGCATTACAACAACATCAAAGCATCTGTCTATCATCCATTCAAGATAAAAGGGACTATATTCTTACGCATACACTTCATATGAGGGAAAATTCATTTTTCCATTCACACATCTATCTACATATTCTACATTTAGCTATTGCTAGTTATTCAAGTGAGTGTGGTACAAGATTTAACTAGGGAATGATTCTACACACAAAGAGAGAAGTACATGGAGTCAGAAGTGTAGTGTAGCACCCCTATCATAAGTTCACTCAATCGGGTGACCACCGAGGTCACTATCTCCCCATTTACATCTTTTTTATTTTTTTAGGATTTGATTTTTTTGGGGGTTTTGTAGGTGATCTTTATCTTTGTAGGTTTCACGTGAATTTGGTGATCAAGAAGTGAATTACAAGTGATTAAAGGTGACATCTAAAAAAATCTTGTGACCTTGCGAAATTATGTTAATGAGGTTCCGAGTAGTTACAAGAATCCATAGGAGGTCTCCAGGCGCCCTGCACACCCTCGACCCTATCCAAGAACACTAGTCCTAACATTCCCGATAGCTTTGTATTTTTCTAGTTATGGTTCCGACATTTCACTTTTTTCATCAATTTTCTATCTTGGTACAACTTTAGGATCATTGCGAATTAACTAAGTATCTTACCCTCTCCTCGCACTTAGGGTTTTTAATTTATTCACTTATTTCTTAGGTAAAATATGTACTTTATTACATATCTATATATGTGAGTGCACTTAACTAAAGTTTAAAATTTATATTTATATATTTGTTAAACCATGCCCATGTTTCAAACATAAAAATTAATACTAATAATGCATGTTAGCATAACATACATATAGAATCATATTAATCTACTTAGATACATGTATACAACATGCTTCATCCACTATACAAGTTTTAAAAGATAAAATTTTCTCATACATTATATTGATTTCAAAAAATCCTTGATAACATACAAAATTTGAAAAAATCAATTTCTAAACAAATCTTTATGGGCATATAGTGATATACATCAGAAAATTCAAATCTACTAAACATACCACAAAGCCATACAATAAAATTTGTATACATCTAAACTACATGATATCATCAAATAATCTAGTTCTCTTGGAATGCCGAGAAGATGAATAGTTTATATCAATGGAATTTCCCTTCTGTCTATTGACCTCATACACCCAAAGAATGATTGTTGCTCCAACTATTAATACAAATAAACAACATACACATTAGTATACAACTAATGACATATAAAATGACATTAATTACAAATAAATACTTACTACAATCTCATGATCACTCAAAATCATCCTTTGCCTCTCAAGATCGACCTCGGAAGGTAATAAACTCACTACCAAGTGCATAAAATGGAGTTGTCACCTCCTCTTGTGACAACCATGATGAAAAATTAGAATACACATGAATGCCATTTAATTATACTACATGATGTTATTTAATACAATCAATTCATTGTGAAAATTACATTACTAGCTCATACATATGTAAGAGGCACAACATACACTATTCCCATAACAAATCCAATATCTAATAACATCATCAACTAAAAATCAAGAAAAAGGTTACACACATACAAGTTATATGACATTATCTACATACATTAACTATAGTTCATTATCTTCATATATGATGATTAAAAATAATAAAACTCACATTAGTGTATTTGCCAACATCCACAATTAAATTTTCATTTTAGGATAACATCTCTATCTGGAAAACAAATTAACACAAAATATTTACTAATTTATTACAAATTTATACATGAGGGGTTGTCGTGCCTACAAAAATGTGAAGAAGGGGAATGTGATACTTGGATGTATAGTTTGACCTTGTAATTTTATAAAAATACACATGACTCATTAATTTTCATTCATAATGAATTAATATTGTTAATTATAAAATTTTGTATAGAAATATATACTAAATTATAATTAACTTCATGTAAAATTACCTACTGGTCAATACCAAAGGTCAAATCTAGTAGATCATTTGTGATGATGGCAATGTCTAACCGTAAACACAAAATCACACACTTGGGTACATTTCTAGGTCCTAATAACATACTACTATTCATGTGATTCCTAAGCGATAAAACTAGCAATTGACTACAATCTTGAGCCTCTCTGTTCTATCTTTTTTTTTCTCTTTCATGACTTAGAATGGCATCCCCTGGATAGGATGCTAAACCTAGGTGCTCTCATCCTTCTAGGTGCCCTAAGCTTTTTCTCTCTTGCTCACTCTTTTTGGGCTTCTTTTATCTTTCAGTGCATATTATTTTGTTATGGATCTTCCTTTCAGCTTGTCAATTGTGAAATTCAAACAAGGGAATCATATAAATACAAAGTTATGTGACCAAAATAAGGGACCAAGCTCTAAGCATCTATTATCACCACCTAAGGTTTCATCCAAAGGAATCTAAGAGCATCAAAGGCATCCATCTAGAACTCATTCAAGGGAAAAGGGACTGCATTTTCTACATACACATATAGGAGGGGAATTTCATTTTTCCATCCACACATCTATTTACATTGCTACATCTAGCTATTGTCTCTTATCAAATGCACTTGCATGAGGGATTCCTATGATACGATTCTATCACACACGCCCAATATCTATATGGAGTCCGAGATGTAGTGTAGAACTTGGTTATAAGTTCACTCTATCGGGTGACCATCAAAGTTAGTCTAACTCCCCATTTTCATCTTTTTTAGGATTTTATGTAGTTTGAGGTTTTGTAGGATATCGGTTGTTTTGTAAGTTATAGGTGAATTCTATGATTATCCAATGACATACGTAAGATCAAAAGTGAAGGTTAGAAAAATTGGTGTGAGATAAGAAAAATCAATTTCTAAGCCCCCGCATAGTCATAGCGCCTAAAAAGGTCCATGACACCTAGCTTCCTCGATTATTCCATGTGCCCTAGTCTCGAGCTCATCCGACATTTCAAGGATTTTTTCTTTTTAATTGTGACACCGTCTGCAACGTCCTCTTAATCATCAATCTTCTAGTCCAAAATACTTCGGGATCAAGTGTAAAATCATCTAATTATTTTCTCCTCTCTCTTGCACTTCGGGTTTCATTTTTATATACCTTATTTCTCATGTCGATGTGTAATTTAGTGTTTATTTATCATACATGACTATGTAATTAGGATTTCACAAATTCCATACTAGTTAAATCAACAAAATGAAATCACAATGTGTCTCCTCCAACCAAACACCCCGTTCAACTTTGTGGATCATTTTGACAAGGCTATGGATTAGCCTCGCTAGGGTCATGGAGTTTCCTCGCTAGGTTGAGAACATACCTCACTAGGTCAGTGGAGCATCCTCACTAGGTCAGAGAACTACCACAATAGGTTGTGGAACTTCCTCATCAACAACATAGGTGCATGTACTCCCAAAACATGAAATGATATTCTATATGATGTATGATGCCTCAAAGTACCAAATTCATCGCATGGGAGAGATCGGTTTCATGTTAAAGCAATGAATGTTTCAAATAGGTATAATATACTCAAGAGTTTCAACCTACATTGTCTCCTTCACAAAAAAAAAGGGAATGAAACATTCTAAATATATGGGTGATAAATGTATCTAAGTGTCGATTTCTAAACATTTTACCCCAATATATCATGTGGAAATCATTTTCCTCTTCCTCGAAACTTGCAAATGTCAAAATAGTTTGGTATTTCATTGAGGATGAACTCACAATAGAGTTTCCTCAAGAAATATTGTAGTACTTCAAAATTGTTATAAGGTGGTCATGAAAAACTACCCAACATCCATCCCCAAACTTATTTTTTATCCCCTCATACTTACACCAGTGGATTGGGAATCTTTTGTAACTCAATAGTAAGGGTGCATTAGTTTTAGGGTTAGTGAACAAAGCACAAATTGTTTTTGGTGATTTTTTTCTTCACTACATCATAAAAACTTGTCTGCATAAAAATTACAACAATTAGTTTTGTAACCCTCCCATGTATTTATTTGACCAACCACATTATTAGTATTATATATTATTAACTTTAATGATGATGAAAGGTTTTGGAGATGTGTATTTGTCACTGGGGTTTCTTAGGGTATCTATTAAACCCTTAATTTGAACTTTATTATTCTCAATCTCCCTAAAATGTTGTCTTGGGTGTTTAGATTCTTTTTTGGAATTGAAGGGGTGTTTCGTATTTTTTTCATCTTTTTATATATAGGTGAATGAAAGCTTTGAGAGACAGCGAATGAAGGAGAAATAGAAGAGATTGTTTATCTCGTATTATTCTAGTCTAACACAAAGCTCACGTACAGTATTTATAGGAAAGAAATTGTACTGGACTCCCTAAATGAATGGAGAGGATCCACAACAGAAGCAGAGAATGATGGAATAACAGAAGAAGAGATAAAGTGATAAGATAGACACCTAAGACAAATCATTATCCAACGTATGCTAACATTCCCCCCCTTATTACATTATTCTTGCAAATGTGACCTCTGAAAGATTCAAATTTCACTTTTCCAAGGGATTTAGTGAGAATGTCAAACAACTTTGTGCTTCAAAGAGACAAGATCGAGCTGAATTTGATGCTTCAAGACATGCTCTCGAATGAAATGGCAAAGTTAATTTCAATATGCTTTGTTCATTCATGAAAGACTGGATTCTGCACTTAGCTTCATCACACTCGATTGTTGCAATAGAGAATAGGTGACTGCTTTTCAGAATTCCCTGTGTCATCCATAATGTGACATATCCATATCACTTCGCACACAACTCCTCGTGCGGCGTGATATTCGCCTCTGTGGATGAGATAGAAACAACATGCTTGCTTACTTATCCATGAGATAGGTCCAGATCTCGAGATGAAATATGTATCCTGTAGTTGACTTCTTATCATCAATGATCCAGCGTGGTCCAAGTCGACATATCCTCGTAGGAAGAATTGATCATTCTTTTTATATTCCGCACCATAATTAGTTGTTCCTCGGACATATCTCAAAACATGCTTTGTTCCATTCCAAAGGTGACATTTCTTTGGATCCCGTGAACTCGGAAAGATAGCTGACAAAGATAGCAGAGATCTCGGTCTGGTGTATGTCAAATAGATGAGCCCTCCAACAAATTTCCCCGTAGAGAGTAGCATCTACTTGAGGTGAGTCCTGAATATTGAAAGTTGCAAGCCTTTTTCCATGGGAGTGGATATAGGTTTACAATCAAACATTCTATACTTTTCCAAAAGTGTCTTGGCGTACTTTATCCGGGAGACAAAGATGTGATGCTCCTTTTGCCATATTTCCAAGCCAAGACAAAGAATGTAGTAGCCCCAAATCTGTCATGTCGAAGGTTCTTTTGAGATCATTCTTTACAATATCAACTCCGATCTTCCTCAACTACCAAGTGATCACAAGATCATCTACATAAACAACTGTAATGATAATTTCTTTTCCTACCTTATTTATATATAAATTTGAATCGAGGGGCTACGAGTGAACCCATGCTGCAAAAGGTGATCGTTGATCTTGATATACCATTCCTGGGAGCTTATTTCAGTCCGTAAAGAGATTTGATGAGACGACATACCTTTTTAGGCTGATTTTCATCAACAAATCCTTCGAGTTGGGTCATGTATACTTCTTCTTTCATATCACCATTTAGGAAAGCACTCTTGATGTCCATCTACTGAAGTCTCCATCCTTTCTATGCTACAAGTGTGCAAACTACTCTGATGGTCTTCATCTTCACAAGACTGGGTGCAAAGGTTTCTTCATAGTTAATGCCTTCTTTTCTCGAGCATATCCTTTGGCTACAAGTCGTGCTTTATGTTTGTCAATGGATCCATCTAGCCTTATATTTTGTCTTGAAGACCCATTTGCAGCCTATGGGTTTCTTTCCTGTAGGTAGATCGACAAGTTCCCATGTCTCGATTTTTCATGAGCGAGTCATATTCTGTTTCCATAGCTTCCTTCCACCGAGTTTGACTGAGTGCTTGGCTTAACATTATCTCGGCTCGGAGCTATTCATCAGTGAACTCATGAGTGTAAAGTTTACCTCATTTCTTGTTTGACTCCTTGTTTTGACTCCGGATGATGTATCTGGGAGTTGTTGCAAATTTGAGTCCTTGATAGTGCTTTGTACCCACTTCGACGAGAACTTGACTGCTTTTGAGAAGAACTGTGTCATTGCCGTGAGGATTTATGTGGAGTCACATTCTGCAGTTCTCCAAGGTCAACAAATAGTTCTCCTGGTAGCATTTCTTTTCTCTGAGTAGTCTCCTCCAACTCATCATCTAATTCAGAGACTAATCGGTGAGATGTGTTTGGAAGTGGATCTTCTGTTGATACTATTGAGTCAAAGGATGACTCATCACAAACCACATCCCGACTCTTGTATATTTTCTTTGTCTCAGATCCATAAGACGATACGCCTTCGAGGTAGTACTGTGAGCTAAGAAGGATACACGGGAGCGTTTTTGGCTCTACCTTATTTCTCTTCCGAGCTAGACATGCATGTATATGTTTGTGCAAACCAAATACTCACAAATAAGAAATTGATGGTTTTTTACCACTCCATACCTCTTCTAAATCTTGTTCAATAGAATATTTGTTGGTGCCCCGTTGAGAATATATACAAATGTTTGTATTGCTTGACCTAATAGCGTTCTCCTACTTTGCAAATGATTGATGACATGCAGCAAGCCATCTCCATCACATGCGATTGCGATGCTCAACAATGCCATTTCTTGGGCATATAGGAGCAATCAGTGCCGCTTAATGCCGTGATGGTTTAGGAAGGCCAAGAACTTCTTTAATGTGAATTCCCCCTCGATCTCGAGCGGAGTAGAAGAAGTGGTTGTCCGTAATCTTTGACAACATGATGATAGAAGTTCGAAAGTGTTGAAGAGCCTCACTTTTCTTTTTAGGAAATATACCCACATCTTGCGAGAGTGGTCATCCACGAACAACTGGAAGTATTTGTATCCTGAAAACGGGCGCAATGGGCCATTCAGATTGGTATGAACTACCTCTAGACACTTCTTGGCATGGAAGGTGCTCGCTTGAAAAGGATCTCTATGTTGTTTTCCTGCAAGACAAATTGGGGAAAATAGGCAAGGAACTGGACAATTTGGGTAATCCACAGACCATTTCTTTTGAACTCATCTGGTGAAATGAACCGACCGACAAGTGTCCATATCTAAAATGCCATAAGGCAGTTGATTCTATTGTTGAAGTAGATAAAGCTACTGCAGAAGATGAAACAGTATCTAAAGAAAATAACTTATCTTTTACAAAATATTTAGCAAGAACCGTACCTTGTCGGGAGATTAAGCATGATTTAATGCCATTTTGAACAAGAAATTCAACCTTAAGGTGATGATTCAAGAGCTGAGTAACTAACAAAAGGTTGCTAGTCAAGCTAGGAACATATAGTACCTTTGTAAGTGTACATTTTCATGGCCCTAGAGGAATGGTCACATTCCCTATTCCTTCACAATGTACTCTTTGTCATCCGCTATCCGAACTCGATCTCCAGTTGGCTCTTCATGTAGTGAATCAAACAGCTTCTTGTCACCTGACATATGCTTGCTTGCACCAGAGTCTATCAACCAGACTTTCTTCGTGGGCTGAGAAGTTTGAGAGATGAGTACAATATTCTTACTACAATGGGATCCTTCTGATGTTTCCTCATCAGAGTCATCATCTTCTTGTTGGGCTGCAAGATGTCCTTTTTGCTTTCTCCAGTGGGGACGTCGTTTGGACTTTTGAAAATCTTCGTGCCCGGATGTGCTTGTATGGCTTGAAGGCCCTTGTTTTAAGTCGTCAGCTGTGCCAGCGTAGTGATCGATGTCGTGAGTATTGGTTCTCAAAATGTGACACCATCTCTTTGACTTTTGATCTTTCTGTTTGGGTTGTGCTAGATTTGGCTTCTCTCAGGGGACCTTTCCGATTCTTCTCCGCCACGATCAAGCTTTGAGAACAAGGCTTTGTCCCGAGACTCCCATGCGATGAAGTGATAGCTTCTTCCTACTACGTAAAATTCACAAGCTCTTTGAATGTCACTTGTTTGTTTAGACACATTTAGTGTTGTAACAAACACCCAAAATTGAGAAGGGAGTGCTCTCAAGGTGATTGGGATGAGAAGTTTATCGTCTCCCGTTTCACTAAGTGCTAATAACTCGATCTCAACTCAGCCATACGACGTAGGAATTCCTCCACTTTCTCATCGAACCCCATAGAGAGGGTGTGCAACTTCGATCAAGATGAAGAATCTTTGTCGATTTTTGGCTTCATAAATGGTTGCCAACTTGTCTCGGGCCTCCTTGGGTTTCTCCGCATTCCAAACATGTGGTTGCACATCATCACTGATATTGAGCATTATCAACATCAAGGCTTTAGCACTAGCCATGTCATATTTTATTAGTTCATCGGGGCTATGGGAGCAGTGCATGCACTCACGTGATGACATTCCCATAATCCTTCAAATCAAGGATTGTCTTCATTTTTGTCTTCCAAGCTGCAAAATTAGGCCCTTTGAGTAATCGAGCATCGATGAAGTAACTTCGAGCAGATATTGTAATAAAAAAATATTTATTTATTTGAAAAGTTATTACAATTTGGACTCACTGCCGAGAATTACTAGCTCGTAGATGCTCGTAATATTCAGCGTCTTGCTATGAGACAACACGCTTTGGGTGTTCTTCTTTTTCATAACAATCGACGTCGTATCCACTTTTCTAATTCTTCTCATACTTTCTTTGCAGGCTAACGTCGAAAAGAAAGTATTCAAGGAGTCCTTCTCGAACTAGTTTGTTGAATGCAAGATTGCTGGAATTTCAAGCTCGTTCAGCAAAGAAAAGTAGAACCTAGAGCTCTCAGGAGCTTCTCCACGGTGTTCTCTGGCTGGCGAGTTGATATTGTGGCTTTCAGCTGTGGCGACCGTGTTATTGACGCTCTCAATCAAGTTGTCTACACTCGACATTCGACGTAGTGTTGAAGAAACTGTTGTAGACTCAAAACTACCTCGACAACGCTACACAGGTTGAAGGTCTCGTGCATAGAAATAAGTTCTCTCTCTCGGTGAGACCTCCACATTTTCCTTTCCACGCAACAGCAGTTGTCATCAACACACACAGGCAGAGGCGGAAAAAATAAAAGACTTAACGCTGCAGATCTCCACGCAGCAGCCAGCAGCGAGGACTCCTCTAATCTCCACGCAAGACAATAAGACCAACGACCACACTCTTCCACGCTTTTCTCTGTCCAACGCACCAGTAGAAAAAGAAAACAGTTTCTCCTTGTCTTCAATGCAGTCGGCGGAGGAACTGGATCTGGACTGGGTTCGCTTCTGTTGGAATGCCTTTTCGCCTTATGCTCCGCTCAATTACTCTAGACGCCTCCCGCCTCTCTTCGACCGAATTCCTGTAATGGGCTTTTTTTTTTTTAAATTACCTGCACTCACCTTTCATATAAATATCAGTCATGGACATGGCCAACTGTTACACCAACTGTACAATTCACGTATCAATGTTTTCTGCGCTTTTCTTGATCTCGTGCACCACGGTGGTGCTACTACATGCCAGGGCATGGGGCGTTTCTTCTGCATCCACGTTCTAGAACAAGCTTATTTTCCTCCGCTTAGTGATATGCTTAAACTCAATACTCATGCTCTGCCTGGGCCGCGTGGTCGCCAACAGGGTCTTTTTTTTTTTCGCCGGTGGCACAAGGCTCGATCGCCAAGGGGGCCTCTTAAACACCAAAGATGATGCACTCCTCCCAACACACACAGTGTCGAGGCTCGACCACTCGATACAAAATCGAGAGACAACAAATGAAGGAGAAATAGAAGAGATTGTTTATCTCATATTATTCTGTCTAACACAAAGCTCACGTACAGTATTTATAGGAAACAAATTGTACTGGACTCCCCTAAATGAATGGAGAGGATCCACAATAGAAGGAGAGAATAATGGAATAACAGAAGAAGAGATAAAGTGATAAGATAGACACCTAAGACAAATATGTTATCCAACATATGCTAACAAGCTTTTAGGAAAATCTATTAAATCCTCTCAAAAAAAATAGTTTAATAATAAAAATTACCCTAAAATCAACTAGAAATTTCCCTTATTGTTACATCATGGATGGTTTATTAATCCATCTTGACTACAAATATTAACTATTGACTCTCTCCCTCAAATTCTTAGCCATTTTTTGCTTTTCATGGGATCACCCTAAGCTTGTTAAGATTACTTAAGAGGCATTACTCTTATACCAATTTTTTGAAGCACAACCACTTCAGGGGTGAATAAGTGGGCCATTAAAACTTTCATACCCCTAAAAATGAACATTCATCAACATATATATTTAGCAATTATTAATCAAACACATGAGCATGCACCATGAAAACACAATAACACAAGTACACCAAATTTAATGGGGAAATAATCAAGGGGAAGAAAAACTACTAAAATAAAACTTTATTATAGCGATTTTTCAATTTTAGTTGAGTGAAAACCAAACAACGAGCACTAATCCCTAGGTTTAGTGAGGCATCAACCCCACAATGAGAACCAACCCCTAAATTTAGCAGAGCACCAACCCTAAAAGGAGGCAACAACCCCAAAGATGACTAAACAAAACCAAATCCACTTGGTTCTTTTTCATCTTTTAAATATTTCCTCAAGAACTAATTATGACATAATTAATCTTGCTTTCTCTCTAGCTTCCTCAAAATTGCCTTCTAGCCTCCATGCTCAAGAACTTATTCGTTTAAGTTAATTAGATCCAATGACCTATCTCGACCATACCCGATCGTCTCTAGAATATCATCACATATTAATTTCCCTCTCTTGATGGTCACAAAGACCCTTTGAACCTTCTCTACTCTTCCTTCTAGCTCACACTTTTCATCTTCTCACAATTAGCTCAAATGAGCCTTATAACATGCTTATATACATGTCTCATGATTATAACTCACCTAGGTCACACATCATAGAGAAAAATCATCATAAAATCATAAAAACATAACAATAACACCATACATAGGACCATATAGGTCGGAAACACCATCTAGAACCATCATTCCTTCATTAGGACTCAAGAAGCCTAATTGCACTAAAAAAACCTACTAGCCAAAACTGATATTTCTAGAGAAAAACACCTTCACCAAGAAACAAGGACCAATTAGAAAGGTTTTATAATCCTTTGAAAAACCTCCATACATCTTTAAACACTCTATACCATAACAAAATGAATATTTGGAGCAATCAACCACACTAGTTCTAAGACCTACAAAACTACTCATCATAGAAGAATCTCAAAACCACATCAAATCACCTCATCCATTCAATTGTAATATATTAATCAAAATATCATGACCTCAAGATCATCACCAAGTTAATATGATACCATAAATAATATTGAAGAAAATTCAAAAATATTCTACAACCAGATAACCTGAAACTACCAAAAACTACTCCAAAACTAGTCTTGAAAAATGATCTTATACAAACATACTAAGGGAAAAAAATGATCTATAACAACCTTGAACATGTAGATAATATCTCATACTTTCTGAAAAACTAGATTATTCAACATGTCCACAGGAAAACTTTTGAGAAAAGTGAAATTCTTCATAAACTTGCATTTTTGAATGGGGTCCACAAATAAACACAACACCGAACTCAAACCTAGAGAAACTTGAGATAGTCCTATAAAACCTCCAATAATCACACTTGAGAAAAAAATCCATTTTTTCCACTAGGAAGAATATATTCTCCATCTGCTTAAGTAGGGTTTTGAGATGGTTTAAACCTCCTTATCTTCTTAATGATTGTTCATAAATCATGTGGCCTTAAATCCTAAAATAATGTGGGTGGAATTTCATATCATGACCCTTCCCTAACTAAAATGAATGGATTGGACCACCATGTACATATTTCGTGTGCCAACAAGCTTCATTATGTCCAAATTAAACTCAAAATCTCACTTCTAAAACTTGGTATGGGTAAAAATTAAATAAATTTTGAAATATTCATTAGTAAAACCTGAAATTTTTACCACACCTCTCAGTATCAACCTCCTAAAAATATAATTTTTTTAAATTTTCTAAAATAAACTCATAAATTCCTACTCCACCTCATTAGGGCATGTTTTCTTAAGGATTGTGTCTAGAAACAAACATACAAACTAAGTTTAACACATGAACCAATAATATAAGACACTTGTGTCTCTACACCTCATAATAATGCTCTCCATGATCTATCAATTCATAACCATATTATACACATCCTTAACAATGATGTCATACCTCATTTTGTTTACTAGGCCTCATGAAAAGCAATCAACATGCTTACTTCACTAAATCTGACCTCCTCATCATTGTGGCAAACTTGAAAACCTAAAAACCTTCATCACACCTCATGAAACCTTAACACCATCATCCGTACATTTTTAAATCACTCCAAGCCATCATATTGACTCAATAACCAATGCAACATCACCAAGACCAAACAATCTCAAAAAGATACTTACATTGACTTGATAATACCAATCAATCTTCATGCTCCATACACCTTTTGACATTAATGACATCAATGAAAATTAACTTTTGACATCAATAAAAACACATTGTCAATACTTCAACATGTGTGCCCTTAAATAATATGAAAGAGGATGCTTGGGCATCAACTGATGCAAATCAAACCACTTAATGTCTATAGCTATAAGTGTGAAGAATGGATGTGAGCTACCCAATTAGATTATCATATTTTTCAATTGAATACAACATAAGTACCAATATAATCTAGTTATACAAAGATTTTCACCGAAATGTAATACTTGTTCTACCAACTTCTTATATATTTCACTATTAATACATCAACGCAATTCTCCAATAGTCACAAGCATGTTGTCCTCTAGATGTTTTTAACAAAAATAGAAGTAGTGATTTGGATGCTATGGTTAAATGATATGTTATGTCCATAATATCTAAATATAGATTAGTTTCCAAACCTTTTATCATGATACCTAATCAAATGCTTCATGTAATCATGCATTCGTGACTCATTTCATCCTCGGTTGTAACCATTATGTGTCTCCTGTAGGGAAAAGTGTCAAAACTTCCATGGATAACATTCCCTCCATATTGTATTCATTGATAGGTGAATATATGATTGTTGTCCATTTAGTAGTGTCAACTAACCTCACATGAATATTTACAAAAATAATCTTTAAAATGATAGAATTTTACAACTCTTGACAAATGCTTAAACAAGACATTTGTAAGATTTCTTATCTCATTTTTTTGTTCTATCCATCTATCTCCCCACTCCATGTTATCCTTTTTCATATTCCACTAATATATTTATTTCCCGTAAAATTGACCCTCGCACCTCCTCTACTAATAACTCCTTAAACCAATCCCTTTTGCACTCACATACCCACTTCAGAAACATATTTTTCACCATACATGTAATGAGGGTTTCAATCTGATTGAAATCACTTTTAATCTCACCCACATGAGCTTCCACGTTGTGTGGAAAGTGAAAGAAGTATGCCATATTTCCATCCTTTGTGAGGGATTTTCCACTCATTCTGGCATGTTCCCTGGTCAAATCAGGAGGCTAGGACCTTGAGGACAAATGAAAGTATTATCTCCGCCTTTGTAATAGAATTTTCCCCGACTTAGTCAACACAAACGTAACCTCCCAATAGAGGTAAGTTTTTTTGTTGAGGTGGTTGATTCTCAAACATACAAAACATATAACTTAAGGTTGAGATCAAGTGTAGATGATCATTGACATCTAGCATAATCTTAGAGTCCATATGGTGAACCTGTGAGCTATAAGAATCCTTGATAGATTTCTCTTATGTGACAACCTTGTATTGAATTTTAGCACTTGACTTAAGACCATTTTTGAAATGAACATGTATGGGATTCTACTTTCCATTTCCAAGTGCATTTTTCGCATCCTTTTGTTGGCAATAATAAAGTTTTCTTTCCCTAATCATTCATTTTTACACTTCTTTTTTAATTTTTTGTCATTGTAATTATAATTCTAACATGTGGAAATTATTTCCTATTTGATAATATGGGAATATTTCATGAACCATTTTAGTACACCAAATTTGTATACCAAAAGGGGGAGCCTATGCTTTGAAAATAGTCAAAACAAATCATCAATCGTTACAATGCACACATGTTAAAAATTTATATTTGGAAGTCTTGAGTCAGCTGATGATCACGCTCACACTTTTTGAATTATTTATGGAATCATGAAATTAAATATTGTTGACACACCCTCCATGTCATGATTCAATAATCTTTCTCGTAAGCTACAAAAATCAATTACTTGAGACGTGTTTACATGTATTACCATCATCCATAGTCTATACATAAAATCATGCACTTTAGAAAATATTTAGCCTGGTCTTATACTACTATTTAAAAGGTTCTCAAGTGTAAAAAGAACCAGCTTAATCCCCCCCATTTTTTCATCTTTGTTTTATATTTTTTTCATCTTTCCCACGTCCTTTCTATTACCTATCTACCCATTTCACAACTTCCCTGAGATTCTAGCCCTAATTTTGGGTGCCCCAAATGTACTTGGGTACCCCGAGTCACCCCGATCCCACTTCTACGTGCCCCGGTCTATGACAACCTTTCTTGATTTTTTTGGGTGAATTCTTTCTATTTTTCATGTTTATCTTTTCCTCAATCCATATTTTCAAGATCAATTTCAAAATCAAAATTGAGAGACCTATAAATATAAAGCTTATAATACCATAATGAGGGTCCTAGGTCTTTGCATCCTATCACTACTATCACTCCATCTAGGGTTACATCTACTACATCACTTGTATATACATAATTTCTATACATTCAAGCTATGAAGTCTACATCACACACATTCTTAGAGGAGGGGGATTCTATTCATTTTATTTTACTATCAACATCTTACATAGCTATCGTAGATCGCTACTTCACAAAGTGTGACTCACACGAGAGCACCTAAGGCACGATACGTACACACTAACCGGAACTACATTCGGGTCTAAAATGTAGTGAAATGCTCAAAGATAAGTCCACTATTTTGGTGGTTAAGGTTAGTCTAACCCATTCTTATTCTTCATGTGTAGGGCGTCATCCAGCTTCATTCAACGAATCTTGTGCGATAAACTTATAGGGTTTTAGATATCCTCAGTGACACTTCTGCATACGTATCCTCGAGCATTTATATTATTCCGAGTGCCCAAAACCTAGACCAGGTCACCCCAAGGCTCCTAGTACACTTCTAGATGCTTGTGTCACTTCAAATTGTCTAGATCTGCCTCTGCAGTCCCTGAGCATTCATATGCACTACCGAGTTCCAATTCCATATCTCGCGACAACCTGCGATAGTCTCTGTCATGATCAGCTAAGTCATTTACCCTTTTCCTCTTGTAATTAGGGTTTCTATTTCACTTAGAATAATTTATTTACATTTATTACACATTGCTTTACCTTATTTACTACATTTATGATGCATTTTAGTCCTCCTATTTAGATTAATTATGATTACTATATTCCCTATATTTCTAACTTTGGTTAATAATTTTGGTGAACTCCGGCCTCTCCTTCTACTAACTTCTAGGCCTTTTTCCTTTTCATATCATGGATATCTCTATCACCGAATATCTTCTTACCCACCTTATTTTTCTTCATCATTTTCAAACCATATTTGATACTACCAATGTTGTTGCTAACATGCATCCCGATTCTTTGTATGACATGTTTTCCCATGCCTTTTCCCAACATATAGAATTCTAATCCAACCCTCCTATTGATACTAACCCTTTTGACAATGACACAACCCTTTGCATCATCTCCCACATTTACAATGTCATTTCCAAGTGCACTCTTATCGACAATGGCACTCGAGATTAATTTGTTCCCTATGTCCTTTCTCCAAGCCATAGGTTTGTCTCGCCCATGACATTAGCCCTTTTTCTATTTCACTCCATGACTAGGCCACATTACCTTGCCTTTGAACATTGGCCCTAAGGACCTCCCTACTATTTTCTCCATCATGGATTTCCCTATGTCATATAATTTATTGTTATATCAACCACAACTCCACACCATGCAAGCCGTTGTTGTGTCTACTATTCACCGTTGTGTCAAATTATTACCCGAGCATGTTGATTATACCATTTTGTGATATCAAGATCCATTCTAATATTGTGTTCATCACCCTCATAATAGCATACTTATGCCCTACATTAATAGTACTAATGAACCTTAGCCTATGGATGATCAACCCCATTTACCACCACTTGAGGGAACTATATATTTACTATGTTGTTATCCCCCACACTATCTCTCGCTACTGCTAGTATTCCACCCCCACCTCCTATTCTACCGACACATAATCCTCTTCTTTCTTCATCTTCATCGTCACCTCCTACCCATTTTACATGTACATGTTTTATTCATAATTCTTATTGGTAACATGTCCTGTTCACCCCGCATGTGATGAAACCATCTATTCTCTTGTTGGTATAGCTCTCCTTGGATATAATTTTGATGACCCTCAACCTTCTACTCACCTCTCTCATCTATATTATAGTTTTTTCCCCATCACTGCTGCTTATGGCTTGTATGTCTTTGATCTTCTAG
This sequence comes from Taxus wallichiana var. yunnanensis, assembly GCA_018340775.1. Lineage (NCBI taxonomy): Eukaryota > Viridiplantae > Streptophyta > Pinopsida > Cupressales > Taxaceae > Taxus > Taxus wallichiana. The sequence goes on along the minus strand of CM031241.1, from coordinate 82,541,239 downwards.
TCTATTTACCACGTACCCCTTGTTCTTCTCCACTCACATTAGGGGACTCCTAGCTTACCTATATTAGAGGTACATTAGACCCCAAACAAAGATATTTCTTTTCCCATGCCTCTTAGATGTATTTCCATTTACAATAGTTCCTCCTCGCCACTAACCCAGCCTCACTCGATGCATGCACATAGTGCCGACACCCTTCCTTTATCGACAAAGACTACGCTATGGGCATGTGCCATTTGTCTCTCATAGCTCCTTAGACAATCAACCTCATACTATAACCTACCACATTTCCAATTATGGTCCATTTTACTTTGACCCCAATGATGATGGCATCCTTGATGAGTTCACCTTGTCTCATGCATACTACCGTCGGGGCATTTCCTATCACATACTTACCCCCTTTTTTTCTTTTATCGAATATTTTATCATCCTACATCCATATCACTTCTATCTCATACATCAGTAGCACCCTAATTACTCGATGATGCACTCTTGTGCTTCGGTTCACACTAGAATGTTGAGGGATTAACATTACACTGAACCGCACACACCACACATCTTATATCATCATCTTTATCCATAGCCTACATCTTATATCATCATCTATGTACATAGCCTACATCTTATATCATCATCTCTATACATCACCATACATCCTACATCATCATATACATACCTCATCTACTAATCATGAGTACATCATCTATCTCATACATGGTAGACTAGTCATCATCATACATGAGACTATTTTTATAGTTCATCTCGTACATTTTATATGCTACACTAGATTCCATTACCTATGGGTCTAGTTTATCATCACTACATCTTCTATCTACACCTATCATCACACTTTCTACATTCTACTGCACATCTACACATCCTATTCACCATTTAGTCACCTACACTACATTGTTCTACGCACTGCACTCACCACCCTATGATGCACTCTAGTTCCTCGGTCCATACTCGACTATCGAGGGTTTACCAATCAAATGGACCTTACCTACATACGATACATCATCATACCACATTCATTGGACTAGTGACCAATACTCTAGGCTATATCATCACTCACATCTATCATCACGTAGTGGTATACACCTTAGGTTAAATCACCACTCCTTTCATCACTTCTACATCATTCTATTACATTTTATCACCTCCTATCATATCATCCTATACTTTTCTCCATTCCAACATTATTCCATCACATTGTCATGCCTTTAGTCATCACATCGTGGTATACACCTTAGGTTAAATCACCACTCCTTCATTCAATTCGCATTATCCTCTTACATCTTATCATCACATATTATAGTATCCTAATCTATGACATCATATCACATCATCATTCATCTTATTCCTCACTTAATGGTATATGCTTTAGGATAAATCACCACCCTCTCCTTCATGACATAGTGGTATACACTTAGTGTTAGATCACCATCTTCCGCTATCTACTACATACTCATACACGCTTCATACACCCTTATCACCTATTTTGTAGTGACATACACCATAGGATAAATTGTCACGTTCGCTAAATCATCACTCCCCATTCATCACTTCTCACTCATCTCGCTATATACTTCATCACATACTATCACTCATCCCATAATGATATACACTTAGGAATAAATCATAACTTTCCCACTCAAAAAAATTTATGGTATACACTTTTTCTATAGGGTCCATGCACATCATCTTCTCATGTCACATGTCATCACCAATACACATACACACTCATCACAATGTGCTAGACACAACCAACGCTACTCAACCATTTCCCAATGACGCACTCTCATGTACGCTTCACTCTTAACTCTTGAGGGGGAAAACATAATGAACCTCACTACGCATACACTTGCATACACTCTGGGGGACATTACCCCTATCATTCCATTTTGCATTACATTTCATCCATCCACCCCATATTGCATTGTCTTGGGGGCATTTACTATTTCTTACTAATGTTTTTTATGCTCACTTTACTATACATTTCAGCTTTCTTTCTTATATTTCATTATCATACACACATGAACATTCACCTCTTTGTTTAGTGTGATCACGATACAAGACATTTACACATGGCATGGATTCTCGCCTTCTACCCTTCCTATACTAATCATTGGGGGCATCCACAATCAACTTATACAAACGTTATTGTTTCATTTTTGTACTTAATATATTTTACTACTTGCTCATACACATTTTTGGCATATTGGTTATCATTCTAACATGATAACAAGTGTCTCATGTGCAACACTTGGTTTTTCAAGATTCTATATTTCCATGCCTACTTTATTTCTACTTGATTGCTTTGTTTGCTATTATTTGTTGGCTTTGCCCTTTGCTTGCGTACACACTTGTCTCGTTGTTTTTAGATATGATGTCCTTGCATGTCTTGCGACATCGTGAGTGATGTCCCTTATTTGTAACTCTCTTTGTGTGGTCTTCTTGTTATTTCTTCCATGTTTACACTATTGTGTTTGGTAGTTTTTCTATATTGTTTGTATTTTTCACTAATTACATGCATGTGCTTGTAGACTAACACTTGTTATCGCTAGCTATCCCTTTTTGTGCATGCCTTAGTTTCTACCAAGTGCTTTCCTTCCCCCAGGCTGAGTTGGTTACAAGGTCGATTGTGGTTGGTCCTCTTTTAGGGAAGAATTATGCTTCTAGGGTCATTGTATGCACCCCCAAAGAGGGGTGGAATCATTATGGGTTTCTACTAACACAATGTATTTACACTTTGGTTCGAGATAAAACGAGTGAGTTCAAACAAGACCAAACTCCATACATAATGGCCATAATAGGACATGGTGTCCTTCAGAAATTATGTGGAGCGGTTACAAGCTTAGGGGTTATATTGGGTGATCTCTCTACACTTCTCCATCCAGTGGTGTCGGATCACCCAAAAAACTAGTGTAGTATAAAGATCTCTTCAACAAATTGCAGCAGAAGTGGTTAGAGTTAGAGGATATAGAGCATTTACTCCCTACACTTCTTCATCCAGGGTGGCATGAGATCGCTTGAAATAGTCGTGACAAATATAGGATATCATTCTACACCATTTTTCTCGACATAGGTCAGTGCACATGTTCCATTTTTTCCATTTACATTTTCTATTCTAGTGTACTTTACATTTCACATATTTTACATGAATTTTTACATACATACATATTTGACTACTTGATCATTTTCTCCTTACAGTCCACCATATGAGAAACAATCACCAAATTGGGGGCAACAACAAAAATAGTGATCACGAAAATGACAACACACTCGCTTCTAGAATTTTCCTTTACACTACAAAGCAGCTACACATGCATACCACCCTAGATTCACTCTCATCACTTCTTAACACATTTTTCATCTTTAGAATCCTTACTCCTCCACATTTTTTATTTTTTGCATTCCATGATTCTAGTTCATCAACGTGTTCTCTTCTACACTCTGCATAGACATTAGGTATGCTTCTTTATCTACATTATGTTACCGAGTTGTTCACTCACTTAAATAAAAAGGGGGAAAAATGTAGAAAAAAATCATGTACTTTAGAAAATATTTATCCCGGTCTTATACTACTATTTAAAAGGTTATCGAGTGTACAAAGTACCAATTAATCCCCCTTTTTGTCATCTTTATTTTATATTTTGTTTCGTCTTTCCAAAGATCCTTTCTATTACCGATCTACCCATTTTACAACTTCCCAAGATTCAACCATAATTCTAGGCGCCCGATCACACATCTAGGCACCTCGATCTATGCATATCCTCTCCCTTTTCTTTTTGGGTCACTTCTAGCCATTTGTCATGTTTATCTTTTATTTAGTCAATATTTTTGGGATTAATTGTGAAATAAAACTTGAGAGCCCTATAAATATAAAGTTTATAAGACCATAATGAGGGTCCTATTTCTTGACATCCTATCACTAATATCACTCCATCTAGGGCTGCATCTACTACATCACTTGCATCAATATAGTTTCCATAAATTCAAGCTAGGAAGTTTTCATCACACACATTCTTAGAAGAGGGGGGATTATATACATTATATTCTACCATATACATCTTCAATAGCTATCATAGCTCGCTACTTCACAAAGTTTGATTAGTACAAGAGCACATAGGGCACGACATGCACACACTAACCGGTTTGGTGGTTGAGGTCATTCCGATCCATTCTTCTTCTTCATGCGCAAGGAATCATCTAGTTCATTCAACGAATCTAGTGCCAAAAACAAACATGGTTTCGTATATCCTTGTGACAATGCCAAGTACATTTCCTGAGAATTTACAATGTTTTGAGTGCCAGAATCTAGACCAGGTGCTCCTAATACACTTCCAGTGCACTGTGTCACTTTATAAAGTCCATATATTTCCTTTGTAGGAACCCCGAGCATTCGTCTACACTACCGAGTTCTTGTTCCAAATCAGCAAGAACCTACGATAGTCCTGTCGTGATCGGCTAAGTCATTTCCCCTTTTCCTCTTGTAATTAGGATTTCTATTTCACTTAAAATAGCTTATTTACATTAATTACACACTTCTTTACCCTATTTGTTGCGCTTATACAACGTTTTAGTCCTCCTATTTAGATTAACTAGGATTATTATATTCCCCTATATTTCTAATTTTAGTTAATCACATAGCACAATATTTTGTAATAATATGGGGACAAAAAAGTGTCTTCTTTTCCTCTTTTTAATATATTTATATGTATTACATGAATAATAAGTTATATATTATGAAAAATGACATTTATATCTCATGGGAAAGCTATTTCATTAGTTCAAATTTTATATTACCAACCAAATAAATAAATAAGACAATTGGTTCATCTTACCCATTCCTATTGTTCTATTTATTTGTGTTAATTACATATAGAATAATTATCTCATATAGAATTGGATTTTTAATATTTTTTTATTTTCTTATAATATTTGAAAAGAAATAATAAACTCTCAACAAAATACAAAGAGTGATTATGAAAACATCAATAGTTACTTGCTTTGCATAAAACCTAGAGCACACATTACCATGTGTACAAATGATGTCCATCTGAAAATTAATTACAAAAATTGCATTCATTAACACTCCTACAATATGTCAAATTCAGAACCCTTAATTTGGAATTATACATGCCTTTCCTTATAATATTCTACTTCTTTAATCTTATTGATTTGGCACATTTCTAATGCTTTCCATGTTTATATTAAAACAATTAAATTTTTTAACTTTATCTCTTGAAAGTATACACATATCCTAATATTTCAATTTCTATGATAAATATATTGCCACATTTGATTGGGGCGAGTCATTTTGATATCAATTACAGAGTGGGATGGTTTGGATTGAGTTTTCATGGATGCTAACAATTGACACTTTTCATTGTCTATGTATGGTTGTTTCAATGGTATATACATATAAAAATGCTCTTTATAAGATGGCAATGCTTCTTCTACATCGCCAAAACCCATCCGACATGTCTTACTCACAATAAAATCAAGCCATCAATTCTTTTCTTATCTCTCCCTATGAACGCATGTAGATGCAAGATGTTTGAAGTTCCAAACCTTTCAATTATGTTGAAATGTGTATATCAAAGGGATGCAAACCCATTGGCTCTAACCATTAGAGTAATTCTTGAAACCACCTTTTGTTATATTTCCTTGCACATTCTCCTCTATAAACCTCAGTAAAGTTACTTACTTGTCCCTTTGTTGTGATTTTGGTTTGCATTAACATCATAGATTTTAATTACATTGATCTAGACATTACCAATAAATTTTTATATATAGTAGATTTTAATTTAATTTTTGGATCAACATTTTGTAGACAAAAAATCACACACTTTGGGTAATTATCTAGTCCTGATTGTATACTACTATTCATATGATTCATAAGTAAGAAAAGTACTAATTAACCCATGTCTTTGGCCATCTTTGTTTTCTTTTTGTTGCTAATTTTTTCTTGCACTCTTTCTAGCTCATTCCTCCTTTTCATACCTCAACATTTCTCATCATGTATACCAACACCTTTCCAGACACCAAAGTTAGGTGCCTCCGACCTCTTTTTTAATTTTTTCACATCTTTTAGGTCCTTTCTATCTGTTTGAGCATCTTATATTTTTTGTAGTCGATATTTTTCGAGGTTAATTACAAATTTCAAGAAAAGGAATCATATAAATATAAAGTTATGTGATCATAATAAAGGACCAAACACTAAGCATTAGCTATCACCACCTAAGGTTGTAGCCAAAGGCTATTCAAAAGCATTCAAGCATCCATTCTCGCATCCATCCAATGGTAAGGGATTGCATTCTTCGCATACACTTCATATAAGGGGAATTTCATTCTATTCCATGCATACATCTATTTACATATTATACATCTAGTTACTTTCTCACTATCAAGTGTGACTCTCACAAGACCAACCTCGGGCATAATTCCACACACACATACCTAGAACTCGAATTGGGTCTAAAATATAGTGCAACACTTAGTTGTAAGTTCACTCATTTGACAACTAAGGAAATTCTAACCCTCATTTACATTCTTTTTTTTTTTATATTTGAATGACTCCTAAGGTTTTGTATGTCAATATTTCATTATAGGTTATCAGCGACATCGATGATCATTGTGTGACATACAAGTGAAAAGAAACAAAGGAAAAATAACATCTCGCAACTATGTGAAGGAGTTTTCCTGTGGATCTCGAGAAAACACGGTTCCTATAGCAGTCTCATGGCACCCATAGGTTCCTTACCCATTCCAGTGCCTCAATCAAGGAAAATCTCCATCTTACACAATTTTATGAGGTTATGTGTGACACTTCTCCCTCTCTATTCATAAGGTTAACACTTCGGTATAGTCCATATTTGATTGTAAAAACCTAATTCATTTTATCTCCTCTTTGCAACTAGGGTTTCATATTTACTAGCTTAATTTTCTTGGGTCTATTTTATATTTAATTGTTTATTCATTTATTGCTACATTGCAATCAGATTAGGCATTTATAAAATTCATATATTTTTTAATCATTTTGGTGAACCCATGTTAGAACACTCTTGGATCATCACTTTTTTCTGTCATGGCTCATTCAATTTCTCAAGTCTCCTTGCTTTAATTTCTTCAAATGCACCCATCTTGTCAAGGTGCTCTCTAAAAAACCCTATACAATATGTATCTTCCTATTAACATGCTACATTCTCAAGTCAATGTTATCTTCAATCGTCTTTCTAACATTCTCATTCCAACCAATATATTTGTGAGTTTATTCATTCTTTCAATTCTCTATTTCAAGATCAATTTCAGGCTATGGGATCAATGATTATATATCTTAAATCAGAAATTCATCTTCTCAAGGATACTTCTTAATCTCATGTTAGTTCTTCTCTTATGTCTCATTCTCATCATATGTCTTCTACATGTGAACATATTAGTGAGCCCTAAGTTTTACCTCTCCTCGTGTCCCTAAAGTTTAATCTCAATACTAAGCAACAAGATATTCTTCTACAGCTCCTCACTCATCAATTGATCAACTTGCCATCTACTCATTTTTATCCTCCTTATAGGCTATAAAAATATCAAGCTCATCCATATTGCAATTATCATCAATCAACGAACATAATGACAATGATTTCTATATTTTACAATGTCAATAAAACATCTTGAGCATAAAGGTTTTATATCATTCAATGCATGAAATTTTATTACATGGTCCTCTCCAATTATTAAATCTCAATGGATTCCTAAATTTACTTCATCTATGTCTAATTAGCATCACACCATCACTTCTAATGGTTGTTCTATGGAAATTCAAGCACCGCCTAAGCAACTACCTCTCAAAAATAGTATAACATCTCCTCCTCTCAATTCATATGTGAAATCACCAAGTCAAACTACACAACCTCCTCTAAAAATAAGTCCACCTTCTTCACCTCTCAAATATTTTGTAGCCATCAATGCCACCAAAGCTAAAATCATTCAAGATTCCTTCCCATCCTACTCCAATTCTATTTATAATTCATTTTGTTAAAGAAACTAATCCTTCTACATCGATGTTCAAGAGACATTTCCCTCCTCATGGATCACCGCATGGTCTTACTATTAATTATTCCTACCATTGTTTCATCTCTCTTTTTATCATGACACGTATAATCATCTCCCACAATGGCAAGGTATCTCTCGTGTCGCTGCATAGATCTCCATCATTTGCACACTTAGGGGCATCATGATTTCTTCCCCTTCCTAACATCAATTGGTCACCATTTCTACTCATATGCTTTATGCTTCATGTTTCATCTCTATGAGCATCATTACACACCCTTTCATACACTTGTATTGTCATTACCTAATGACACACTCTCATGCTTTAGTTCACACTTGAATGTTGAGGGAATCCTATACACATAAACCTCACACACTACACACTACACACTACACATCACCCACAACACACTTCACACATTGTTTGCTTATCACATATATTTCTTGCATCATCTACTCTATGCATTCATGACATATATTTCTAGCATCTACTTCTACACGCTGTGGTCATTAGCCTATAACGCATTGTAGGTCCACGGTCAATACTCGACTTTTGAGGGTTTGCATCTAAAATAGACCTCCCTACACTTGTGCATTTAATCAACCACTCATTCAATCACGCACTTACACTCTACGCTTTGCACTTTAGCGATCACATATTTCTCGTACATAATTCAAACCATTTCTCGATGACACACTCTTGTTCTACGGTTCATTCTTGACTGTTGAGGGGGCATGTATAAATGAACCTCATCTCATACATACACATCCGAACTCCTATCACGCCAACTTTTTATTCCATTCCATAAACAATCCATAACATACCGCATATCTTGGTTACACTTAGTCTTTCTTACATTTACTTGTTGCACGCACGTACTTGTTACATGTACACTTTATTACACATGCTAGATAGATATCTTGTATGTCATTATATTTTTCCATACACACATGCATGTTCACTTGATTTCTAGTTGTGATCGTAGATTCTATAGATCTATACATCATACATGCAACATGGATGTTTAGCGCAATATCTATTACCAGCCCACATCGGCTCCTTAGGGCATCCACTTTCATACATTATAGGTGTTATTGTTTCATTTCTTATAAAACACTACTATCATATTATACAAATTCTCAAATAATTTTTATCTTACTAACATGTTAATGTGTTCCTCATGTGCGAATTTATCATCTAGGTCTATTTTATTCCATGGTTATCTCATTACATTTCTTGTCAATGCTTTTCATTATTTTCCACTCTTTGCGGGATTTTCCTTTTGTATCATTTGCACACTTTTCTACTTTTTCCCTCATCGCCTCTTGATTTTATTGTGACATCATGAGTGAAGTCCCATGTTTGAAATATTATTTTTATAGTTTACATTGTCTTCTTACGTTAGTTTACACATTGTCTACTTTTTCCCTAGCTTACATTGTACATGTGTCTTTTCATGCTTGTACTAACATTTGTCTCCTACCCACTTTGTTTGTGTGTGCCTTAATTTCCACCAAGCACACTCCCTCCCCGTAGGGTACATCACCAATCTTTCTTTGGGCCGCATAATCCTAAGCGATGTCACATGCCCCCAAATGTGGGGAGACATCATTTGAGTGAGCTAGTCACCCACATAGATAATTTTATAGTCATCACACGTAACAATTAAATACTGGTACAACACATTCATTAGTATCATACATGGCTTAGAATCCAACTTCGGTCCTTACACGACATACGCAGACACTACCATCCAAACCTAGACAATAATTCCTGGCACCCCTAAACCTTCATAGATCCCTATGACCGTGGGGTAGAGACACAACATATTTTAGTGCATAAGAATCTACACTACTTCATATCTTGGATTTTACAAGGAAAAAAATCCTTAAGACGCGACATACATACAACATACATCATTTTCTTATTTCCACATTCGATCGGAATTTGTCAAACTGGATCAGTTTTTACACACCATCTACAATGGTGTTCCATACTTTAGGAAGAAGTTAAAGGATAGAAGATGACATCGAATTTCCTCACTACATGCCTTCGATGTCTTGGCATGAGATCACTCAAAAAAATCACGCTTAGAGCAAATGGTGTGAAATATCCCAAAAAATCACTCCTCTACATCATTTATATGATCCTTTCTACACTATTTTCCACATCATAGATTAGGCGCACATGTTCCTTTTTCATATTTTAAAATTTTAAGTGCTTTATACTCATATACATGTGTATTTGACTACTTGTTCATTCTTCTCTTTTGAAGGGTCGTTTTATGGGAAGTGGTAGTTGTTGGATCAGAGAAATGTAAAGTGTCCGAATAATATATTGAATGTAAGAGGAGTGTATAAATACAAGTGAGAATGTGGTTAAGAGGTAACGCCTCAGAATTCAATGTAGACGGTTACATGTAGCTAAACTAAACTCGTATTAATTATGCCAACATTCCCCCTTAATACATTGTTTTTACAAATCTACCCCGATTCATCATCTTGTTACATCGCGACATGTCCTATTTGCTTCTTGCAACAAGGACTTTGTCTCGATTTTCTTGAATCTCTCGCGACAGACATGTGCTCTCATTTGTAGAAAAACAGATGAAGAATTGAGCTCAAAGCTTGTGTGGTGCGCCACGATGTGCTCGAGGGCATTTAATCTCGCATTTGTCATCCGGATCGACACAACTCTTCTCCATCTATATTTCAACAAGACTCACCCATTATGTCCTCGGATTGCAAGTTTTGAGACTGCAAAGAGTAGATACCGATGCTCTTCTGGTTCTCTCAAATTCGGCACGTCTCTCTATTGTCAGTTGCAATGTTGCTAACATCTTGGGGCACGACTTTCATACTCTTAGACTGCTGCATGGGATCATAGGCTGGTTGTTCGCGTCCATCTTTGATAGCAAATTTGATGAATGAATGAATGGGCTTAATCTCATTTTGTTCCAATTTGATTCAAACAAATTCCACGCTCTTGATCTTTTTGTACAATGTGCTTGCTAATGTATCACTTGGTTTGCATGAACAACAATGAGAAGATGTTGGGGAAGGAGTCTACCAATGCACACTGGTTTTCGTGGTCGATGCCACTCATGTCAAACTCCACACAAAGGCTTATAAATTGGTCGCTGGTCATTGCCACATGCTCTCTTCTCCCTCTTTGGTGACTCCACCGTTTCTCAATGAGACTACTTCTTCCTCCACGGTTGTGCTGCGACTCTTCAAAGTTTCGTAGACCTCTTTCTACATCAATAGAAATGAGTTGAAAGGTAAATCATAACCGTCATAACCGTTCTGTTCCTTCCTTGTGCGACTTCTCCTTATCCCTGCGTCTCTGCCAGGAGCTCCACGTTTAGATAATCCTTTCGTGTTTGCAGAATACATGCGTTTTGGAATGGCACTTGCTCACATACAGTCAACTCTGATGCCAAGATGACTCCAAATTCCACGCAGGTCACCTTTGGCGCTGGCTTGGGCTCCTTCCACGGCTTACCTCCTTCCCGCTAGGTCTGCACATCAATTTCCAGCCACGTCCAAACAAAAGAACAACGGCTCCAATGAAAGGAAATGAAATCAGGTCGTTTGGATCTCCACGCAGGCTTATGCTCCTATGCTCCTTCCACGGCAGCCTCTCCTCCAGTGCACAACACACAAAGAAATACGCCAAAAATAGTTTTCTTGCTCCAAAAACTGGCACTCCAATTTTCCACGCAGGTAGAGGATGGACAGAGGCTCAAATAAATTTCCACGTAGGAGGGGAAGGGTGGTTTCCAAATATATTCAATGCAATCCATGAAACTAATGAAATACAAACCTTTCCGGCTCCTCGCTCCCACTTCCACGCTCCGATACCAATGTTGGATCAGAGAAATGTAAAGTGTCCGAATAATATATTGAATGTAAGAGGAGTGTATAAATACAAGTGAGAATGTGGTTAAGAGGTAACCGCCTCAGAATCGATGATCGGTTACATGTAGCTAAACTAAACTCGCATTAATTATGCCAACAAGAGTTAACATCATCCTACATCGAAAAAATCGACAACATCAATCACACGAACATCGACATCAACAATGCATGACACAACAACAACATCTCCACATGTGTTTCTTCCCTAGGGTCATTATCATCATCACTTTTTTGCACTTTCTCCTCTCTAGTTTCTACCTCTCGTATTTTTATCACTCCACATTTTTCCTTGTCTTTTGGTACTCTTTTTTCATCAATCTACATGGTTATCAAGTATTCATCTCTATCTACTTTACATTATCGAGCATTCACTCAACAACATAATGTGGGGAAAATGTAGACACAACATCACACACTTTGTATAATTAGATAGTAATGATTGCATACTACTATTCATATGATTCTTAAGTAAGAAAAGTACTAATTAACCCATTTCTTTGGCCATCTACATTTTCTTTCTATTTTTACTTTTATTCTTGCACTCTTTCTAGCTTAGTCTATCTTTTTATACCTCGAATTTTTCATCCCTGGACACTAGTGCCCGGTAAGACGCCAACAATAGGCATCCCCGTCCCCTCTGGTGCCCCCGACCTATTTATACTTTGTTCACATCTTTTTTTTTCCTTACTATATGTTTGAGCATCTTATCTTTTTGGTACTTTTCCTTTTTGCAGCTTAATTATTAAATTCAAGCAAGGGAATCATATAAATATAAATTTATGTGATCATAATAAATGACCAAGCACTAAACATAGGATATCACCACCTAAGGTCAGATCCAAAGGCTACTCAAAAGTATTCAAGCATCCATTCTATCATCTATTCAAAGGCAAGGAAATGTATTATTATACATATACTTCATAGGAGGGAGTTTCATTATATTCCATGCATGCATCTATTTACATCTTCTACATCTAGCTATTTTCTCGCTATCAAGTGCGACATAGATAAGAGCCACCTAGGGCATGATTATGTGCACACACACCTATAACTACACCGGGTTTTAAATTTAGTGCATATCTCAAATCGTAATTTCACTTGTTTGATCATTGAGGATAATCTAACTCCTCATTTACAATCTTTACTTAATGGGATTTGATGCAATCTTGAGGGTTTTACAGACAATCATCATTCAGTAGGTTATCAAGTGACATCGTTGATCATTGTGTGACATAAAAGTGACAAGAAGGAAAGGACAAAAACATCTCACAACCCTTCAAAGGAGGTTTCCCGAGGATTTGAGAAATCACAAGCACCTAGATTTGGTCTATAACACATGTAGGCGTCTCGACCCATTTCAGTGTGCCTCGGTCTAGGAAGATCTTCAACTCACACAAATTTCGAGGTGTGTAAGAAACATATACCTCTATGTTCATCATGTTATCTCTTCAAAGATAGTCCATATTTGATTGTAAAATAGCTAAGTCATTTTAATCGCCTCTTGAAACTAGGGTTTCATATTTACTAGCTTAATTTACTTGGGTCTATTTTGTACTTAATTTTTTATTCATTTACTATTACATCGCAATCGATCGTGCATTTATATAATTCATACATTTTCTTAATCACATGCATCATTCTTTGCATTGTGGGCCCTACAATATTGACATCATATTACATCATAAATTCTATATTGATTATCATAATTCATATTACCTCGTATCTAGCATGTCTTTGTGCCACTAATGGGATCAAAATGTTTACATCAATATTGTGATGATAAAGTTGAGAAAAAATAACATAGATTAATTGGGAATGTGTGATCTAATTTATAGGATACGTGTATGGGAACGAGAAATAAAATTTTGAGGATAGAGCAATTTGTACTCCACAACGTAATAAATCATATGGATTCTTAGTCTATTCATGATTACTTTGAAGGGAAGGCTCAAATGAAAATTTCATACCGCATAAAAATGAATAAAATAAATAGAGTATATGATAATATGAATCCTATACTTGGGGTGTTATCATCTAAAGAATACACAAAATGGAGGGAAAAGAGTCCATTCAATCACAAAGCACAAGTTACTTAAAGACATATTAATTTTATATTTTTCATGCCACAAAATTGGTAAACCGAAAAAATTCCACATAATGACACGTCAATATCCATAGATATATAGAAAGTAATGGTAGATGGGAAAATCATTATAAAGGATTTAATTTTTTGTGTAAAAATCATGCCTCAAATTTAGCGTTGTTATTAGTTTTTCTACATTGAAGGTACACTTGGTTTCACATGAATACTATGAGTGAGATCTAGACATATAAAAAATATTGAATAGCTCTATGTTATTTATTCATTGCCTTATCAGGTTCCTCTTTCCACCTTAGAAACCAACATTTGTTATATTTCCTTTCACATTCTCCTCTATAGAGCCTTGTAAATTGAATTTCATGTCCCCGTATTTTTCTTCCCTTGGCTTTGTGTTAACATCAAAGATTGTACTCTCATTGAGCTCAAGTTTATCTCTAAATTTCGATCTAAATTGGATTTTCATTTCATTTAGTGACCAACATGCATTAATATTTACATTGAGGGTCCTAAAATATCAACATCATATTGCATAATGAATCCTACATTGAGTGTTACAATTCATACTTACTAACATATAACATCTCCTCTCACCACTAACAATATCACCAAAATAGTAGTTACATCAATTTTTCCTTGTTAAGTTTGATTGCAATGTGTTTTGGTTAGTTGTAGTGTATTATTGGTGTCACGCATCTTTCCACATCTACACCTTATGAATTTTTCATATATGTCTCATTGGGTCTCTTCACATAAAGGGCATAATGACAACTTCCTTGTGAAAAAAATGATAATTTATAATCTATATATGTTTATACTTTCACACAAACATAATAGGATTCCTCTACATATGTGATTGGAGTTTTTTTAAGCTTCCTTTTTTATTTTTATCTAAAGAATTGTTATTTAATCTACATTCTTTTAAATTCATATTTCTCAAAGATTTTAGACTCTATATATTTTCAAGTTTTTACAAAAATTATTTCCTAAACAAAACATATATTGTTTTATTGTCCATATCTTGTCCTTCCTAACCATATGACGATAAAAAAATTGAAAATAAATTTTACAACTCTCGATGACATGCTTAAAAAGACATTTGCAAGCTTTCCTATCTCATTTTTGGTTCTATCCATCTATCACCCCTCTCTACATTCTCCTTTTGTCAAATTTCGCTAGCATATTTCTTTCCTTCAACAATTTCCCTTCACACCTGCTCTAGACTTCACTCTAACCAATCTCCTTCGGCATCCACATACCCACTTGAGAAATGTATCTGTGACCATGCATGTAACGAGAGTTTCAAGATGATTGAAATCACTTGTAATCAGACCCACATGAGCTTCCACGTTAAGTGGTGAAATAATTATGCCAATATATTACCAATATTTGTGAGGGATTTTCCACTCATTTTGGAATGGTCACTTGTCAAATTGGGGGCCATGACCTTGAGCACAAATGAAAGCATTATCTTTAGCTTCGTAATATATTTTTGTCACGACTTAGTCAATACTAGTGTAACAGAGATACCATTAGAGGTAAGATTTGTAGCTAGAGGTGGTTGATTCTCACACCTATCAAACATATAAACGTATGGCCGAGATTAAGTGTAGATGGTCATTGACATCTAGGATAAACTTAGCATCCATATGTTGAACATGCGAGCTACCAGGGATCCTCGACGTATTTTTCTTATTTGACAACCTTGTATTGGCTTTTGACAATTGACTTGAGGCCATTTTCGAAATGGACATATGTGTTTCTACTTTCCATTTAGAGTTATTTTATGTTTTTTCTTTTCTTTATCATGTACAATCCATAATTATTTACTTCCCACATGTTCATTTCCAACTTTTTGTTTATGTCCTCATCAAGTGTTATTTAAGGTCATTTCTAGCATATGCTAATTTAATGTCCAAATTCCCATTTGTATACTAGTTTTATCTACCAAATGAAATTACATCCATTGCACAACACTCGAAGCCAAAATAAAAATAAAAATACAAAGTGTGGCCAACATGTCATTTCTCGCATACAATCATCACTTGGGCAAGCTCAATTATTGTCTCATTCGTTCAAATCCTTCGTGTGTTTACTCAAACTTAAAAATTTGAAGGGGCTTACAAATTTCTAAGAAAAACAAGCTATGTCACAAGGTTTTCTAACTTTTCCGATGGATTTTCCTCTTTTTCAATCCCTTCAAGACCAATTACACACATGTAAGTAATACAAGTGAGATTGAGATGATAAAGCGAAACACATATAACATATAATATTTGGCTAGGAGCATTCTAAGTCGTAGTGTGGAACATGCATGTATTTAGTTCCCACCATTTTATTTCCAAAATTCCATTAACGTCTTTGCATCATCTATCAACTTGAATAGTGCCCTATCAAACCATTGACACTTTGAATCCACAATTATTTACTTCCCCATGTTCATTTCTAACTTTCCATTCATGTCCTTGTTAGATATCTTTAAAAATTATTTTCTTTGAATTAAAAACTTGATTTTTCAACCTCGATTGACAAAAATATTTTTTGGGTCAACTACTAGTCTCCTTCATACAATTTACTTAAATGTCTTATGTTTGTTCGGTGGTTGAGTTTCACATTATTTCTCCTTTCCATTTTCGTAACCCTCAAATTCTCCACCCCTCAAACCCCTTATTCTTCACCCCTCTTCCTCTCCCATCGGTTAACTCCCTCCAATTTAACTCCTTCAAATATCCCATTCGTTGTTTCCATCGTACATTTCACGTACGATTTCTAGTTTACATTCATTTTACTAATGTCACTTTCCTCATGTTGTGATTGTGATGTACTAGTTGAGACCTAGATGGGAGAGCCTTTCATTTCATCGTCCAATATGTTGGTTTCTCAAAGGTTGTTGCCTTACACCGCCACAAATATGCATGTTCGTAATCAAAGGTCATTTTTTTCTTCTTCCAATGGATTTTCCCTTGCACTAGTGAGTCTTATTAGTCATCGTGTCTTCTAGATTGTGGTTTCTAAAGATTTTCTCAAGATCTTGATATTTTTTCTTAATGATTCACCCAAGAGAATGCGAGAGGGAAACCAAATTGTAAAGTATGCAGCTTTAAGAATAGGAAAGTAGAGAATGAGAGCAAGTCTGCAATGGCCACATGGACGGTGGGTCTAGAGAAGGCCAAGATGTCATGCGGATCAATAGCCGCAACAACAACAGAGGAGCAAGCCCTTTCACTCGGCATATTGATCGATAAATCCAAGAGATGGAGGCTTAAGAAAATTTCTATATTTTTTCCAAGCGTAAAACCCTTTTCAAATCTAGTGTGGATTTTTTATTTCGTATTTCGTGTTGTTTTAAGGAGTCTCCTCATCCCGACGACAAACAAAGACAATGGGCTCAACATTGAATCGGGGCTCAAGCTATAGGGTTAAATTCTGGTTTTAAAATGGGTTGTTTATAAATTGTCCACATTACTAACATTTACAATTATTTTGAATAACATGTACAACCAGCTTATTTAAAAATGCATAGAAATGAATTTATTAATTGACCTATGTCTTCTTCACTTTTGTTGTTATTTGACAAGCATACCAACACCAACTTTGCCCAAATCAGATCATTAGCTCTCAACAATCTAACAACAAATCAGTATCATTAATAATGCGTGTATGTAGAAGATAGTTATAACTATTTTATTTTTACCGACAAAGCAGTGCATCCAAAAGATGACTATAACATTGTACGTTACCAAGAAATACATACAATGAAATAATAGTTTAAACACATGAACCGCTTTTTGTATCTTTTATTATTTATTTTAATTATTGTGAAATTGTATTATTATATTATTGGCAATATTGACACTAGTCAATGATTCAATAGAAAAGAATACCAAGAACTCTCAACCGTTAAATAGAGAATAAACTGACAAAATGTTATTGAAGATGCCAATCGACCTAACTAACTAACTAGTGAATCATATTTTATAAAAATGTGTTCCGATTCCAACACACAATTTACTAAGGAGATTTGACATAAAATGGAAGTCCGAAATATATAGTAGTACTGCATATATAGGCCTGTGGAAGACCCCACTGGTAGACCCAAGTGAAGACGTAAACCCAATTAAGCGACTACAAATGTTGCTAAATCTTATGAGATGAGGAGTGAGGAAAATTTTAATGTAAACCACACAAACACGGTAAGCAAGATCCACATTTGGAGGGATCCAATCTCCTCACTCAATTACGCTAACTTGGTAGCTTATAATTTACAGACCACATCACACAGTGGTCAAGCTCAATACCATCAACCATGATGGGTATAGTTTTTATCGTTATGTTGTTCCTGATTGGAAATAGCAACGCCTTTTTCTCTGCTACTCAAACCAGAGATTTTGAAACTTTAAATTACGGAGGAAAGGATCAAATGCACTGCAATTTATCCTCGGGAACATGGGTTCACGATCCCACTTATCCTCTTTATAATTATGATCAATGCCCTTACATCACTAACGAATACAACTGTAGAGCCAACGGGAGACCTGACTCGGACTATGAGAAATGGCGATGGCAACCCAACGGCTGTATCCTTCCCAGGTTCAATTGCATACCGAATTAATTCCTTCGATTTTCTTTCCCCATATCTGTACTTTTCTGAGCTGAAATTGCCATTTCAGATTCGATGCCGGGCGGCTTCTGGGGAGGTTGAGGGGCAAGAGACTAATGTTTGTTGGGGACTCTGTAAGCTTAGACCAGTTTCAGTCAATGGCATGCCTTCTCCATATAATCGCTCCAGACGCCTTCATTCCAAGCAGAAGTATGCTTACAACATTCAGATCTGCGGTAAGAAATATGCATCAGGGAATTTGCTTTTTCTTATGCAGTGTTTTGATATTAAAAAAATTCTCTTTGCAGGAATATAATGCTTCAGTGGAGTTTTTCTGGGCTCCATTTTTGGTGCAGCTGGAGACTACTGAACAGGGGAAAAAAATTCTTCACGTAGATGGTATTGAAAAAAACGAAATCCGGTGGAAGGGTGTTGATTTGCTGGTGTTCGAGTAGTCAAAATGGTGGCCGGATCATTTAGGCCCACAGAGGTATTTAATCACTGAATTTATTGCTTTAGAATCATTTTCTGTTGCTGTAAATGTGGGAATTGCGCTATGAACAGATGGGACATAATCATGGAAGGCAACGAGCATGGATCCAATGGTGGCTTACAGGAAGGCATTGAGTACGTGGGCAAAGTGGATCTCGGAAAACATGGATTCCCAAAAATCTCGTGTCTTCTTTCGCAGCCCTTCACTGAGTCATTGCAAGAGGTTCAACAGGTCGATCCGTTCCATACATTTCAATCCGAAGAAAAATTCAATTTTTAATTATTTTTTTACTCTGGTGTTGAAATCCGTGACTGAAATGAGAAATGGGTCAAGTGCGAGAAAGAGACGGAGCCAGAGATTGAGAAGAATACGGCGACATACAATCCTCCGATGCCTCCTCATGTGGGGATATTGAAGCAGGTTCTCCGTCGAACTACATTTCCTGTGGTGTTTCTTGACATTACGCGTTCCACGGCGTCTCGGCAAGATGGAGTTAAGTCGGTGTATGGAAGTGGTGATTTAAGAGGAGACTGTACGCACTGGTGTTTGCCTGGCGTTCCTGACAACTGGAATGAGCTTTTGTCATCGTATCTTCTCTAGAGATGGCTTAGAGCGTGGTCCCATTCTGGGGCCATTGTTTCTGATTTGCAGGGAAACAGGTTCTCATGTTGAAAACTTGTTTATGTCTGACAGGAATCCCGAATACTTTGAGCGCCAGAATCAGCAAGCAGTGGACGTACAAGAAATTAATTACCCACTTAGAAATTTTCTCTAAGTTTGCTGCTACATGGCATGGCTTCTTGTTTTAGTTTTCATCCATTGTTTTTTCCACGGGTTGAAAATAATTATCCATCGGACCATAAATTGGTTTAAGCTTCTGTTTTTGTTCTGCAATACCCACTCAAAAAAAAGGGAGGACTATAAATATTGCAGCCAGTAAAGTTAATTAAATTTAGGAGCATCAGTTCCACATTTTTTTATTATTTTTCTCCATAATACTTGCAGTGATATTATAGGAGCCCATTGTATTTTTATGGTAATTTTTAAGTTAAAAACAAATATATTTCCCTCTAAAATTACCAAAAATCATTGTCCGTAATGCATGTTATGTTTCACATAGACAAAAATCATTCTAAACTTTAGGGGAAATTCCAGCTTCCCCTATCCAACCACTTCTACAAAAATCAGCATAAACTTTAGGGGAAACTCCAGCCCCTGTCCACCTCTTAAGTTTAAGATACAAAAAAATGAAGTTCCTATTTTTAAACCTAAATTCTATTATTTCATGTAGCTGGGTTCAAATTGAATCATGGGACCTTTTGCGACAAGTAAATATGTGTTAAAGTCCTCTCTATAAGACCATGCTCTTATTTTAGGATGCAGCTCCAAAGAGGGGACAATAACATGGAGCCATTTTTTTACTATAAAGAAAATGAATGTTTCATTATTTTATAATAGAAGTCCTCAATTTTTTAGATTTATTGTAAAAATGGTGAAAATTTCTCATTGATAAATAAGATTCTTTCTGTTTATATAATATTGTAACATGTAAACTTTGTATTTTAGTTTGCTCCAAAACTCTACATTCTTATAATCTCGTATCTAAATTCTGTCAAATTATAACCTAAAAAAAGAAATTACAACTCATAAAACCATTTACATAAAAAAATTCCTAATTTTTTCAACAGCAAAACCCTTAAATAACCGCCTCAATAAAACTATTACCTAAAATTTTTAAATCCTTACCAACTCGGAGTTTATAATGCTTGGTAGCCATGTTAATCATTATTGAGGGCAGTGTGTGAGTAATGGTGTCTCTCGCTTTCACCTTTTCTAACAAATTTTTTCGAGGTTTCGTACAGATTATTAAAGATGAGGCGTCACTATTATTTTTTATTGGGCTGGTTTTTTAAATTCAGAAAAGAGCACATGGATAGTTGGAAAGTAATTGTTTGTAGCATGTTCGAAGCCCTCTCTTATGGTAAACTCGTTTTCCACATTAAATAACCCAACATATTCACACCATTGAGTAAATGTTGTGTAAAATAAAACGTTAGAAAACTAATTTAAGTGTTTTTATTTAATTACTTTTGGGTCAGAATTGATAAGAATGGTTTTTATTTTCCCTTCTAGGATATAGGATTTCATGCAACTATGTGGAACTTCAGGGACCCATGTTTCGGGGTCAAGAGTGAGAACATGTCTACTTGAGCACCTCATAAGAATCACTAAGTTACTCTTCGGTTTTAGTCTTTAAAACTTTGCTTGCATTTTAAAAACTTCACATGAATATATATGTGAAAATTGATCTCGTACTGAAAGTTATTATGAGGAAGTTACATCTTTAAATTGATAAAGAAAAGATTTGTTTTCGGATATTGAAAGAAATTCCTTCATATTTGTTATGCCTTTTATTAATGTAACATATCAAAAACAATATGTACTATATTTTTAGAACAATTCTCTAGTTCATTGCTAGTGTGTACTCTACATGTATTTTTATGCCATAATGCATGTTTGATAGAAAAATAAATTATACTAATTTATTTAGACTATTGAATCTCTATTTTATATTCTTGATTTAATTTCTTTGACACATTAACTTGTATGGTATTGATGCTTCTCTTTATCATCTTAAATACATAAATGCGCATATGTAGTTAAAGAGTTTTCGATTCAAATTGGGACCCTATTGACATTCAAAACGACTCAAAACGAGTGACAAAATCAATTAAATATGAGTGCAACAATCCCTAAGGGATCAAAAGAATGATCATAAAGGTCGTCACATGAAAAATAGTAAAATCATACACTAATCATTATGTGGACCCTAGGGACGTACATGCATGGTTCTTAGGGTCATCGAATTTGGAATGACTATTTTTGTGGAGACTAGCAAAATAAAAATAGAAATAAAAGGAAGATAGAGAAAGAGAGTGTTAAATCCATGGAAGGGCTTAAAATAACTTAAAATAACTCGAATATTATCACCAACATTGCATGCATACATTTATATTGTTAAATTAAAAAAATATATATATTAATGATAGATCGCCTAAGAAATATATTAAAACACATATGTGGAGAGATAAAGTCCTTATCACATGAAGAATATAGTACAACAGGGTTCAACCTTCACACATACCCTCTACTAGCTAGTACACTTCATCACAACATTACGCATTTCACTATGGTGCATGGACAAACACATTGATTCATGGTTATACATGCTATATGGTTATTCAAAATGCTTTTACTACCACATCTCAGTGCATTCTGCTACAACATCGGCTTTTCTGGGTTTCTCTCGTACGCATCTTTATCTACTTTATGTTACATGTAGTGCCCACTTCCCTTTGACACCTTTTGATACTGATCATGACACTATTGACTATACCATGCACATTGTTATAGTTTGATTTAGTATGATGATTATATGTTAGAGCATGGATTATTGCTGACTCGATTCATATATGATGCATTATGATTATTAAAGACATTTTATATATTGATGTTGTTATAATGTTTGACATGGTTACATTATAGATGTTGTTCGAACATGCAATATTTGGATATTTTGAGTAGACCTAGAAAATGAAAATTGAATTAAAATTGATGATGATATAGTTGTTGATGAAATTTTAAGTGACACTCATTTATTGGCTTGATGATTGTTGTGACACACACACACACACACACACACACACACACACACACACACACACACACACACACACACACACACACACACACACACACTATTATACATATATATATATATACAGATATATATATATATATATATATATATATATATATATATACAGATATATATATATATATATATATATATATATATATATATATATATATATATATGACTTTTGGGAGTATATTATATTCATTTGGATTTTTATGATGTGGCCACGAGGCCGAATGAGGTATTGGTGTTTTGTAGGTTAAAATATCACAACACACATCGGGGGATTGGAGACCAACCACATTGGAATTATAGATGAATTCAACAAGGTCACCATCGCAACTTGTGTTGTTCGTGTGTGTGTGTGTGTGTGTGTGTTTGATTGTTGTTAGGGATTCCCATGGGGGGATCGCCTTTAAATGTGACCAAGGGTTATGTGCATTTATTTATTTGGTTCCTTTTTATTGATGTTTGTATGTGTTTATTAAGTGATGTGTTTACCCTTTCATTATTTATTAATTGTGGTAAATTAATGTGAGTAATCATATTGTTAAAAATTAATTAATCAAATTGGGTCATAAGAAAGTAATTATTAGAGTTGTTGGCCTAAAATTAAAGTGTTGTAAGAAATGTGTAAGTGATGTAAAGAGATGCATAAGTTTATTTTGGAAAATAAAACACTCCATCTTCTTTGAAATTCAAATTTGTCCTTGGAGGCTGATTTTGGAGACTTGTGGGAGAAGTTAAACTTGTCTCATGCCTCTTAAATTTATATACCAACTTACCTATGGTTGGAGAGTTAAATTCAGCCCTTCTTTATGCATTTTTGTAAGTCAAGTTGAATGTTGTAATTGCACTTTTCTTAAATGTTTTAATCTCAGTCCTTATGGGGTGTGGGCTTGTTTGAGTGTGTAAGTAAAACTATCATATTATTCACCCACCTATTTATTATGCGCTGAGAATGAAGTTGAGTTTTGTGTTTGGGTTGAGGATGTGTGATGTGGCATCCCACATGGATCCACCTCATCCTCTTCTCTTCCCTCTTCTATTTATTAAAATTCCTTAGCTTGTTTTGGGTGGCTTCACTTTTATCACTTCATTTTGGGAGACTTCTTTTGGGGGTTTTGAGAGCTCTTGCTTTTGGAAAATATTGGACGTTGTTGCATGCTTGTGGATTGTTGATCTTGGACTGTTTTACATTAGAAAGCTTGTTGTTTTAGAACCTTGGAACAAACTCCATCATGGAGAGGTAGGAGCTTGGCTCTTGAAATACTTTTATTTTATTTTATGTATATGTAAATGGTTGAATGTTTGAATGCCATGTGTTATTTGTTGGTTGGTTGGGTAGATGGCTTAGGGATGGTGTAGGAGAAGACTATGGCATACTCTTGAGGGAGGCATAAGTGTTTTTGGGAGGTGTAAGTGTGGAGGGAGTTAGGATTTGGGTTCCACGTTGTAAAAAGAAATATCTTGCATTTCTTTACTTGTTATGGGGTGCCATAAGAGGTTGGGAGGCATAAGGAAATGTGAGGAATAAGGGGTACTTGGGGAGGCATAAGGGTATGTCAGGGATTTGAAATGATATGTATTTTGGTGGTTTGTTCTTAGGTGGTGATACACATTTCCCCTTTGGGAGGCATAAGTAGCATCCCCCATAGTTTCTTGCTCCTTTGGCTTGCTTGATGAAGCCTGAGTATTGTTTGTGTTTTTTTATCTTGTGGTTGTAAAACTATTGTTCTATTTTGGGCTATGTTTTTAAATGTGAGATTTGCATATGTGTTTGTGGAATCTGTTGTTGCCATGTGTTGAGTCACATTTCTTATTGCAATGTGGTTGGGGCTCGGGGGCCAATGAAGAAGGATGGCTTCTCCTTTTCATTGGATGTCTTGGTTGGGTGGAGAGCATTGCCTTTCCCCTTGTTCTATTGTGATCAAATTGAAGAATGATGGAAATTCATACTATTGTTTTGGAGCTAAGAAAGAAGACAGTTTTGACAGTCCCTTGTGAGATTTCTATTTGTAAAACCATTTCCCACTTCAAGTGGATGACAATGTAATATGTTTTGTGATGAAGAGTAGCTCTATTTTAGAAATGAAATTCTATATTCGAATGTGAAAGACATACTGTGTAATTTGTTTTGTGAAAGATGAGCATTCTGTAATCTGGATTTTGGAAAAAAAAATGGGAAAGAAGTAAAAATAATAATTTGAATTAATAGAAGTTGTATTATTTTCCACAAATGGTATTGTTATATTTGAAATCTGATTGTTGAAATGTATTATGAAATCCTCTATTTGAAAGACTGGAAATACGTATGAAGAAAATATATTACTCTGTTTCATTTGAAATGCTTGATTTTGGGAAATTAGTATTGCATTCTCTTTTCACATTTTTGGATTGAGGGAAATAGAACATGGTAAAAGTAAAATGAATTCAAATACCTAAAGTATGACAAGTGAAATAGATCCATTCAAGTTTAAGTCTGATTTCTATTTGTTTCACTGTATAACTGCATATATTTATCAAAAAATATACAGAGTGCCCTGCAACCATGGAAAATGAAATGAAACATTAAATTGAACTTAATAAGACTAAAATGACCCCAAACAAACTAAAACACTTAAGAAATTTTTAAGAAACCTTTCAAATCGAACAAAGGCAAAATTGCAGTCATTTTGCTGTCAAAGGTTGGAAATTTCGAATTGATCTTCAATCAAATAGATTAACCTTTGCTATCCATCCTAAATTCCTCTAGAGAGCAACCCTCCATGTCTATTTGGCATGTTGAGAAAGGATGGAGGTCGAATTGAACAAAATTTTATAAGTCTCAAAGTTACCAGTTTTCATTTTAAGCCTACAGAGCATTTTCTCAAAATTGACCCTTCAAAAATTATCCAAATTAAATTTTTAAGTTTTTGTAAAAAGATGACATTGAGATATTTCCAAAACTCCATGTTTTCCAAGAACGGAGTTCCCTATCAAAAGTTATGGCCTTCTGAAGTTCACGAAGAAGAGGAAAAGCTTCATGCACACGCGCTCTTACACCCGTAACTTCTTGCACGCGTGTCTCGTGCACCTGCAGATCCTCTTGCGCGCCCATCTTATTATGCATGCTTGGATCTTCTTGCGTGCCCATTTTGTGCCCATGAGAAAATGAGTCTCTTGCACACCCGTCTTGCACGCCCATGAGAAAAAGAGTCTCTTCCATGCCTATCTTGCATGCCCCGGAGAAGAAGAGTTTCTCTCGAGCCTCTCTTCCGTGCCCAAAAGAAAATTTTCTTTCAACGACTCTTTTCGACACCCGGGGAAATTTCTTCTATGCACCCCACAAGAAGATAATCTATCTCACGCTAGGGATGACTGTCACTCTCTTAGTGTTTTGTAGGATGTTTTGATAACTATTGTAATGACACTCCACTTCAGTTAGAGCTTACGCTCATTGCTTGTGCAATGGAGGTCCGATCAAGATTTTTAGCTCGGGCATGTTTATGCAACCTTGGTGAGAGATGAAAGGTGTCCTTTTGGTCAAACAATTTTTTAGCTTGACCAATATTTAGTTGAACCTCTTTCAGAAATCTTGTGCTTTAGCTAGTTAGTCTAGATTACCAAAGTAATAAGTTCACCTTTGTGAGAAGAATGCTCGAACCAAACATGAATCTTGTAGATTGTTAAGGCAGGTCTTGAAAAACATTTTTGGTAAATGCATAACCTTAAGGGATTGTAAACCATGGAGTGTATCCAATTGTGATCGGTATTGTGGTTGAGTTGTTTCGTGGTGCCTTGTCAAAGAGTAAAGTGAATTGTCCTTGATGGGTGTTAGTTGTTTCCGTGTTGTCCATAAGGTCATCATTGAGTCAAGTTGTTTGAAGAGTTAGTTGTAACCTTTGTGACCACCTGTTGCATCATTTATGTGCATCAAACAAGTCAAAAAAATTTTCCTACTTTGCTATGTTGGTCTTTGTGTCTTGAATTAGTGGGCGTTACACTTGGTATCAGAGCGTTGGGTTCAAAGCTTGGACCCTTGGGCACACTAGAAAACTTGAGACATGAACTATAAACCTAGCACACTTTTAATTTAGAAAACAACCTTGTTTGAAAATTTAAAAAAATACGTATGAAGAAATATTACATTACTCTGTTTATTTGAACTACCAGAATTAAAATAATAATAAAATAATAAGTTATTTGAATTGTTGTACTTTCTTAGTGGTGTTTTGTCTAAACCTATGGTAACTAATAATGTCGATTAAATTGATTTTTGTGAACTTCTAGTGTAGTGGAAACTTGGTTCCCCTTTGAAAATGTGTTGTTTTATAAGTCCTAAATCTTGATTTAATTGTATGATGTTTAAGCCTTTTTAGACCCTTCTTTATTGAAGTTGTTGGAATGATAAGTTGTATGGTGTGATTCTTTTGGTTGACAATAGTGGTTGTGTTCGAGGGTTAGGAAGAGTTAATTAGAAGTTGTTTAGAACTTCCTTCCTTCAATGGTTAGGAAAGATGGTTTGGTTGTCAGTTTTTCCATTTTGTTACCTTATGGGAGAGTGGACATGAAGTTTGGAATTTTGTTTATGACCCAATCTCTACGCGTATGTGTCCTTGGAACTAACCTCGAGGTAGAGTACCCCTATTGACGGCCATGAAGGGCTGCAGAGTGAATGTGGTGTTAACTTTTATATTTTACATTCGTAATCTTGTGTTATTTTATCAAGAATCAACATCTTATTTTATGATTGGATTGAGAAGCTCTGAGGCTCTTTTAGTTATTTTTATTTTTGTTAGAATTTTCAGACTTTGCAATGCGGCTACTTAGCTACTTTCCTTGATTGTCAACATTTCTTGGATTTTATTTTTATTGGTTACTCAGAGCTCATTATGTTTTTGGCTACTTAGCTAAACATTACGTGGTTCCTTCTTGCATAATGATGAGCTAGTTCTATGCTTCTTGTATTGTGACATTTTGTCATATGGGGTACAACTTAGTGTCTTGAATGTCTTCTTAGGTTCTAAAAGTTATGCCTTGGTTTTGGATGTACGTAACCTTGAGGGTGTCTAGGATCTTAGAGTGAATTTTTTGTTGCTCGAGCCTTGCTAGATAGAGAGCTCGTTGTGTTGTGTGTTCTAGTTGGTAGTTTGTTAGCAGTGGTGGTGATTCTCTTAAAATGTTGTAGAGCTTGAACCTCATCGGAGTAGAGGTGTTTAATTGTGGGATGATGAATTATGTTATGATCGGATTACTTTTGGCTGGCTCTAGATGTTAGTGGAAAAGTGTGTGTCTGGTAGTGGCTTCTTTTCGATGGCATGCTAAGTTTTATCAGGATTTCCTTATTTCATTATATAAAGTAGTGACTTGTGGATTGTATGCATCTTGGTAATTATGGTTAGAATTAATCCCATTTGAGTATTGTGTGTGTAAATTAAGTGTGTTTGGTTTCCCTCTTGACCTATAAATAAGTCTACCCTTTCCTTAAACTTTTTAAGTTACTATGAATAACACTCTATGACCTATTAATTTTGAATTATGTGGAGACACTTATGGATGCTTTGAGTCTTTTGGACCATGCCACTAGTGATGTTAGTGTAATTAGACCTTGATGAATTAATCTCAATGGTATTTTATAATGGGATTCTTCTTGTGAAACTGTAACTCTTGGTCGTAAAGCCATGTTGAATAGATAGTTGATTGGCTGCTTACATTTGATGCTTTCTAGTGAGTATGTGGTGTTCTTATAGTTAAAATCTTCCTTGTCATTTTGATTTCTGGGTTGGTGGTATCATGTGGTAATATGGGTGTAGATTTGAAAACTTTCCTTGTCTTATCATGTGAGTAAAATGTTTTCACCAAACAAAAACATTGTTAAACCTTAATAGATCAATAAAAGTAATTATGTTCCCTTAATGGGCTGTAGAAACTTGTAGAAACCCACTAGGAATGTTTTATGATACTTGTAATTAGTGTAAAAATCTCAAAATATTGTTGTGATCCATGTTGGTTGATTGTTTCCTAGTTCTTACAAAATTAAAAATGTGTTTTCTATGTTGAATGTCCCTTGTTTCCTTTAGAATTAAAAAACGTGATATGTTGTTTTCCCATAAAAGTAATAGTGTGATATGTTTACCCTTCCTTCTCATTAATTTTTTTAATTGACAAGTTGACTCACCCAAACATCATAGAACTATAATTGAGGAGATTTGGCCTTGAAGCTTAACAAATAAATTGGAACATAGAAAGAGAAAATGGTCCTTGCTTTAACCTTGGTAGATTAATAGAAGAAATAAAAACCATGTAGAAGAACAGAAAGGGAAAAATTTGTCCATCTACCTCCCCTAGGAGTAAAATAAATACTTTTTCTCTTTTCCGCCTTTACAGAATGGCGAGATATCATGCCCCCTTAGTGGTCCTTATAACACAAACTTGTGATGTCATAATAGGAGGAAGTTTAATTAAGAAAACTCGTAAAGGAATGTGCTTAGCAAACAAAACTACAACTTTTGACTTAATTAGTTGAATTATAAAATAAGTAAGATTTATGTGTATTGAGTGCAATGTATAGTTGAACATGTAGTTTTGTCACCTACCCGAAATTGTGAAGCACCTGGTGGATAGTAGTGTGTTCTAGTTGCTTAGTACCTTCTTGTTCATAGATGTATGTGCCTTTCTTTGTGGGAGTTTTGGGTCATCATACCCTTATCGTCCCGTAGCTCGACAAGTGTGAGTTGTGGTCTTTTGGATTGAGACTTATCTCTTGTTTAAGAAGCAACCTCCTTGTGTGTTGTCTTGTCCTTGGAGACCTAAGTTATTGTAATTTTAAGGAAACATATGTTAAGGATATGACATAACTTTGGGAAGTCTTCTTTTCTTCTTGTTCTTCTTGAGACACATTGTTTTTGTTGCCTCTCTTGTCATTGGGAAGGAAAGCACAAGATGTTTTTGTAAGTTGTTACTCACTTTTGATACGATGCACCTTGGATTGTAGTCGGACCCCCTTGTTACTTGTTCTTCTCCCTAGAGACCTTGAGTGCTCTCTGGTGTTACGATTTATGCTTGTGCTCTCCTTGTGGTTATTCTCAAGCTTGATCAAGAAATAAGATAAATGAATCCCATTGTGTTATTGAGAATGGTACTTCTTTCATTGATATGTACTTCTTGTGGATTGATATATATATATAGGGATATATATATATATATATATCTTATTATTGATAAATGGTCGACGTCTCTAGATTTGGTTGGTGTGGTGTGTTCGATTCTTAAAACAAAAGTGTAAAAAAAACTATAGAAACCTTGTGGTGATGAATTTGCTTAATATTAACATGAGAATTTGACTGTACCCTATCGAGTTATAGAAGTGTTTTCATAAATAGTTCCTCGATTGTAAATGCTTTTCTGATTTAGGTGTCCTTTTTATTAACCTCATCTTGTGTGACCTCAAATTGTGGGAACTTGAGTAAACATGTCTCTCATACAAAATTTTGGCCTTGGTTTATTCTGCTAGCCTTGTCTAAACAACAAAATATGAAAGCATAATTTAACCCTAGTGGAAACCTCAAATTTTGTTATTGTAGTATGTTGTATTCCTTGGGAAACTATGTGGTATTTCTCAAACTCATGGAATTCTCCTTATTATTCCTCTACTTGGTGGTTACTCATAAGAATCTTTTGAACTCTTCATGTTATATTTCTATGAGTTGTATCTTGGTTGATAGCGTAAAGTTACTCTCTAGATTTAAATGTTCATAGCCTTGCATGCAGAAATTTTAGAACTCATCCCTTATAATCTCCCTTCTTCTTGCTAAATTACATTGCACCAAACTTGGGATTCTATGGATCCACACTTGTTTGAAGCAAGAAATCCCATAATGGGAGTGATCCATTTTCTGTTGCATTTGCTCCAATCTCTCTTTCCTGTGACTTCCAGGAGGAAGTCGAGTCTAAGGGAGGGGAATGTAGTGCCCACTTCCCTTTCGACACCTTTTGATACTGATCATGACACTGTTGACTATACCATGGATATTGATATAGTTTGATTTAGTATGATGATTAAATGTTAGAGCATGGATTATTGTTGACTCGATTCATATATGATACATTATGATTATTAAGCACATTTTATATATTGTTGTTGTTATAATGTCTGACATGGTTACATTATAGATGTTGTTCAGACATGTGATATTTGGATATTTTGAGTAGACCTAGAAAATGAAAATTGAATTAAAATTGATGATGATATAGTTGTTGATGAAATTTTAAGTGACACTATTTATTGGATTGATGATTGTTGTGATTCACACACACACACACACACATACACACATGACACACACACACACACACACACACGACTTTGGGAGTATATTATATTCATTTGGATGTTCGATGAGGCCACGAGGCCGAAGGGGGTATTGGTGTTTTACAGTTAAAATATCACAACACACATCGGGGATTGAGACCAACCACATTGGAATTCTAGATGAACTCAACAAGGTCACCATCACAACTTGTATTGTTTGTGTGTGTGTGTGTGTGTGTGTGTGATTGTTCTTAGGGATTCCCATGGGGGTATCACCTTTAAATGTGACCAAGGGTTATGTGCATTTATTTATTTGGTTCCTTTTATTGATGTTTGTATGTGTTTATTAAGTGATGTGTTTACCCCTTTCATTATTTATTAATTATGGTAAATTAATGTGAGTAATCATATTGTTAAAAATTAATTAATCAAATTGGGTCATAAGAAAGTAATTATTAGAGTTGTTGGCCTAAAATTAAAGTGTTGTAAGAAATGTGTAAGTGATGTGTAAGAGATGCGTAAGTTTATTTTGAAAATGAAACACTCCATCTTCTTTGAAATTCAATTTGTCCTTGCAGGCTGATTTTGGAGACTTGTGGGAGAAGTTAAACTTGTCTCATGCCTCTTAAACTTATATACCAACCTTACCTATGGTTGGAGAGTTAAATTCAGCCCTTCTTTATGCATATTTGTAAGTCAAGTTGAATGTTGTAATTACACTTTTCATAAATGTTTTAATCTTAGTCATTATGGGGTGTGGGCTTGTTATAGTGTGTAAGTAAAATTGTCATATTATTCACCCACCTATTTATTATGCGTTGGAGAATGAATTTGACTTTTGTGTTTGGGTTCAAGATGTGTGATGTGGCATCCCACATGGATCCACCTCATCCTCTTCTCTTCCCTCTTATATTTATTAAAATTCCTTAGCTTGGTTTTGGGTGGCTTCACTTTTATCACTTCATTTTGGGAGAATTATTTTGGGGTTTTGAGAACTCTTTCTTTTGGAAAAGATTGGAGGTTGTTGCATGCTTATGGATTCTTGATCTCAGACTATTTTACATTGGAAAGCTTGTTGTTTTGGAAACTTGGAACAAACTCCATCATGGAGGGTAGGATCTTGGCTATTGAAATTCTCTTCTTCTATTTTATGCATATATAAATGGTTGAATGTTTGAATGTCCCATGTTATTTGTTGGTTGGTTGGGTAGATGGCTTAGGGATGGTGTAGGAGAAGACTATCGGGTACTCTTGAGGGAGGTATAAGCGTTTTGGGAGGTATAAGTGTGGAGGGAGTTGGGATTTGGGTTCCACCTTGTAAAAAGAAATAGCTTGCATTTATTTACTCATTATGGGGTGCCATAAGAGGTTAGTGATGCATAAGGAAATGTGAGGAATAAGGGGTGCATGGGGGAGGCATAAGGGTATGTCAGGGATTTGAAATTATATGTATTTTGGTGGTTTGTTGTCAGGTGGTGATACCCATTTCCCCTTTTGGGAGGCATAAGTAGCATCCCCCATAGTTTCTTGCTCCTTTTTCTTGCTTGATGAAGCCTGAGTATTGTTTTAGTTTTTATCTTATGGTTGTTAAAACTGTTATTCTATTTTTGGTTGTGTTTTTAAATGTGATATTTGCATGTGTGTTTGTGGAAGCTTGTTGTTGCCATGTGTTGAGTCGCATTTATTATTGCAATGTGGTTGGGGCTTGAGGGCCAATGAAGAAGGATGACTTCTCCTCTTTATTGAATGTCTTGGTTGGGTGGAGAGCGTTGCCTTTCCCCTTTTTTTTTTGTGATCAAATTTAAGAATGATGGAAATCCATACTTTGTTGTTTTGGAGCTAAGAAAAAGACAGTTTTGATTTGTCCATTATGAGATTTCTATTTGAAAAACCATTTCCCACTTCAAGTGGATGACAATGTAATATGATTTTTGATGAAGAGTAGCTCTGTTTTAGAAATGAAATTCTATATTCGAATGTGAAAGAAATACTGTGTAATCTATTTTGTGAAAGATGGGTATTATGTCTGGATTTTTGGGAAAAAATGGGAAAGAAGTTGTAAAAGAATCATTCAAATTAATAGAAGTTGTATTATTTTCCACAAATGGTATTGTTATATTTGAAATATGATTGTTGAAATGTATTATGAAATCCTCTATTTGAAAGACTAGAAATACATATGAAGAAAATATATTACTCTGTTTCATTTGAAATGCTTGATTTTGGGAAATTAGTTTTGCATTCTCTTTTCACGTTTTTGGATTGAGGGAAATAGAACATGGTAAAATTAAATTGAATTAAAATACTTAAAGTATGACAAGTGAAATAGATCCATTCAAGTTTAAGTCGATTGCTTATTTGTTTCATTATATAAATCGCATAAATATTTATCAAAAAATATACAAAGTGCCCTGCAACCATGGAAAATGGAATGAAACATTGAATTGAACTGAATATGAGTAAAATTGACCCAAAAAACTAAAACACTTAAGTAATTTTAAGAAACCTTTCAAATCGAACGAAGGAAAAATTACGATTGTTTTGTCATTTATGAAAGGTTGGAAAGTTTGAATTCATCTTCAATGAGATAGATTAATCTTTTCAATCCATCCTAAATTCCTCTAAGAGCAACCCTCCATGTCTATTTGGCATGTTGAGAAAGGAGGGAGGTCGAATTGAACAAAAATTTATAAGTCAAATGTTACCAATTTTCATTTTAAGCTGCGGAGATTTTTCTCAAAATTGACCCTTAAAAATTTATCCAAATTAAATTATTAATGTTGGTGTGCAAAGAGGACGTCGAGATATTTCCAAAAATTCCTTGTTTTCCAAAAATAAAATTCCCTATCAAAAGTTATGGCCTTCTAGAGTTTGCAGAAGAGGAAAAGCTTCATGCACGCGTCTTGCATGCCCAAAACTCTCACATGCATGGATCTTGCATGCCCGAGCCTCATGCATGACCTGTCTTGCATGTGTAGAGCTTCTTGCATGTCCATGTTCTTCACCCATGAGAAAATGAGTCTCTTATGCACTTGTCTTGCGTACCCAAGAGAAAATGAGTCTCTTGCAGCTCGTTTTGCACACCCATGAGAAAAAGAGTTTCTCCCACACCTCTCTTCCACACCCGGAAGAAAATTTTCTTTCCACGTCTCTCTTCCGCACTTGGGGAAATTTCTTTTGCGCGCCCCGCAAGAAGATCATCTATCCGCGCTAGGGATGACTATCATGCTCTTAGTGTTTTTAGGATATTTTGATAACATTCGTAATGGTACTCCACTTCAGTTAGAGCTTATGCTCATCACTTGTGCAATGGAGGTCCGGATCAAGAATTTTCAGCTCGGGCATGTTTATGCAACCTTGTGAGAGATGAAAGGTGTCCCTTTTGGTCAAACAATTTTTTTAGCTTGGCCAATATTTATTTGAACCTCTTTCATAAATCTTGTGCTTGGATAGTTAGTCTAGATTACCAAAGTAATAAGTTCACCTTTTTAAGAAGAATGCTCAAACCAAACATGAATCTTGTAGATTGTTAAGGTAGGTCTTGAAAAATAGTTTTGGGTAAATGCATAACCTTAAGGGATTGTAAACCATGGAGTGTATCATGGTACCGTGTATTGTGGTTGAGTTGTTTCATGGTACCTTGTCAAAGAGTAAAGTTAATTGTCCTTTATGGGTGTTATTTGTTTTCGTGCTTTCCATAAGGTCATCGTTGAGTCAAGTTGTTGAAGAGTTAGTCGTAACCTTTATGACCACCTGTTGTGTCATTCTCGTGCATCAATCAAGTAAAAAAAAATGATCCCGTACTTTGTTATGTTGGTATTTGTGTCTTGAATTAGTTGGCGTTACATTACCGAGCTTTCCGCTCACCAACATAAAGTGGGGAAAATGTAGTCACAAAAATCACGCACTTACTATTACATTTATACTGCCAAGTATGTTGTTTTATATATGGATCTCGCATAAGGAAAGTATTCACTAATGACCCATCCCCTATTCCTATCATTAGTTAGTTGGTTGTCATCGTCATTTTTTCTAGCATAATTGTTAGTTTTTAGACAATTTTGGTCATCTCTCAGGGAGTCTCAAATGTCGTTCTTTGGTCATTTTCATCTCTAGTATTTGACTAGGGCAATTGAAGTAGAACTTGTGTGCACCGTGGGCACCTCACCCTTATTTTGGCGCCACGTCCCGAGAAGAACTTGCATCTAATTTAGAGTTTCGATTTCAGTCTTTGTAATTTTCCCTCTCATTACCTTAGGTACGAGTTAGCATGTCGGGTCATTAGTGTCAAAATTTGAGCAAGAGATCCCTATATAAACATAACATACCTACTATCTTATGTGCGTATATATCTACAATCAAAATACTAATTATCTACTAAGGTAAAGGATTGCATTTTGGCATCATTACATCACACACACACACAGTATAGGAAGGTTGCATTCATTTTATTCCATCCACCATTGTCATTTTTACATCTAGTTATTTCCCCTATCTCTATGTCATTAGTGTTAGGGCACCCTAGTCACACAATTGCACACACAAACACACAAAACTATATTGGGTCTAGAATGTAGTGCAACACTTAGTTGTAAGTCCACCATTATGGCAACTAAGGTCAATCTGACCCCTTCATATGCATCTTTATTTTTTTAGGGATTTGATGCTTTATATGGGGTTTTATAGGTAGATCTTCATTATAGTTTTACAACGATGAAGCAAACATATCTGCTATGACATGACATGAGATAGATAGAGAAATTTCGAAGACCTAATGACACATCTAGATCCAGATCCACGAGTTTTTTTGCATACCAAAGCATCAATACTATAAACTAGGGCACTTACAGCACCACGATCTTCTTCAGTGCCCCAGTCCGGTCAAATCTTCATCTGCTACAATTTCCTGGGTTATACCATCATACTCACCTTTCATCTACATACCATCCTATTTAGTTCCAAATCACAATGAGGTAAGTTATTTTCAGGTTAGTACCTTGTCCCTCCTATTTCAATTATTTCATTTTAATTAAATATCAAATAAAATTGCTTAACATTCAAATTTCAATTCATATAAGTTATTTCATTATTGTTACTAGTTTGGATTAACTTAGAATAGAATATCTATATTTTATTTAACTAAGAACTTTATTTTTTAAATGTTTTTGTTGTCTTAGTAAATAGATAAAGTCCATTATAAAAGAAGTTTTTAGAGTATTTAAAAAGTAATTTTTCCCTTATTCATTTTTAAATAATATAGTCTGTTTGTCTTAGAGTAAAAAATATAACTCGTCATTTTGCATAAATATATCATTATGATTCATTGTTGTAAGTGTCATTATAAAAGAATATTAATTTTACATTCATTAAGGTTTATAAAACATGTTGTTTCACATTTCAGGAGGGAAAATATACCAATAAATTCTCCACTATCACGCTCCTCGATCCCTCCCTCATCCACCCGCCCAAAAACACCACTGGCTTTCTCCTCGACCTCAACACTGTGGCAGAGTAGTTGGACCCCACACAAGGTGAGGATCTCAGCATTTCAATATAGAGGAACATGATTTACTTTGATTTGGAAGGGACAATCAAGACCAAGTCCAAGTTTGGGAGTATCACTTCTATAAAGTATTGGATGTATACTTCATGTGAGTTGGCATTCAACCCTCCACTTCTTGCCACGGGGGTTCATTAGCTAGGCAATATCCTAGCACGTGGGTTCATATTGAGGTAATTAAAATTAATAAAATTAAACTCAATATACCGGTAGACATGAGGGGTGAAAGGGTTTAATTTATTAATGTTTTGAATCGGTATTGGGGTAGGTTAGAGAGATGGGCCAAAGGAAATAGAGGTTTACTTTTAATATAAAACTAAAACGTTTGAACCCTAGTTTTTAAACGTAAATACCTTAAAATTGCAAAAGGAGTGTGGTCATAAATTAAATTATAATCTCTTTTTAATAAATAAATCTAGATTCTTAACCAAGAAATAATAAGATGGTAGAAAACTAGAATTGAGTATGCTTTTCAACACAAGTGATATTATTTCACCATCTTAATTATTTGAAGAACTATTGATAAATGCATAAAGCTTAACATATATAAGGTGACTTGTAATATGTATTCAATGGCTTCGAACTATCTTTCGAAAGGAAATGCATATTGAAAAAAAATTGAGTGAGAAATATAATATATTTTTGTCTAATATATTGGGGTAGAAATAAAAAGGGGTAAATAAAATTGTAATTGAAAAATGGGTAGATAAGGTACATGGAAAAAATAGGGGGTATTTTCATTCTAATAATATAACAGGAGGGGGTATTATCAATTGAATAATTAGAGGTAGAAACTAGAATTAAGGGTATTCTTTAATACCCTTCGAACGCAGGTGATATACCATACTTTTACTAAGTGAATCCCCGTGCTTCTTGCCAATGGTAATCTTCCTTCCCAAAGGTGTAGGTCAAGGAAATGATTTCCCATTCTCATTCCCATGCATATAAATAAGCTAATAACTTGTACTTGCACTCTTAATATTGACACAAAATGTAAACTTGCATGTATCCCCTCCATCTTTTCAAATACATTCATGGATTTGATTTTACTCTATGTGTGGAGGCATTTGTTACTTTATGTGGGAAAGGGCTATTTTTAGTTTTTCAAAGTCTTTTCTCAAATTTCAAATATAAGGTTGTGATCATGGCTCGAGTGAAGTTGGCCATTAGATCACGCTACTCATTGCTACTAAGACAAAGGAGGGCTTCAAGTATAGATATATGCTTACTCAACAAGTGTACAACAACTAAATGTAATCTTTATTCTAGCATGAGGTAGAGATGTCGATATTTATGTAAAATTATTGCTTTCGCAACCTAAGTTTGTCTACACCATTATCCTCTTGCATAAACGTTTTTATTTCCCTGCTCTATCACTTGGATCACCTTGCTCACGTATGTATCCTTTTCTATTTATTTATCTTTCGGTTGGTTGTGGTTTATTACTGTATTTGGATATATGGTACATATGTTGTCTAAAACTTTCACTATGTCATAAATGCGGTAGTGACATACTTATTCTTTCACCTCGAGCCTATCATTTCTCCCTATCCCGACCATCCAACCCTAAGGAAGAAAAATAGAATAAACTCTTTCCAAAATATGTGCTTCCATGTGTATGCTAAAATGGTGACGCATAACATTGATCTCCATTTCTTGTGTCCATCCCAGATGAGTCTACAAGTAATCAAGAAACACTAAACAACGTCGAGTATACAAGGGCTTAGTACCTTGGAGATGACGATGGATGATATGGGTGTAAATAAGATAGATGCATGATATATAGAAGATAGATCTATAAAACTGAAACAGATAAGATTATATCACAATATGTGGGGTTTCCCAAACACTTCGGTTCCAAGAGGATTTTAACTCCCTTGGAGGATGTCAACCCCCATGTCAGACAAGATAATAATAGATCATGAACAATAATAATGGAATGCAAAACCAAAATTAACTAAAATGACAAGTGAACTTAGCTTGTACTCTACTATGGAGATGAATTGAACACTAAGATAGCAAGATAATGAACCATGGAAAAAATTTCTTCCTTAAACTGGTAGAACTTAATTAAGTTCTTTCTTCTCTTCTTTAGGCCTAGGTATCTCCAGGTCTTCGGTCTTGATATTTTTTTGAATATGGGGGATAAACCCATATTTATAGCTTAGATGTGGGGTTAGATTTGGGGTTAACAAGTAACTGGGGTTGAGTAAAGTAACTTGAGTTAGGGATATGATGTGATCACGTGGGGACCATGACTTGAATTATTAGATGGAGTGGGGAGCATGATTGACATGGTGGGTGAGATAGAGATTCCATTTTTTTAAAAGTGTCGATGGGTGTATTAATACCCATGGATTAAATAATTTGTGAAGGATGGGGATAATATCAAAAGTTTCATTATCAAATGGGTGCATGGAGCCCATTTGATAATTAATCAAATAATGTGAGAAAATATATAAGATTTTATTGAATTTAGGAAAAGAGAAACGGGGATGGAAATTGCATGAATGGAAGATGACAGAGGGGCGCTATACCAAAAATAGGTGTCTACATTTGCCCCTTTTTGTTGAGTAGTTTGCGATAGCAATCCACGAGACAAAAACAAAAAGGGTTAGATGAAATATGTGTCTAAGAATGGATGAAGACATGACCAAAGGCAAGATGCCTCAGGAAAAAATGGATCGCAATAAATAAAAAAAAGTATGGCGGTGACTCTAATATCATATCGGTGCAGGACAAATTGCAGTCTCAATGGAGACAGATGACAATGTTATGCACTACCATTGAGTGGGTGAAGACCACTGTAGTATGGATGTAAACCAAGATGACCAATGGGTCATAGGAAAACATCAAAATATGTGCAACTGAATGCGAAAGATGTGCGTAATCCTTTGTTTGTGAGGAATCGTGTGAAAAATCATGCGTCCACAAAAG
Organism: Taxus wallichiana var. yunnanensis; assembly: GCA_018340775.1. Classification (NCBI taxonomy): domain Eukaryota; kingdom Viridiplantae; phylum Streptophyta; class Pinopsida; order Cupressales; family Taxaceae; genus Taxus; species Taxus wallichiana. Next base: position 82,501,588 of record CM031241.1, on the reverse strand, counting down.
GGACGTGGATGAAGATAATGATGCCCCAAAGCATAGGGCACGAGAAAGAAACAAAGTGAGTTATATGTGTTGACAAGTACAAGGATGAAAAGGTGCCCCAACATAAGACATAGATAGAATAATCATAAATGTGGACAAGATGAGCAGATAGGATAGAAAGGTGAGATAAAATGCCCTAAAAGGGTAATAAATATGATGAAAATCATGTTTCATAGGAAAGATGCATAAGTGTTAGAAAATTAGAAGGTGAAGAAGACAAAGAAGTCTTACTTCTTCGATAAGTGTGATAGAGATACTTTTGCGACAAAACAAAAGCAGAGAAAATATTCATGGAAGAGAACAAGATTAGATAGGTGATGGCTCAATTGTCATGGTATTTTCTAAGACAAAAATGTCAAAAGAAGATGGGAAGATATTCTTAGAAATGGATATGATGATGTCACTTTGAGAGAGATTTGACGAAGATAAAATATGTGACAGGGTTCTCAAAAAGAGAAGAACAAGAATGGTAATGAAAGGGATAGATCACGATACATAAACGGAGAAACATTAGCATTGACTGTGAATGCCAAATGTAGGGGATGTTGAGAAAGAGAAAAGGGAATAGACAAGAGGATTGGTTGATTATGAGAAGAGAAAGGAAGATTGAATATGAAGGTGATAAGGATATGGAATAGAGGGATGGAGACGAAGGAGGATAAAATAAAGAGTGAAAGGGGAGGAAGAAGATAACAAAGAAGGATTATAGAGAAAGGGGGAAATGAAGAAGGAAAAACAAAGAGAAGACAAGAAAAGAACAGAGCAGAGGATGAAATTATGAAAAAGGGAGAGAGTTATTCAAGACAAAAGGTGTGATGAAGGATGGAGCAGAGGAAAATAGAGAGGTAATGGAAAATGAAAGAGATGATAGAGCAAATAAAATTGAAGGAAACAGATCATAGTGAGGAAATCCAAGGCAAAGAGTATGTGTAACGCACCCAAAAACCACACACCCGAACAACACAGTGAAAGACAAGATTTTTTTTTTTTTGACTTTCTCCGACACATAACACGACTCAACATGTCGTCACAAGGTTACAACCAACACTAGGAACCACTTGTTACGGGAAGACCACAAGGTCATCACGGAAACGTTCACACATATCAAGGACAATACATATTTATTTATTTTTTTCTTTTTGACAAAAAAATTGAAGTCCAACCACAAAACACACTTACAGTTAGGGCATCCCATGAGGAAATTCTTGTTAAATTTTCTTGTTTACTAAGATGTCTCTTCATTCTTATCTTACGTCCCTATAAAATTTCATGTAATGATTCACACAATTTTTTTCACAAGGGAGAACTTCTTTCTTTTCAACTATTGGCTAAATAGCTTAAGGCCAAGCTTTCTAAACTAGGATCATCAATTTTATGTCCAAAGCTTTTTATTCATTTGATTTTAGAACATTTTCCATTTCTTACAAGGTTAATTAATCTTACTCAAGCCACCAACACATGTTCCACAACTCTATTGCACAGGTGAAGGCATAAGCTCCAATTGAGTGGAAAGTACCGCTTAGGGTTCATAACAATAACCTTCTTGTTTAAGGATCAAACTTTGACCTTGCTTAAGAAATATCACCATGAATCAAGGCAAGGGTTAACAGAACAGGACAACAGAATTTAGCTTCAGGGTCACATTGTTTACTATCAGTCTTTTATTGAGGTTAAGAGTTTATCAAGATTGGTTAAATGCTCCATCTAGACTTTACTTAATTAAGTTTGACAAAGGAGGACATTTCAAACGATAGAGAGATATTTAAGGTTTTATTAATCAATTTCCTTCCTACTTATTAAATCCTATCATCTTCTAAAATCTAACCATTGATTTCACCATGAGATCATTTAAGGTTTCACCGTAAAAGGATAATGTTTATTAGTTTGGCGCGGGAAAAAAAAAGAGTAATCATATTTCATTACAAAAGATAGTTTCCTCTTGATTGTTCCAGGTCTCAAAGGTTATCTAGTAGATCACATCTACATTAATATATTCATATATATAAATTTTAGTTTAACTTTTATCAGGACTATCCAGCTCACTTTATAGTGCTTACAAACTCATTGCTACTAAGCCTTAGGAGGATTTACAACTCAACATTTTAACTCAAGAGAAAAGTTTAACAGTACTCGTTTGCGGAAACAAAACAAGGTTATATCAATTCATTCCAACATGATGCACGAATCAAAGGGACATACCATCTCTATTGAACCATGACTAGGGAGCAAGAGAGTAATAACATGGGACATGCCCCGCTACTATTCTAAGGATTAAAATACACTAGAATATCCCGTAACCAAGCGGTAATCAAATTTCATCTTTCACGTGATAACCAAACAAACCAAAGTTTCAACAGTTACAACAACAATACTCTACAATACATTTACTAAGGCACTGACCCTTCTTCTAAAATGTCCAAAGGCCCTTTCCAAATTTTTATAACATAATACTCATTCGTACAAAGGAACATCATAACCAAGATTGATGCAATAATCTACAAGTTCTTCCATCATCTAACCACATAAGCCATCTGCAACAATTAATAACCTGAGTCAGTTCGCGAGAACTGAGCAAGATAAGACTATACATAGCAACAATAAGCTACTAGCTAACAATACCATGAAAGGTAACATTCTATTTCAAGAAATGGATCAAGTTCTAACCTCTAACAACCTTTTGAAACAAGATATAATTTTCAACATATCAACTAAGAAGAAATCCATAAATTTTATTTATGAAAAATACCTCGAAAACAACAAAAGTTTAACAACCAAATACACAAGACTATGAAATTTAAATGATTAGACACAAGAGTTGAGAGTATTAGGATTTCAATCATGTAATCCCGTAGATTACGTGATTGAAATCTAAAGTGTAACCCATCAATCCACATTCTCAAGGTGAAGTCAAAAGATAAAAACTGCAGACTCCAATCTTAGTGCCAAAAAAGAATATAGTTTTGGAATCGTTTCTGTAGGGCCATAGGCCTAATAGGCTAGAAACAAACAACAAGGGTAATAACAAAGTTCCATCATGTAATCAAAAAGGTTTAAAGGATGAAAATCTTATATTCAACCCACAACCATTATATCTTAGGTAATAAGTGACTTCATAGCTAATAAGGATGAGTGGAAATGACGATAAGAATGTCCGGAATAGGCATTGTCTAACAGCCTACCTACTGAACATAACTAGGGCCGGAATAGCGAAAAGCCTCATTAATACCCAAGTTGAGTAGGCAATCTAGCATTCTAAACACATCCTTGCAATTTTCATAATACCTTAGATTTATAATCCTCCCATTCTAGAGGAACATAGCCATGAATCTAGACTTGGTTGAAATTTTCCGACATCAACTCACTTCCTAATATCATAAACGATGTATACAAAGAAAATTCTCTCAACTCTCCTTAATTTACATCTCATCACTAAGTTTATGGTAACCTATGCAGTGATTAAACACATAATATATCATTGAAGATAGATATCCTCCAATAATGAACTTCTATAACGATGTAATTACAATTATTACGTTCAATACATATGCAAACTATTCCATAGCTTCTTTTCCCTTTTTAAACAACAAATATATTCATGACCTGCCATCACAATCATTCTAAATTTGTAATGAAAGGTCACTCATCAGGAAGGAAGTACAAAACAAGTTTGACTAAATTAAGGAACTTCATGTTACCTTAAGCAGTTGATGAAAACCTTAACTTTCACGAACCATGAAAGATATTACCTTACTCCATCAAGGCATTATGTCTATACATAATTAAATCGATCACACAAGGAATCATCAACATACCATATCTTAACACCATAAAGGTCATTAATTTTATCAAATTTTACTCATAGAAAGAGTAGAATCAAATGGGGTTCTATCAATAATTTATGCCCTTCTACCAACCCAGGACATATTTTCGGTCCAAAACTTCCTTCTTAACAAGCATATATATTGAACTTCTAATCTCCAAATGCCCTAATAATTTGCACAATACACGAAGTGCATAATCAAGCTTATCATAAAAAAATAATAATAATTTAACTGTATACTTTCCTCTAGGGCAACAACATAAAAGGAACCCAATACTAGTCAAAGCTGCAATGTTCTAGGGCGATTACATACCCAGGTTCACAAAAGAAACAGCAACATTTTTGCAGAAGGAAGTAACTTTAAAATTATATATATATATATATATATATATATTTTTCATATGAACAATCAAAGCATACAAAGTGAGAACCTTTGTTTGTTTTATATATAAATGGGTTTGATCACATCAACAAGAACAACCAACGAGAGGCAAATCCGTAAAGTAACAAACTGTTAACCATATACTTGAACACAAATCCACAAAATCACAAACTTAAACCAATTTCTAGAAAGAAAAAGTTTCATTTCAAGAGGTTTATTAGATACTAGCATATTATGTATATGGTTAGTCTATCTTACTGTTTTAACACATCCACCGATTGTGAACATCCAAAGAGGACTGCTACATGACCACACGCCCTCCACTTTATCCTTTGCTTCACCGGTCTTTTCTTGCAATATACCACACGGGATTCCCTTTTGAAGGCACGACTAGAAGGATGCAATAGGTGGCTGTCCAAACACTAGATTGCTTCAATGCACGGTGCTTTGGGGTGAGAGTCGAATCGCTACCACCACTCGGTCAGAGCACTTGCACTAGAAAGCTAAACACCGACCATGGTTTGAAGCTCGGACACAAGACATAATGATTACATCGCTCTTGGTTCTGAAAGGAATCTCCGTATTGATACACAATCCTTTTCCTTCATCGATTTGGGGACAAAGATCAAACTCTCTATCGCAAACATTACAAACAGCTTGTAAGGTGATGATAATTCCAACGAGACCTTTATGCCTGCCAACTTAGTGACTTGTTGAAGTAGCTCATATAATAGCAGAGAAAATTGTGTTTCATGAATATTCGATATGAAACAGATCGGACTCTATGAGGTTCTCTTCCATGAGTTACATCGAACAACAAGTAAGATCTCAAAAGAGAATCTTTGTAAATAAATTTCATCAGTCTCTGGAAGCACTCAAAAAAGGCTTCTACTATACTGCAACATGCCTACTTCCTGGCTAACTCCTGCCCAAAAAAAAGGGAAACTCCACTAAGAAGAATATACAGTATCACTCCTGCACTCCAAATGTCTACTTCTGGTCCATAGTTTCACCGTAAGACTTCTGGAGCCACATAATATGCACTGCCAACAATATCTCTAAATACTTGACCTTCTTTGAAGAAAACAGAGAGTCCAAAATCAGTGGCCTTGAGGGGGGGCGTTATCGTCCTTACTGAGCAAGAGAAAATTCTCAGGCTTGAGATCGCGATGGGCAACACCCATGGAATGGCAGGTGTGCAACATCTGGACAATGGTCCTGCACAGCGTGGCAGCCGCCCTCTCGGTGTAGTGGCCCTTGGCAATGATCCGATCGAAGAGTTCACCGCCAGCGCATAGCTCCATAACCAGATTGACAGAGAGCCTGTCCTCATAAGCGTCCTAGAGCTCCACAATGTTTGGCTGACCCGTCAGGTGATGCATGATCTGAACCTCTCTGCGCACGTCCTCGATGTCGTCCTTGTTGCAAGCTTGAGCTATGCGATGGTTTTGCAGTGAAATGCTCCCGAGCTCGCGCCCCATTGTGTAAGTCTCCCGGACATCCTCCATGGGACGCCCGAGCACGGGGCCTGTGGGCTTGAGCTTAGCGGCTGGTCATGGCGAGGCGCGAGGTTTGGCCTAAAGGAGAACTTAGCTTTGTATGGAGGATTCGTCGATGTGACTCATGGGATTTGGGAAATGCTTAAGGATTCTTTGCAGGGCCATTTTCCCGATTCTTCTCCTCCTGCTGATGGTTTCCGTTGTTGGCGCTATATCTTCCGAGTCCTGCGAGACGTGCGGAGGTGGGAAGCGATTTGTGTAGAAAGTGCAAGCACATAACCTGTCACCGCACAACAACAAGAAAACTACTACAAATTGCAAGATTTTGCAACAATCGATCACAACCGTGGTCGCATGCAACGCAGCGAGCAGCAAGTTCGGCACCAACGGTTCCTTGAGATCGTCCCCGTAGCAGCTTATCGCACTTAGCTCTCTCTGGAGGCCACTTTGATTTTCTCGAGAGATAAGTTTACTTCTCTACCACCTAGGCTGCCGCATATCACTGCACACTTCCTCACGGCACTTTCCTAGGAGAATTTCAGTTTTGCGCTCCACCGAAGCTGCACTGTCTGACAGATGATTTTGAGGATCCACACCCACCCACACAACATTAAGGTGACAGACCTTCATTTCACCATCAATGAATCCACTATCCGAGAACATGCTGTAGCAATTCATCTGTTTTGACAGCATTTGATGGAGTGCGAGAACAAGCATCCATGGTTGGGCAGATACCACGGCGTAGGCCACGTGAACCGCAGTGTAAGTCAACAATTTAATCAATGAGCATGTGCGGCCACTTCAAAGTCTCTTGCGTGAGCAGGTAAAAAAGGAAAACAAAAGATTTGCAAAACAAGAAAATCAGTGGGTGTGGCCACCAACAGGATTCCATCACGTCGTACATTAATGTCTCCATCCTCCATCTGATCGGGAAAATGCCGACCGAGACAAGGTAGGTTGCGGTATTACAAGATGGGCTGACCATATGGAAATGCATGTGGATAATGAGATGATAAAGGAAATGGGATAATACTAAAGAGTCGTTTTGATGGGGAGTAAGGAGGAAGTGCGATGTAAAATGCGGAGAAGGATGATGTAGAGGAAGTAAAATAAGACGGATATCGGAAAGGAGGAGAAGACAATGAAGAAAATTATGTAGAAAGAAGGGAACCAAGAATGAAGATATTTGGTAAAGAGTGAGAAGAATAAGGAATGTAAAGAGAAAATTGAGGTAAGGAATGACATTGATTGGAAAAGAAACAGAGATGCACGAGATGAGGATATGCTAACGATGAGAAAAAATAGAGAGAAGGTGTATGATGAAGACGGTGAAGAAAAATTGAAAGGAATAATGGAAGATAGAGAGGTGGCGAGGAAAAAGAAAGGAAGGGATAGGAAAGGTAATGCCGGTGAATGGATGTTAGGAGAAATCCACCGATAATGATTATCGGGAAAAGAGGAGACAAGATAAGACAAGGAATCAAGTAAATGAAGAATGGGAGGGGGAACACCAATGAAGGGATGTTAGGAGAAGTCCTCCCATAATGATCGAGAGAACACATAGGAAGGAAGGAATGAAGTTAGAATGGAGGAGGTTAGAGAAAAGGATTTAGGTTGTGTGGAATGGGGATGAGTGATTTTTAGAACTCCACCAATAATTCTAGTGTGGAAACAAAAGATGATGATGAAAGAATTGGAAGATCAATGACAATGATGGGTAAACATGGGAGTAGATATGTGGGAGAACTCTAGAAGATGGAGTGGAAAAGGTAAATAAAGGAGGGATAACGATGTGTAGGAAGATGAAGAAGAGGAGAGGATGTAGTGGATGAGAATGAAGGAGAGAAAATGAAGAAACAAGACACGAAATGAATAGAGAAGCAATGGTTAAATAAGATTACCCAATGACATATGATGGAGATTAAAAAGGGACCAATAAGAAGTGGTGTTTGCGTGAATGGAAGAGGATGTGATGATGGGGAATGATGAGAAAATGTAGATGGAGAGAATGTGGAGTAGTGGGGAGTGCGGGATGACAAATCATGCTTAAGAGGATTCTTAAGTAAGATCACCATGCCACGAGAGGATTTAAGTAAGATCACCAAACCGAAGTGATGATATGAAAGGAGAAAGACAACATTGTATTAGATGCATATGTGGAAGGGTTGGTTGTAATGGTTGAGTACGATGAGAAGCGGAGATAGAAGATTGGGAAGAGATGATGGGAGATGAAAGGATCAGATGGCCAACCATTCTTAAGAGAAACTCTTAAGTAAGATTTCCCTGCTGACGGAGATGGTTAAGTAGGATTGCCAAACCAAAGAAGAATAAGAATGATGAAAAGACTAAGTATTATATATGTTAATTCAGGTTTTCTATCTTATGGTTGGTTAAGCAAGATTGTCAAACTGAAATTTGAAGAGTAAAGAGAAACTCAAGAGGAAAGACAAGTAAGATATCGGCATCATGCAAGAGGACAAAAAGATGAGAAGGATGATGTGGAGACAAATGGTGATGAGTGGACATGGAGAGTGAGGAGAAATGGATCAAATACGGTGTTGAACATGTTGAGAGATAAGGAGTTATAGGATAATGAAATTACCTTGAGAAGGATCCTCAAGTAGGATTCACAAACCAAAAAGTGTATTTGCAAATGCATCCATGGAGATGATGGATAGATATAAAATTCATAGTGTGAAATTTGATGTGATTTTTATAAAAGATGATTTGGATGAGATGAATGGAACATAGTTGTAGCAAGGGTGTACAGGGAAACTATGTTTCGAACTAGAGACAAATAAGAAAAGGTTACCACTCAAGGCATTGCACTTATAGCCAATAGCAGGTGTTAACATAACCATCGATAGTTAGTTATACCAATAGATCATGAGGGAGATATGGATGAAAGATGCTTATAATTCTAATATTGACATGAAAAACGGATCGAAGATGTGACTTGTATGCGGGAAGAGGGATCTCCAAAGGTGGTGTTCCTTAACTCTATGCCCTAGCTCTGGAAAAGGGAAAGAAAAATAGTAGAAATATTTCTAAAAATGTTGATAAAGGAAGGTTGATCAATGTAGAAAACCTTCCAGATTCCATAATAACATAGTATCCATCCTTCAAGGGTATGGTCTACTTTATACATAATATGGATGGCAAGAATAATATGATAGTTGTCCTTTAAGGTATCATTCTATTTCTTTTTATTTTGTTTGGATTTTGATTTGTATACTTTTCTTTTGTATTTTGCATGTATAGTTTTCCTTCGAGGGATTGGTCTATTTTTGATAACTTGGAATAGCTAGGTAAACCACTTAAGAGGGGATAAGGAATGTACAAGAGACATCATGGACCCTTCACATGGATGCTATAAGATAATGAGAAGGTAATGGTTACATGATCACATCAAAGTAGTGAAGGCGGACCACATATTTTAGATTATTATAATGAAGAACGGAAGGGGCTAAAGATGGCAGAACAATCTAAGGATGTAACTAAGTTATCATTGGTAGATATGCTAATAGTAGACTGGTCACAAGTGCAATACATTAAGAGGCTCCATCTTTGGTTTACCACCATGAGAGGGAAGACAATGTAGTTGTAATAAGATGAGATGATAGCCAAGAAGGAAACAAAAACTATATCCTAAAGGAAACAAACATATGACCACAATGGTGGATTTAGATGAAAATAAATGATTCCCTAAGAGAGACATAAACATAGAAGGAAAATCATGGCCTCAAAGGAGGGCTTGATGAAATAAATAGTGTCCCAAAAGAGACACACATATAGCCACAATGGTGGACTTCAAAATAGATGGTGCCCCAGAAGAGACACAAATATAGCCACAAAGGTGGACTTGGAGAAAAAGGTAGACAAGACAATATCAAATAATGAAGTCCCCTACTAACAAGGGATTTATACATATGAGATTATCAAGGGCGAGGAAGGTTGGTCCCCAACGAGTTAAATGTGGAAGAGTTACAAGGATTTTGAAAGCATTTAGATGAGATTGTTTTAGATTTGGATGGGGTAAACGATCGGGGACCACAAGTGTGCTTAGTAAGATAAGCGACATTGATGAATAATGGAGGGCATTCCTTAGGAGGAATGACATGGGCTGGATGGATATTAAGGGATGATGTGGATGGAGGGATCATGGGAGATCTAACAGATGGGATATGGATTGGATTCAAGGTAGATGGAGAAGGAACTTTCCCCTGAATGAGGAAATCATCTTTCTCAATAAGTTTGTGGATGATTGACTGAAAGGCCTTACAATGTTCGATGTCATGACCTAGGGTATGATGATAGGCACAACTGCAATTAGGATTGAACCATGATGGATTGGGACCATAGGGATTAAAGGCTTTAATATGAGGAAGTTTGATGGTAGATGTTCAAGTTAAATGTCGAAAGATATATGTGTATGACCCCATTGAAGTGTCATGGGGAAGGTAACTCTTATGGGTTTTGATAGGATGTCTCAACTTGGAGTTAGGAGAAAACATGGATGTAGATTGGATGTGTGAATTTCATGTTTTGGAGGACAAATCAAATTTTGTTGAAGGATGATATTGTTTGGATTGGGATTGATTATTGCAATATGTCATAGATGGAAAAATTGATCCCGACATGGATGTTGTGGAATTAGATTATCGAGAAGAGGAAAACCTTAATGTTTCGAGGAGGCGTAGGGACTGTCGAGGATGTTTGCCTCGAGCCTTAGAATTCAACCGAGAAGATTTACCTCTAGCATGGATGACAATAATTTAAACTAGAGGATCTAATAGCGGTGGTGTGATTATGAATGGAAAAAATGTCATCAAACAACACTAGGACGTTAATGAAGAGATAGGTGTTTGTATGATGTGATTAATGATATCTATGTGAGATGTGGATTGTTTTGATTTGGGCATGGAAAGAGATGATTTTTTAGAGGGAGAAGGTAAAGCATATTTATTTGATTTAGGTAGATGTGTTGGTTCAATAGGTGATTCAAGGGGTATATTTGATAGGGTTACAGATCGAGAGGATTGGGTTGGTGTGATAGAAATATTAGGTAAAGAGTATTAGGGTATACTGGGTGATGTGGCCATGAGAAAGGTTGTCAAGGTAGAGATAGGTGGATTTGTTGGTATAATAGATATAGGGGTCGTTGGCATAGATAAAGATGTAGGAATTTTTGGAATATGTGGAGATGTGAGTGATGTGATAACCGATGGAGTAGACCTTATAGGTATGGGTAAGTAAAAATACGGGAGCATTTTTAGATGCAGAGGTAGAAAGGATTGGTTACATTCATAAATGTTTTGAGGGTAAGAATGATATCTTTTCTAAAGGGATTGATGTCAAAGGTAGGGTTGTAAGGGTGCATGTAGTAGAACTGAGTTTTGTTGGGATGGTTGTGAGCAATGTAGGTGTAGTAATAGGTGTATTTGATGAAGATGCCAATGAATGAATAGGTGTGAGAGACGTAGGATTATGTGTGGATATGAGTGGGGCTGAAATGGGTACTAAGGAGGAGTCTGATGTGGTAGATTGGGGTTTGTTTGAAGTGGAAAAAATGGATGATATAGTTGAATTCGATGTGGATGTGATAAGGATAGGAGAAGGTGTAGGTTCAGGATAGGTAGTGAAAGTTGATGTAGGTGTGACATGTTCTGAATAAGAGATGGGAATAATGTCCACTGTGGGAACATGCAGAGTTGGTGATAAGATGGTATCTTTATTGATAGTTTCAACCTTACAAGTGTTTGATAGTTGAGATGTAAAGAGGGTGACGTGATTTGTTGGTGGTTGATTAGTTTGTGCAGTGGAGGTATCAATTTGGATATCCCCTTGATTTACAAGTTGTTGGACATGATCTTTGAAGGAACAACATCTCTCAATGTCAAGACCTTTAACTTGATGATATTTACAAAAGTGGGCTTCATGATACCAAACAGGATTTGCTTGTGAGTTGTCTATAGTCGTATGGGAGCAATTGGATAGAGTTTATGCTCATCAAATTATCAAATATAGAATTGTATGATTCTCCTAAAGGAGTTTATTTGGTTGTTGATTGAGGAGATTGTTGTTAAGACCATGTACTTGATATAGATGTGGATGAGGGTTCAATGACCACAAAGTGTTGGCTGCGATCTTGAACTCGCCATTATGTGTGAATGGTTTGGTAGATTCAATTTTTGATTTAGTTAAACTTAGTTTAAGATGACCTGCTCAATGGCACGGGTTTCAGCTTGTGATCCATTGTGAAAGCTTCATCAAAGGTTCAGAATGATTGGATCTACAAAGTGGATGATATATGTTTGGCACACAAACGTGAGAATAATTGATGAGTTCGATTTGCGGGATAGTGAAGGATAGTTGGTTTATAACATCATGCCATCGTGCGACGAAGTCAATGATTGGCTCGTTTTCATATAGTCGAATGGTATATAGATCAGCGATAGTGGTCTTGCATGTGATATTAATAGAAAAGTGTTCTAAGAACACTTGTGCAAGTTGGGTGAAAGATAATATGGAATGTCGTGGGATACTGTTGTACCCAACTCGAGACCGAAAAAATACATGGGGAAAGTTTGAAGAAGTAAATCGTGATTATGCACAATAAGACAACATGTGTGTTTAAATGTGAGGAGATGTTGTTGGGGATCTTTTTATTATTGAAATTATTAAATGTAGGGTGTTTCCAATGAGGAGGGTAAAGTTTACTTGGAACCAAAGGATGAATCGGTTAGTTCTGATTTGTTTGTTCATAGGATAAAGTGTTACGAGTTGGTACAGTAAGGGATTCTAAACTAGTTAACCGATTCATTAAGGCATGAATTGAATCACTTGAGGTGTTGTAAGGTTGAGATTGGATTGGCTGTGTGGTTTGAAAAGTAGTTTGATGAGGCGAATGATAAATTTGTGGGTGTGTGGGTAGTTGAGGAAGTAGTTGATAAGTTTTGGATATGATGTTTGTGGAATGGTTTGATAAGACAATTGATTAATTTGTGGATATGTAGGTGTTTGGGAATTTCTTAGCAAAGACTAACATAGGTCAAAGGTTGGGGTTGTTGCATACGTTGATGTTTAGCGATAAGGGCATGATGATAAGTGGGAATATATATGTTAAGAGTTTGAGATGGCTAGGCAGCCCTATTAATGGAATTTTCAAAATGATATGTGGGTGGAATACGATCCACTAATTTTGGAGATTGAGAGGATTGATAGATTGTAGGATATTTCTGAAGTAAGAAGTCATATATGGGGTTAGGAGGAGATTTGAGTGTATCTAGAGGAGCAGGAGATGGTGGTATGATTGATTTAGGAAGATTGGCTTGACGGGGATAGGAGGGTTGGTGTCAAGGTGGGGAGAATTTTGTATGACATGGTTCTCATGAGGTGAGACCATGGAGACTGGAGGTTACATAACTGGAGGCGTGATTTTGAGTTTAGAATCTCGTTGAGTGAGATCATCAGAGGAAGTAAATTTATTGGATAGAGCATATTTTTGTTTTCTCTCGATTTGGGAGAGAGCAACAATAGGTGTGAAATAGAGAAACATCTGTTTATGTATGTTGTTGACAAACAAATCAAGTAGAATATTTTTAGCCTCATGATTCATTTAGAGGATGTGCACAGAAAAGAAAAGTAAGTAATGAAGGTGCCTAAAGGAGTCTAAGGCTGGTTTCAGAAAGTTATGGATTGGGAGATGTCTGAGATGGTTTCTGTTGGTTGTTTAGGTCCCAATCAAGTAACCAAGTAAGAGGAATGTTTGGATGTGTTAATTATGTTTGTGTAATCTCAGGTAGTGTGTGATAAGTGAAATGCAGAGGGTTAAATTCTTTACTTAAGCTATGTGATCAGGCAGGATGTAGAAGGTTCATTTTAGACGAGAATGAAATGTGACATTCGATGTATACAAACACTTTCGAAAAGGGAAATTGTGATGCAAATAAAAGAGAAAATAGAGAAAAATGAGAAAAACCTGGAGAATCACTTTTCCTGGTTATTTAAGTGCATGTGATAGTGATGTATTTTGAAAGTGCCAGTTAGTGGCCTGAAATGCCCAGGTACCCTAAAATGGCACCGTTTAGAGTTGCGGATGAGGCCAGTGAAAGGAGATTGGTGATGTGTTTATGTTTCAACAAGTGATCTTTGACAACGTATTTTAGTGGTCGTAGTATCATGTAGATGTTACCTGTAAAAACAAATAAAACAATTAGTTGACGTTGTTAAGGAAAATGATGTCGATGTCTAAAGAGTGTCGTCATAGAAAAATAAGTAATCTAAATAATAAAAATCATAGTTCAACATTCCTAGTCAATTAGAGTAATTACGATGCGAAAATGAATCGATAAATTATAACTTTAATCTATGAAATAAACGTATGAGATAAATTATTAAAAAAATTCCCATGCTGAAATGAGAAACTATGGAATGATAAACCATGCAATGTGTCAACATATTAAAAACTATAAGACTAATCTATGAAGTAAATTATTAAATAAACGAGGAAATGCGCTCGATGAGTCGAAATTAGAAACTATTGATTCAAAATGAGAAATCTATAGTAATAGTGCCAAAACGAGGCAATTGGATTCCGACGATAGGAAATGATAGACTAAACAAATGAAAAACTATTAAATGAGCTACGTTAAGATAAATGACAAACCATAAAACTAATAAAAAATGTTCATTTGGTTTATTTTTATAGGAATGTTGAATAAGACTAGGCATTTATTATAAACACTAACACATTTTTTCAATATAGGTGCATTCCTCTAATGCTATGACTATCCTAAATGAAAAGTTATTTTATTATTATTATTATTTATATTTATGAATGATTAAATCCAAATTAGGTCTCTATTTCCATGCAAACCCACACAATCGATAAGGACATTTTGCTAAGCTTCCCACTGTAAGAGGATAATTGGACTAAGACATTTAAAATTATGATGCAAAAATGCCCATAATAAATTACAATCTAAATATAAAACTAAGCAAAAGCTTCATACAAATGAGAACACATCCTCTATACAAGTGAGGTCCCATAAACACCGTAGTAAGTAATCATTTTTCCCATTGCATATCATCTTGACATTTGGCCTTTAATAACAAACTAGCAAAATCGAATTAATATGAGAGAGGTTTTCTAAATCGAACTACATCTTATCCATTTATTCGTTTGAGATGACATATTGAAATATTATCTTTTCATTCACTTCTTATGTGTAGGCACCACGTATAAAGCATTATTTTTGGGGAGGGAGCCAAAATATTTTAGGTGCATGGTCACTTGGACTTATAGTGAAAATGGAGATGATAGGTCGGTGGATAAAGTTGAGATGGTCAAGGTGAATTGATTTCCGGGTAGTTGGGGTTGTTATGGCCACACATGGACATGGTTGAGTCTCCACATGTACTATGTCATAATGAGAATCATAAAAAAACATAAACTAGAAATACATAATTAGCTATAGTGCCACAAACGTTGTTTATAAATGTGTTCAAAAGAATTGAAAATCACTTGCTATAAAGAGACTACACAATCATTATCCATAGAGCTTGCATGAATATGAAATGGATCTAGAAATAGTTGGATGCTTCAAGCGTTGGAATCATGTGAGCCTATATTAAATAGTTGAATCAATTTAATTACCATTTGAGGAGGCATTTGTTGACAATTTTTGCACTTGTGCAAAATGGGCAACTCGAAACTTCATTATTACGATGGAAGGTATTGGTGAAGTATACCTATTATCCAAAATTCACCCTCAAGGTAATTTTGATAACATGCATCAAATTATTCATTCCTGAGCAAGTAGATTGATTCGAGGCCCAAAATCATGTTTTGGGGTTCCCTTGGCTTCTTTCTAACTCTCCCATCCAAGAAGAAATCCCAACGAGTTAGAAAAATGGAAAAAATGCAAAAATAAGGTTGCAAATATTGTTTTAAAGCATTTCGGTTCGATGGGTTTGAGTCATACCGGTGTGGGTCGTATGCAGGTTCATCGTACCAATCTTGGAGCTGAAATACAAAGAAAATCAGCTAACTCAGACATTTTTGTCCCAGGCGGTCCCAAGATGAGACGGTTAAGTAAAAAGTACGCGCGGACGGCCTTAAAAGATGAAACGCCGAAAGCAAGAAAAATCGTCAAGTTTTTTTGTTTCACGTGGTTTGGGACAGCCTGGACAAAAGTATGCATGGGGTGCGAATTGGCTGATTTTCCGCAAGACGGTCCATTTCGGGGCGATTCGAGATTTTGTCCAGACATACGAGGGACAAAAGTAAAGAAGGACGCGAGGGACGCGAAAAGGCCGCAAAAGGGACAAGGAAGTCCTGAATCGGATGATGCGGGGAATGAATCCAGAAAAGCCGGGACAAAAGTAAATGCATGACGGACACGAATCGGCCAATTTTTTGAAATAGCTGCAACAAAAAGAAGAAAAGTCAACGTTTGACAATTGAAACTTCAAACGGCCATAACTTTTGACTCAGAGCTCGATTTTTACAAATTGGACTTTCTCGAACGAAAGCACGATGTCCTCTATGCCATAAAACTAGATTTATTATTTTTAAAAAGGGTAGATATATTTAAATAAAAAAACATATTCGGTTCTAGTCATTTAATGCTCATTCCCGTCAAATGACAGAAAATGCCTGCCAGACCCAAAATAGCTGCCCGCACTCAGAAGGCCATAACTTTTGTATTTCTCAACAAAATCACACAAAATTGGTACCATTAGAATCATGGCTCCGAGCCTGACGTACAAAAATCAATAAATTTAATATTTGATGAGATATTTATGGATATTTTTATAAAACGTGTCCGGGTTCATAACAGTGTTTTATTTGGTGGTTGGGAGTGCAATTAAGAGGCATGGTCATCATTCTTTCTCTGCTGCAGCACCTGGGACAGTATGGGGAGCCTTTTTCAAGTAATATATAATCATTTTACTCCATTTAATGCCTCTTACAATTAGTTGAAGGACAAATTTCAGGATTTCTATTTTTCCCTTCTCTCTTTCTTCTCATTTTTTCTATAAATGGGAGTGTTGGGCTCATTGTAAAGAGAGGTAGTTTTTGTAGCAAAGCTCTGCCAAAATTGCTTTGTGAAGATAATGTGTTGCAGGCCCTTGTTGTGGACTCCTTGCATGGTGATCCAGGCCCTTTTCTTGTAACCGATTGAACTGTGCGTATCGAAAAGCAATAAGATATAAGTTTGTGGAATAGGTGAAATGTTGAGTTTTGGGACAACAA
The DNA here is from genome assembly GCA_018340775.1 of Taxus wallichiana var. yunnanensis. Lineage (NCBI taxonomy): Eukaryota > Viridiplantae > Streptophyta > Pinopsida > Cupressales > Taxaceae > Taxus > Taxus wallichiana. The sequence continues at coordinate 82,484,588 of CM031241.1, read as the reverse complement.
ACATAAGTGTAGATTACGCTAAAATCGAGAGTTCATTACTTTGAATGTTACAGTTCTCATTAATGTTCTTTCCTTCATGATTAAGACATTCAATTATATTACTGAGTTGTTTAGTTCATCATACAATCCATACAGAAAGCTGAAATGCAGAAAGAAATATACAACTCATTTACAGAATTCAATGTTTTATTCATAAGGAATTTCAAATGTTCCCACACAAGCCATGGGATGTAACTAGAAAAGTAAAGTACAACTACTGAAATAAGAGGTACACATGCATGAAAAATAAAGTAAAGTATGAGTGAACCCATCATTGCCTTGGGGTTTTCTTCATTTGTTCAAGTATCTCCATTCCAGCTTTTGTTCCTTCTTCATCTTCATTGTAGAAGTCACTGTACCTAAAAAGAAGAAAAGATGAACTATCAGTTATGAGCTCAGAGATCAATTCATATTCCTTATTCTATCCTAGTTCATGCATATGAATCTCTTTAAAACAGAGATATAATTTACTTGAAGATCAAACTACATACATGCTTTACTCACTCAAAAAGAAGAAAGAAAAGAAAAGAAGAAAAATGGACACAAGAGAGGCCAAAAAGCCTAAGTATTTTCTAACTATTTTCTTAAGTGTGCAGGTATAGGTTGCAACCAAGAAGAAATAGACAAGTCATAAGTACATGCTGGAAAGAAGGATTAATATAACTCAAATTCAATATTTTCTACAAATGGAAGAAGTTACAATACAAAAGAAGACTAGAAAATAGAAGTATACTTTTCAGTTTGCAACTAAGGAGAAGAATCAGATTTCAAGAAGTTGAAGTTAACTAGAAAGAAAGGGTTACAACTAAAATAGAATGAAAAGAAGGTTCTAGGGAAAATTTTGACAGGGCTTCACCATGTAAAATGGACATTTACAACTTTTCATCATGTTGTTTTCAACTATTACATGCTTTAAAAGAAAATTTAAATCAAGTAAGTGATACAAAAAAGTAGAAAAGCATGCCATGATCAAGATAAATAGTTATTATGTTTCAGTTTCAAACTACCAAATCAGCTTCATTAGAAAAGTGTTACTTTCTATTCTAAATCAAAAAATACAACTACTATAGCTGAAAAAGGAGGAAGAAAAAAATTCTGGAAAAAAAATTTACCAGGGCTTCACCATGAAAAATCAACATTTTAAATTTTCTAGCATGCAAAAATATTACTATCAAGGAAATAAAGCATCTAAGTAAAAGAAACAAGATTACAAGATCTTAACAAAGTCAAATCAATCAAGGCTTATGCAAAAATAAATATGCAAACATGGTGAAGAACTAATTGAATTTCTAAAGGTGAACTAAAAAAATAATTTCAAAGTTTAAAATCAAAAATATTCATTTACATTAAAATTTTATCAAATATCATGAATTTTATTTTCAAGAATTGAATTTGAATCAAAGGATAATATTCAAAATGAAAGTACAATCAAAGAAAATATCCTAATGGTCAAATGGTTACAGTTATACCTTTAAATTAAAAATTGAAAAAAAAAAGATACAAACAATATATAAAAATTTTTTTTTCATAGAATTCATATCGAAAGGTTGAAAATAAGTCAAAAAGAATTTCCCAAAAGTTAAATAAAAAAGTGAAATAGAATAAAATGTAAAATAAAAATTAAATATGAAAAAATAGGAATAACAAGATACATAAATTTCAAAAATTTCATAAATTAAAGTAAATAAAGTAAGATACATTAAAAGATAGATTTAGTAAAAGAATTAGATAAAGGTATAAGTTTTATTAAATGAAATGACAAAAAAAGATAAATTCAAAATAAATAAATTTATGAATGAAATTTAAATTGAATGAAAAGAGAAAGCATTAAAAGCAAAAAGCCTTTGCTAAATTTTCAAATGAAAAATTTAAATATAAAAAAACATTTTGAAAATCACATATTCATTTTAAAAAAAATGAAATTGATATTTAAAAATGATCTCAATTAAAATAGAGATCAAAATTAAAAATTTAAATCAAGAATTGATTAAAAGAATCAAAAAAAATTATTTAAAAGATTTCAAAAAGATCATCATAAACATCTCAAAAATTAAAGATAAATTTTTGAAAAGAAAATTTGAAAATTCAAAATAAAAAAAAATTTAAATAATTATTTTAAAAAAATAAATCTCAAACTAATTTTTTAAAAAAAAAGAATAAATAAAAATCAAATCTTTAAAAAAGGAAAAGAAATTAAATTAATAAAAAAAATAAAATAAAAATTCAATAGAAATGAAATTAATAAAATTCAAATAAAATTGAAAAATGGTTTTAAATACTTTTAAATCAAAAAATGGTAAATTTCTAGAATTATGATCAATAGAATAAAAAAATAGTAAAAAAAATGAGAATTAAAAGCTCTTGAAAATCATCAAGAAAAATGAATTTAGTAGCTTGAATCAAAAAATGAAATCCTGATAATCAAATGAAAATTGATTCAAAAAAAGTCCAAATTCTCAAAAAGAATCATATACCAGGCTTCTAAAAATCAAGCTTTAAAAAATTCAAAGATCAATGAAATGGTCAAATCAAAAAACAAAAAAAATATACCTCAAAAAAAAAAGTCCAATAATCGAAGTTTGAAGAATCAAATATTCAATAAATATTCAAAAAAAATATCCAAACCAAATTGCTTAAATTTGAAGAGCTCAAGAATATACTCAAAAAAAAATCAAAGAAAATAAAGAGACTTGAGCTTGGAACCAAGCCAAAATCACAATAGAAAATGAAAAGAAAAAAAATCAAAGTGAATATTTCTCAAAGAACAAAGTGGCAAAATGAATCAAAATAATGATACCCAAAGAGAATGTTGGGACTTACCTTCCCTCATCAAAAAAAATGATTTACAAAATCCACAGCTCAAGTGCAAAATGAATGATGTCAACTAAGAATCCTCAAAGACTTCACAAAACACAGAAATATTTTGAACTCAAAGCTGAGCTCAAAATCCCAAAGAAAGATCACATACACCTCCTCAAAAACTCAAACATTTAGAGTGAACTACAAGAAAATACAAAAAAGCAAGAGAAAGATACAAAGAGTCCTTTCCACAAAGAGCTAAAGATTCAGAGATCACATAGATCAAAATGGTGGTCTACAAAAAATTTCCATGGCTTCACTGCCACTCTCTGTGAGAAAGCCAAAAAATGACCAAAAATGATAGAGATCAGGCATTTTAAAACTCACCCACCTCTCATTTTAACCTAACTCATACTGAGTTAGCATCAATGTTCAGAGATTGATCCATGTGGAGATCAAAGGCCGAGAAACATTCAACAAATTTCAATGCAAACCTGAAAACCCTAACCACAAGTTCAAAATCGATGGTTTGTGATCGATAGATAGATTTAGAATCAATGGCCGAGATAAACCAAAAATTCCCAATTAATGCAAAAGGTAAGATGCCAAAAACCAATGATAAAAAAGATCACATCGTGCATGAAAAGATCAAAGGCTCATAATCTGGTTCATAATTCAATGCAATTAAAGCTCAAAGTTATTGTCACCAATCACATTAAAATCCAAATCGAAACCCTAAACTTCAAGTTATAGAATCGACGATCAGAAATCTAGAAAGTATAGAGATCGATGACATCTATCAATCAAACCAAACTCAAACTCAGAGAGTTGAAATGCATATACATGGTGAGCCCATAGAAAAACCCTAATTAGGGTTAAATTTAAAATATCATCTATCAACGTGCCAAGGTTGACTCATCATGGAGAAGGGGCCAGCCCATGTGTCATCAATTAATCATTGAAATATTGACCAAAGTCCAGACTATAGTGCATACTCAAACATCCAAGTGCCGACCAAATCATGCCAACAATGATCACCAAAAAGGTGGATTTTTAAACTATATGCAAAAGCCAACCAATATACCATGCATGTATTAATCAAAAGGTGGTAAGTATTATAGTATGGCATGTGCCATGGAAAAATGGTCGACCCTTTTATATTTGCTAAGTCCACAAAGGTGGCCAAACCATGGTGAAGTGTAAAAGGTGGTCCCCACTTCAAGGAGGTTGAGTTGATTTGCAGTATGTCACCCTTGTGACCATTAGAAGCCAAGAGATGTCAACATCAGAACATGTGCACATGGATAGTGGTCCCCACAATGGATGTTTATTTTTGCAAATATTGCAAGTATTGCAATTATTTTACTCACAAATAGAGAGTTGATTTTTGCATGCTTCACAAGAGGATAGAATAATGAAAAGAAGACAAATTCACATGCACAAGGAAAGAGACTTGCTCAAGCAAGCAAGCTTATTATTAGCAAATTATTCACCCTTGTTTTCTTAAAAATAGAATAATCAACTTCAGTTTGACTGTATTGTAATCAAGGCTATTAATGCCTATTTGTAATTACATGCTCTATTTTTTTCCTTTATCTATTATTAAATAAAGGATAAAAATAAGATGCATGGGTGAGTACAAGCCTTAGACTATTTTTAGGAAGGGGTGAAATTTATTTTTGCTATATATTGTGTGCTTTGGCAAAGCACAAAGGAGGAATTTTTGGATATAGGAGTACTGAAGCAATTTTTTTGCCAGTTTTTCCTTCTGAGTGTGAAGTATTTTCTACCTTTCCAATCATTTGCAGTCTTGTGTATGTTTCTATTAGTCTTGTGAATGTAAATTCCCTGATTAATCATCTTACCCTGTTGCAAAATTTAGTAATTTCTGCATGATATTAATGTGCATGTTTAGCTTAGCAGTATTGTTGTGATACTCTCCCTCAATACCTCAAAGTGTTTTCCCTTAACATTCTACGAGAAAAATGTTGGTTCGTGCATCAAGAATCCTTTCACATATCAATTGTGCATATACTCAGTCAAAGCCCTCATACAAATTTTGGTGTATCACCTTAGTTTTAATTATTTTACAGTCATCTTTTCCCCTTAAACCCCAAAAATCAATTTAGGATACATCAACAAGGAACCGGCCTTGATACTGAGACTCACCTCAAAATAGGTATACCCACAGACCTGAGGTGTTTCCATTGTATCTACGAAAGAGAGAGATCAAATTTTACAAGCTTAGAAAACCTGCAGCCATCTCTCTACAGGTGCACTTTTGAGATAACAATTTTTGGCATGCCCGGTGGGACCACGAATCGATCTATGCATGCAAGTTACGACTATCTATATAAATCCACAACAATTTACAACAAATAAAAAAGTTACTTTTGGGAGCAAGCTGCAAAAATTTATTCTAAAGATTTTAAGATCTTTTGGCGACTCCGTTAAGCTGATTTCAGACTAGTATTGCAGCATGTTCCATGCCTAAAGTGACTACAAGATCATCGGTAAGAGGAATTCCTCCTGAGTTTGTTTCTTTACCTTTGAATTCTACTAGAAGGAGAAGAGTTGGTAATACTTTACCTTATAATAGACCTGGTTTTGACAACCCTCCTCCTGATATTCCTTCACCACGTATCAATTTCTCTATTAACATCCCAGTTTTTCAAATGGCTATTCAACCACCAAGGAATTTTGTGACCTTTACTAATGGCAGCCCATTAGTAATCCCAGTTTACCATGACATCCCTAATGCTGCCATGAAAAGTTTTCCATCATTCACTAGTGAAAATCAGGTGACACCTACAAAGCACATTAAAGATGTTGCAGCCTTATGTGCAGTTCATAATATTACTCATGAGGATGTAGCCTTAAGACTTTTAGTTGCATCTCTTAAAGGACAAGCCTTGCAATGGTATAGAAATCTAGAGATTGGATGCATAAGAACTTGGGATGACTTAGGTGATAAATTGCTAAAACAATTTCAAGATAATTCAGATCATTTATCTCTCATAGAACAATTGTCTACCATTAAAAGAGCTCCCAATGAATTTATGTCTAGTTTCAATATCCATTTTTCCAGAACTTGGGAAAGAATTCCAGCAAGTGTCAAGCCTCAAGCTGATCACACTTTCCTTTATTATCTTAGGGCATTAAATAGTGATATCTCAACTATGATCAATCAATGGGAGGAGAGACACTCCCAAAGAGCCTATGATATCACCATCCGAAGCTGAAAATAGTCTTATTCAAGCTAGAAAATTAGCACCAAGGCCTTCAATGCCTTTTTTGGTAGATTTAGCACCTATTCCTCATCCTATTACAATCATAGAACCTATTGTTGTAGCCCCATCAGATGATGTATTTAAAGCTTTACAGACTATGGGAAATAAGTTGACTTCAATTGAGAATAGGCTTGCATTACCTAGTAGACCCTATCAGGCTCCTTATCAAAAAATCAACTAAATCAACAAAATAGGCAGCCTTACCAACAAAATCAAAATTATAGGCAGCCTTACAAAAAGGCAATTTGACCCAAAGGCTCCTAGTTCATCTAACACTTTAGTCCCAGTTAATATGGCTATAAAGAGTGGTGCCAACCTTGCAATCAACCTCATTCAGCTACAAGTTTCCCAAATGCTTTTCTGAATCTAAATCTTGTTGCACAACCTCAATCTGAAACATTGTTCATGCCTCAAATGGAGAGTGGGCAGCAAGAAACTCATGTTCAAAAAGCACCTGAATAGAATTTAGTCAGTTTCAATGAGGAGGATTTCATTGCAGTCACTACTAGGGCTCAAGGAAAAGCTGTTGAAAGTCAAAAACAACAAAATAGGCATATTTTCCTACTGTCACTAATAAGACAACATCTACAGTCCCAAAATCAGCCAACAATCCTTGTTGTTCCTAAAAAAAAGCAAGTGTTTCAGTTGATAAAGGACAACAAAAACAACTACAGCCTGACCCAAGAAGATTGTTTATACCTCAGATATCAAAGGCAATGAAGCAAAAATCAATTTTTGCTAAGGCCTATGCTAAGACAATTGAATCTATCTCTAAAATTGTTGCTTCTTTTAACATTGTTGATGTAATGAAAAATCATAATGTTAACATCTCAATGTGGGATGCTCTAAGTATTCCAGACAACAAGATTTACTTTCTCATGAACTAGCTAAGCTGCAGATTTCTTCAAAAACAACAAAAAAAGGAAGTTCAGAAGGTAGACATGGTCCTTGGAATGTTTGAACAAGACCACATTAAAGAAGTTAAGTGGATGGTTCAAAAAATTTTTGAATGCTCATGACATCAAGAAGCCACCACCATTTTATTTATCACTGATTATTGGAGAACATCTAGTTCATAATTGCATGGTGGATAGTGGCACAAGTAGCACAATTATGCCAAAAGCAATTGCAAAAAAATTGGGTCTGTAGTATGAGCCTACAAAAAAGAGTGTCTTACAACTTGATGGAACTACAACTAATACAATTGGTGTAATCAGAAATTTAGAGGTAACATTACATGCTTGCCCAAATGTTTCTATTCTGCAAGATGTTACTGTTGTGGATTTACCTCCATACTTTGCTTTATGCTTATCTAGAGACTTCACAACAAAGATAGGAGGTTATCTCTCTTCAGATTGGTCCTTATTTTTTCACTACTTATTATGGCACCAAAGTTACTATCAATTCAAAACCATTGGCTAGATTTCACATTGAGCCTCACTCTCCAAATGTGGTGGCTAATTATTCAGCCTTAGATCAGTCTGACTTTGATGATGTAGCTCAAGTTTCAACATTAGATGGTGTTTCTAACATGTTTATGGATGAAAATATAGTGGAAGAACATGCTCATGATCCTTTTAAGGAAGTTGAAGAACACTGTTTGTGTATTGTATGTGATGAAAAAATACACTTCCCTTGTTGTCCAAAATAGAAGATTCAACAAAGGATTTGGAAGCTTCATTTCGATGGAGCTAAGAACAAGAAAGGACAGGGAGCAGGTTTGATGCTTACTTCCCCAACAAATGAAAGGTATTTCTCAACTTTGAGTCTCCAATTTTCATGCACTTGTAATGTAGTTGAATACGAAGCATTAATTCATGGCTTACTTTGGGCCAAAAAGAGAGGTATTAGCATGCTACAGATTTTTGGTGATTCTTGAGTGGTTATCAATCAAGTAAAAATTTCAATGTTTGTAAGAATCCATTAATGAAGTCTTACAGACATAGAGTTTTCAGACTTAATGGAATATTTTGATGCTATTAATATTCAGTCCATTCCTAGAACTGAAAACAAGCATGCGAAAGACTTGCAAGTTGGTGCTAGTTTTGAAATGCTTGGAACAGATTGAAAATAGAAAAATTCAGCCTCATATAAAGCTAATTGTCAGGCCCTCGATACCTGATAATGATTCAAATTGGAAAGTTTTTGAAAGTGATGATCAAATCTACAGGTTTTTGTAGCAAGAAGTTGAGTTTTCTGTAGTTAATCAAGATAAATTACAACACTTATATGGTGACCAGATTGTTCAATTAAAGACAAATAAACTACCTCGAGGTCTGGTTACATTAGAAGACATCTTCAACACTGATGATCAGTTAAGGAAGGTCAAGACTAAGATGTCAACCCATGCTGATAATTATGAAGAGATCTCAGTTGATGAAGGAAAAAAAAATTTCTTGGAAAGGTATGTTCCTTAGCATAAAAAATAGTCATTTATTAATCTTTGCAAGGAATTTAAAGATGTTTTCACTTGGAAATACCAAGACCTAAAAGGGTTTGATCCCAGTTTAGCACAACATACTATCAAATTGCAGCCAAATTCTAAACTGTTAGATAGAAACAGAGGCCTGTAAATCCCAAAATAGAGCCTCTAATGAGGAAAGAATTATCTAAGTTGATTGAATCGGTATTATCTTTCCAGTTAAGCATTCAAGTTGGGTAGCCAATCTTGTTCCTATTAGGAAGAAGAATGGTGAAATCAGATTATGTGTAGATTTCAGAGATCTTAATAAAGCTTCATTAAAAGATCATTACCCACTCCCAAATATGGATCATATTTTAAGAATAGTTTTTGGTGCAGATAGATTATCTCTCCTGGATGGTTATAGTGGATATAATCAGATTTTAGTCCGAGAAGAGGATAGGTATAAAACAAACTTTTACCACCAAGTGGGGTACTTATGCTTACAAAAGGATGCCTTTTGGTCTTTCAAATGTTGGTGCAACATTTCAACGTGCAATGGACATGGCTTTCCATAGCTTGTTAAATAAATGCATCCTAGTTTATTTAGATGACATTACCATATTCTCAAAAAATCCAAAAGAACATCTAATACATCTAAGGCAGACCTTTCAGTTATGCAGACAATTTGGGATATCTTTGAATCCACTTAAGTCTATCTTTTCAGTACATCAAGGTAAATTGCTTGGTCATATTGTTTCTAAGAAAGGATTAGCAATTGATCCTTTCATAATCAAAGCCATATCACAACTATCATTGCCTCATCATAAGAAGGCATTACAAAGTTTTCTTGGAAAAATCAACTTTGTTAGAAGATTTGTTCCAGATTTTGCAGCATTGGTTAAACCATTGATAACTATGCTAAAGAAAGAGAAAACTTTCTCTTGGACCAGTGAAGGGAGAGAAGGATTTGAATCAATCAAAGCAGCTATCTCTCAAGCTCCTACTCTTGCAAATCCAAATTTTGATAAAGATTTTACAATGTATGCACTTGCAGGAGCTGAAACAATCTCAACTATATTAACTCAAGTCAATGATGAAAATATTGAGCAGCCTATTGCTTTCTTTGGATAGAGCTTGCATGATTATGAAACAAGGTACACATTCCTTGAAAAACAAGTACTTTTAGTAGTCAGAGGACTAAATAATTTCAAGTACATGCTTTCAACAATAAAATCCATGTTCTTGTTTCTCATCCAAGTGTGAAAGCTTTCTTGCTAAATAAAGAATTGAATGAGAAAAGAGAAAACTGGATAACGAAGGTCATGGAATATGATGTTGATATCCGGGTTGCTAAGATGGTTCGAGGGAAAGGCTTATGTGAACATCTAATTGCTGATATGGAAAAAAACAAGCTACAAAACCAGATGATTCAAAACAATGCTGAAATTGTGTATCAACAATCAAAAATCATGGTTCAACCAAGAAAATCAGCAACCTAAGCTTACTCATGAGATTCAGAATCAAGATGGATGACTGATTTGGTTAACTATCTACAACATGGCACCTATCCGGAAGGTATGGACAAAAATAAATGAAGATATTTCAGATTACAAGTTGTACCTTATATCTTTATTGATAGTGTGTTGTTCAAAAGAGATATAAATGGAATCTTGTTGCGGTGTGTTGACTATGATAAAATTCAGAAAATATTGTCAGAATTCCATGAAGGACCTACAGGAGGTCATTTTTCAGCACGTACCACAACCTTAAAAATTATGAAAGCTGGTTACTATTGGCCTAGCATATTCAAGGACTATTTTGAATGGATCAAAAAGTGTAAAAATGTGCTTTCTTTGTTGGAAAAGAACGTTTAGCTTCACTTCCCTTACAACCTATTTCAGTTGATCAACCTTTTATGCAGTGGGGTCTTGACTTTATTGGCATGATAAACCCACCTTCTTCACAAGGACACAAATGGATCTTAACTACTATAGATTATTTTACATGATGGACTAAAGCAATAGCCTTGAAAGATGCTAATGAAGCTTCGATACTATCCTTTTATGAAGGAATAGTTTGCAGATTTGGTGTTCCAACAACTATCATATCAGATAATGCTTTAGCATTTCTTGGTGCAAAGATAATAGATTGGGCTATCAACCATGGAATTTACTTAAGTTCTTCATCTAATTATTACCCACAAGGTAATGGCTTAGCTGAAAGTACTAACAAGAACCTTTTAAGGATCATCAAGAAGAACACTCAAAGATAATCAAAGAGCTTGGCATCTGATGTTGAATTCAACACTTTGGGCTGATAGGGTGACTCCTAAAAGATCAGTTGGCAATTCACCATACAAACTTGTGTATGGAAAAGAAGCAAGAATGCCTATTTTAGTTGAGTTACCTACATTAGATTTGCTGCATCAAATGGAGCTTGCTTGAGAATGAACCATTACAGTTCATTATGCAGAGTTAATGGAATTACAAGAGCTAAGAGATCAAGCCCATTTGAATATGGAAAAGAATCAGAAAAAGATGAAGAAGACTTTTGATAAGAAATCCAAATTCAGAATCTTCAATGAAGGAGATATTGTGTTAAAGTGGGATGTTGATCATGCAAAGCCAGGAAGACACACAAAGTTTGATACAATCTGAGTGGCCCTTACATGATTTCATCTTGCAAAGAACACAATGCTTTTCAACTTTTGAAGCTGAATGGAGAGGAACTTCCCATTCCTATGTGAATGGTATGTTTCTCAAACACTATTATTGAAAATCTTACAGTGATTGTTAGAGTAGGATTTCCCTTCAATAAGTGCATTTCTGCACATTGCATTGTTTTTTCAATTCAATAAGTGCATTCATGCACATGATCTAGTTTACCAGATCCTTTCCCAGTTTTAGTTTCATTTTGGAAGGGTTGGACCTTTTCGGAAAAGGAAATTTTGGTTACATGTTTGGACTCCATGCCCAATGGACAAGAGCAAAGCACTTGGTCTATAAGCTAGCAGGAAGCTTTCCCCATAGGATCACTAGAAATGTTGACAATTTTTGCACTTGTGCAAAAATGGGCAACTCAAAACTTCATCATTACGATGGAAGGCATTGGTGAAGTATACCTAAGCTAAGGGAGTTTTGATATTATTGGTTACTGCTGAATTAGTTAATGATTAAATGAAATCTGTAGCTATGTGTGTTGTTACAAAATAACAGATCACATAGTCTACAATTTCATGCTATCTTCAACAAAAGAACACAAGGCCCCGAAGGACAGTTGTGTTGTCTTGATGAAGACACCAAATTACAAAATAGGTGAAATGTTGAGTTTTGGGACAACAAACATAAGTGCAGATTGCAGAAATCAGAGTTCATTACTTGAATGTTACAGGTTCTCATTAATGTTTTTTCCTTCATGATTAAGACATTCAATTATATTACTGAGTTGTTTAGTTCATCATACAATCCATACAGAAAGCTGAAATGTAAAAAGAAATATACAACTCATTTACAAAATTCAATGTTTTATTCATAAGGAATTTCAAATGTTCCCACACAAGCCATGGGATGTAACTAAAAGTAAAGTACAACTACTTTGAAATAAGAGGTACACATGCATGAAAAATAAAGTAAAGGAGTATGAGTGAACCCATCATTTCCTTGGGGTTTTCTTCATTGTTCAAGTATCTCCATTCCATCTTTTGTTCCTTCTTCATCTTCATTGTAGAAGTCATTGTACTGCAAAAAGAAGAAAAGATGAACTATCAGTTATGAGCTCAGAGATCAATTCATATTCCTTATTGTCCTAGTTTGTGCATATGAATCTCTTTAAAATAGGAGATATAATTTACTTGAAGATCAAACTACATACATGCTTTACTCACTCAGAAAGAAGAAAGAAAAAAAAAGAAAAAAAAACATGGACACAAGAGAGGCCAAAAAGCCTAAGTATTTTCTAACTGTTTTCTTAAGTGTGTAGGTACAGTTGTAGCCAAGAAGAAATAGACAAGTCATAAGTACATGCTGGAAAGAAGGATTAATATAACTCAAATTCAATATTTTCTACAAATGGAAGAAGTTACAGTACAAAAAGAAGACTGGAAAATAGAAGTATACTTTTAGTTTGTAACTAAAAAGAAGAATCAGATTTCAAGAAGTTGAAGTTAACTAGAAAGAAAGGGTTACAACTGAAACAAAATGAAAAGAAGATTATTCTGGAAAATTTTGATAGGGCTTCGCCATGTAAAATGGACATTTACAACTTTTCATCATGTTGTTTTAACTACTACATGCTTTAAAAGAATTATTTAAATCAAGTAAGTGATACAAAAAAGTAGAAAAGCATGCCATGATCAAGATAAATAGTTATTATGTTTCAGTTTCAAACTACCAAATCAACTTCAATAGAAAAGTGTTATATTCTATATTCTGAATCAAAAATACAACTACTATAGCTGAAAATGGAAGGAAGAAAGAATTATGGAAAAAAATTTTCAGGGCTTCACCATGAAAAATCAACATTTTAAATTTTCCAGCATGCCATAAATATTACTATCAAGGAAATAAAGCATCTAAGTAAAAGAAACAAGATTACAAATATTACTAAAAACAAATCATCAAAGAATCAAATTATGCCTAAAATGGTACAATCAAATGAAAAAACTACTAAGAAATTTCTCATAAAAAAATGCAAATTTCCAAATTTTAAATTACTGAGAATTTTATCAAAAATCAAATGTTTGGTATATCAAAAGGAAATCTAAAGATAATTTCTAAGATACAACAATATAATAAAAAATTCTTAATAATTCTAAATTGATGGTTTAACATTAAGCAATAAATAAGAAAATATTTACATGGTTTTATTATATAAAATAAAAATGAAAATAAAAGAAAAAAAAAATCCCAAATAGAAAATGAAAATCAACATGTTTTCAGATAACTATACAAGGATTCAAAATGAAAGTTTTAATGAACATTCAAAGTTTTAAAAGATGAAGAATAATTGTCAAATTTTCAAATAAAAAAAATATCAAATTTATCAAATCAAAAATAAAATAACTAAATGCTAAATTAGTACAAAAAATTTCAAATGAAACATTTTATTTCAATTTAAAAGCTAAACAAATTCCTTTGAGAAATATCAAAGATTCTCATAAAACTATACATGATTGAAATCAAATTCAAAGATTCAAAATGATAAATCAAAGATATAAAAAAAAAAACATGAAGTTTGAGTTATGAAAGGAAAATCAAATAAGAATAAAACAATTTGAAAAAATAAAAGATTTTGAAATTTGAAACAAAAAAAAAAAATTCTAAATATCAAAAAAGGAAAAACTTATTAAAGATCAATGAAAATGGTGGCCTTTGAATATTTCAATTACATGAATAAGAAAAAGAATTTGGAAAAATTCAAAGAAAGTAAAATAAATTTCAATTCATATTCTTTCCATTATTAAAGAAATAATGATTGAAATATTCAAACAAAAAGGCAAAAATTAATAATGAAAAGGAACTAACATGAAAGGATAAGTCTCAAATCAAATATAAAAATGATATTTCTAAAAAACATAAATTATAATAAATTGCATAAGGTAAAGACAAGTGATCATTCAAATCAAAGAAAATCCTTAGTTCTCAAGTTTCAATGATCATGAAATCAATGGCCAAAATATAAAAAATAAAGAAAAAATCCAAAATCAAAAGATATAGAGATTCAAAATAAAGTTGAAAACCATCATAATCTCAAAACAATGGTTGATGAAACATAGAAACCAAAAACTCACTCAAATGAAAAAAAAGAATAATTAAGTGAGCTTGAATGCTCTAAAAATTGAAACATCAAAGGATCAAAAAATATCCAAAACCAAACTAATCTTTTGCTTAGAAGCTCAAACAAATAACTCAAAAGGCCAAAAGGTACAGAGACTTCAAGCTCAAAAACCAAGCCACAAAATCACACAAAAATGAAAATAAAAAATCATCATCATTATTTCTCGAAGAAAAAAGTGGCAAAAATGAATCAAACAACGATACCCAAAAGTCGAACTTACCTTCCTCATCATAAATTAATCAAGGTTATAGAAATCCAAATAGAGATTGAGTGAAAAAAAATGAAAATCCTGAAAACTAAGAATCCTCCTCATCAGAATTCAAAACACAGAGATATTTTGAACAAATCCAAGCTCAAACCCAATCCTAGAAAGATCACAAAGAACCTCCTCAAAAAACTCAAACAGAGTGAACTACAAGAAAATACAGGTGCAAGAGAAGATACAGAGAGTCCTTTCCACAGAAGAGTCGAGCTTCACAGATCAAAATGGCAGTCTACACAAAATTTTCCATGGCTTCAATGCTCTCTCTGCAAGCAAGCCAAAAAATGACCAAAAATGATAGAGATCAAGCATTTTAAAACTCACCCACCTCCATTAGTTAACCTAACTCATATTGAGTTAGCGATCAATGTTCAAAGATTGATCCATGTGGAGATCAAAGGCAAAAATTTTAAAAAAATTTCAATGCAAACCTAAAAACCCTAACCACAGGTTCAAAATCGATGGTTTGTGATCAGATAGATAGAGATAAACCTCAAAATCGAATGGCCGAGGATAAACCAAAATTCCCAATTAATGCAAGGAAGATGCCCAGAAAACCAATGGCTAAAGATCACATCGTGCAAAAGATCAAAGGCTCATAATCTAGTTCACAATTCAATGCAGTTAAAGCTTGAAGTTATTATCAACATCACATTAAAAGCCAAATCAAAACCCTAAACTTCAAGTCACATAATCGATGATCAGAAATCCAAAGTCAAGATCAAGATCAAATCACAAGACATCTATCAACGAACCCAACTCAACCAAGATTTGAATGCATATATGTGGTGAGCCCATAAAAAACCCTAATTAGGGTTAAATTTAAAATATCATCTATCAACGTGCCAAGGGTCAGCTCATCATGGAGAAGGGGCCAACCCACATGTCAACCAATTAATCATTGAAATATTGACCAAAGTCCAGACTATAGTGCATACTCAAACATCCAAGTGCCGACCAAATCATGCCAACAATGATCACCGAAAAGGTGGATTTTAAACTATATGCAAAATCCAACCAATATACCATGCATGTATTGATCAAAAGGTGGTAAGTATTATAGTGGCATGTGCCATGGAAAATGGTCGACCCTTTTATATTTTCTAAGTCCACAAAGGTGGCCAAACCATGGTGAAGTGCAAAAGTGGTCCCCACTTCAAGGAGGTTGAAGTTGATTTGCAATATGTCACCCTTGTGACCATTAGAAGCCAAGAGATGTCAACATCAGAACATGTGCACATGGATAAGTGGTCCCCACAGTGGATGTTAATATTGCAAGTATTGCAATTATTTTACTCACCAACAGAGAGTTGATTTTTTTCATGCTTCACAAGAGGACAAAACAGACAAGGAGACAAATTCACATGCACAAGGAAAGAGACTTGCTCAACAAGCAAGCTTATTATTAGCAAATTATTCACCCTTGTTTTCTTAAAAATAGGATAGTCAACTTCAGTTTGACTATATTGTAATCAAGGCTATTAATGCCTATTTGTAATTGCATGCTCTATTTTTATTCCTTTATCTATTATTAAATAAAGGATAAAAATAAGATGCATGGGTGAGTACAAGCCTTAGACTATTTTTAGGAAGGGGTGAAATTTATTTTTCTATATATTGTGTGCTTTGGAAAAGCACAAAGGAGGAATTTTTTTGGATATAGGAGTACTTGAAGCAATTTTTTTGCAGTTTTTCCTTTTGAGTGTGAAGTATTTTCTACCTTCCCAATCATTTGCAGTCTTGTGTATGTTTCTATTAGTCTTGTGAATGTAAATTCCCTGATTAATCATCTTACCCTGTTGCAAAATTTAGTAATTTCTGCATGATATTAATGTGCATGTTTAGCTTAGCAGTATTGTTGTGATACTCTCCCTCAATACCTCAAGTGTTTTTCCCTTAACATTCTATAGAAAAATTGTTGGTTCATGCATCAAGAATCCTTTCACATATCATACCCACAGACTGAGGTGTTTTTCCATTGTATCTACTGAAAGAGAGAGATCAAATTTTGTAAGCTTGGCAATGAGGATGGAGTCGGCTGGGTGGAAGGGAGAGGTAGATGGTGGAAGGGAAGAGAGATGGGAGTTGGGTAGATAGTGAACTGGGGTGATAGGTAGGGGATAATTAGGATTCTAATTAAGTTTTTTTATATATTTTTAAGTATAAATTACATTTATTTATTTATATATTATTATTAATTAATTGTTTTATAGCAACAACAATAAAACTATTGAACAATTATAAACTACCAAATAAAAATACATTTTCCAAATAACAAAACCACGTACCTCGTGATGGAGAAAGATGACAAAGTGTACGTAACATGCCAAACAGACAAAGATACTACTAAATCCCATGAACAGGTAAGTCAGAAAAATGAACGATGCACAATATATATAATGTGACGACAACTAGGTGAGTAAGGTTACTTTCGATTCATTTCCCATGCGGGTGGATTTCAATAGAAAACAAGAAGAGCATGTACCTCCTGGTGATTTCAACGAGTGACCTGTCTTGAACTAAAACAACAAATACTAAGATATTGCAAGCAAGCAAGTTAGAAAAGATGAGTAAAATAACAAAAAAATGACTAGATCTAGGATCTGGTCCCACCAGGTGTGCCAAATGTTGATTTGTGTTTCCAGCTTCCTATCCAAATGAGTGTACGAGTAATCAAGAAACACTAAACAACATTGAGTATACAAGGGCTTAGTACCTTGGAGATGACGATGGATGATACGGGTGCAAATAAGATAGATGTATGATATATAGAAGCTAGATATGCAAAATTGAAACAAATAAGATTATATCACAATATACGGGCGTTTCTGAATAGTGCCAGTTCCAAGAGGATTTTAACTCCCTTGAAGGATTTCAACCCCCGTGTTAGACAAGATAATAATAGATCATGAATAGTAATAATGGAATACAAAACCAAAAGTAACTAAAATGACGAGGGAACTTAGCTTGTGCTCTGTTATGGAGATGAACTCGGACACCAAGATAACGAGATAATGAACCATGGAAAATGTTTCTTCCTTAAAATGGCAGAACTTAATTACGTTTTTTCTTCTCTTCTTTAGGCCTAGGTATCTCTAGGTCTTTGGTCTTCTTTTGAAATATGGGGATAAACCCATATTTATAGCTTAGATGTGGGGTTAGATTTGGGGTTAACAAGTAACCAAGGTTGAGTAAAGTAACTTGAGTTAGGGATATGATGTGATCATGTGGGGACCATGGCTTGAATTATTAGATGGAGTGGAGAGCATGATTGACATGGTGGGTGAGATAAAGATTCCATTTTTAAAAAAAAATTGTCAGATGGGTGTATTAATACTCATGGATTGAATAATTTGCAAAGGATGGGGATAGTATCAAAATTTACATCATCAAATGGTTCTACATGGAGCCCATTTGATAATTAATCAAATAATGTGAGCAAATAGATAAGATTTTGTTTAATTTAGGAAAAAGAGAAACAAGGATGGAAATTACGTGAATGTAAGATGACGGAGGGGCGCTTATACCAAAAATAGGTGTCTACAATAACATGCAGCATTAGAGGAAACTGTAATGCCCACTTCCCTACGACACTTAGTGATTATCATTTTGAGTTATGCAGACTTTAGATATGGACATGGCTTATACTTATGTTGATTAGCATGATGTTTTGTGATTAGATGCATTTGGATTACGGTTGGATTTTGTTTTCAGTATGATCTACACTGACTCATGGACAAACTATTGGATACTGATATTATTTTTATATGGATATATTGCATGTGTTCTAACATTGGATTTCTTCGCCATGATGAGTAGAATGTAGTTGTTGAATTTACATTACTGTGATTTTGGATAATGATGCAATGCATAATTAAGTTGTGATTTAGACCTAGAATAATGGATAATTGAATTACGTATAGATGTTAATGAATTTCATGCATATGATTATTTTGGATATTTTGACATGGCCGCAAGGCCGAAGAGGGTATTTTGCATTTTGCAGGAAACACAGCATGATCACAACCATGAGGGGGATTGGGGACCAAACACAACAGGATGTCGGGTGGTTACAACATTGGTCGTCAAGGCAACTAGTAAATTGTATTGTGTTACCCTTTATTCTTTTATGTGTTGAGAAAATTTCCATGTGGGGGAAATTTTCTAATGTGACCAAGGGGGTAAGAATTTTATTACTTGTTTTACTTGTTTTAGTAGGTGATTTCTTTTGTGAAGTATTTTTGTTAAATTACTTTTGTTAAGTGTGTTTAGATTAATGTAATATCTTGTTTTAGTTTTTAAGCCTTGGGGAAAGTCAAGTGGGTGTAATAAATTTTGATTGTTGGCTCCTTGAGCCTTGTGTGTCCTCTTGTATTGAATGCTTGGTTTTGAGTGTTGACCACTCCATGCTCTTAGAATCTCGAATTTGAGATTGAGGGAAAGTTTGGGGGACTTGTGGGACAAGTTAAACTTGTCCCACACTTCCCAAAACCCCTTACCAACCATATCTATGGGTTGGGAATCCAAAAAGGGGGTTATTTATTGTTTTGGGAAGGGAAATATGACTTTGGAGTGCATTTTCCTCATTTTGCATTTAATTGTGCCTTAAGGCACATGGGAAAGGGTTGAATGTGGAAGAGGGTTGTCATTCAACCCAACCACCCATTTATGGTGTTTTGGGATTTGAGTTGACCTTGGGAGATGGTTTGAGGATGTGTGATGTGGCATCCTACATGGAGCCACATCACCCTCACCCTTACCTTTGATCTATTTATTGAAACTTCCTCTCTTGTTGAGGGGGTTGGAGCTTTGTTTTTGTGTTGTTGAAGAGTTCTCCTTTGTTATTTTTGAGAGAGAAGAATTGGGAGAAAGAGATAAAGAGAGTTTTTGGACTTGCATGCTTGGATTGATTTGGGAAGGAGCTTGGACAAGTTTCTTGGTTTAGGCTTCTCCAATGGAGAGGTAGGGAACCCTCTCCTTTGTTTTTGCTTTCATATTATTATTGCTTCTATGCTAAAATTGTGAAAAAAAAATGCATGTTTACTTTGGTGTAATTGTGAAAAATGGTTTGAATGCTTATTGTGTAGTATAGGAGAGGTCTATGGGAATACTCATGAGGGAGGCAAAAGAGTAGATTAGGATATTGTGGAGGGAGTTTGAGAGGGATGCCCATCTTGGGTAGGAATGTTTACATTCTACCTTGTCTTTGAGGGAGCCATAAGAGGAGGGAGGCATAAGAGTATGGGAGGAAAAAGGGGTACTTGAGGGAGGCATAAGAGTCATAGGGGCTTGTGTTTTATTGTGGAGGGTTTTGGATGGGCATCTCATCTCATTTGGGAGGCATAAGGAAAACATTCCCATAGTTCCTTCTCTTGTTGGCTTGGATGCAAGCCTTGTTGTGTAATGTTTGATTTTATTGTGTGTCTCTTTGTTCTTCTATTTTTAGCTTGAATGTTGTGAAGAACTTGTATTGTGCAAGCATGTATTGTTTTCCTTGAGTTGAGACCACCCTTTCATTGTGTTGTGTTTGGGGCTCGGGGTCAATGGAGGAGATTGCTTCTCTTCTCCATTGAGATTTGGTTGGGAGGAGAGTGTTGCCTCTCCCCTATTTTGGTTGTGATTTGAATACTTGGAGCATGGAGCATGGATGAAGAACACTTTGGAGCACATGAACCTTGTTGTTGGCAATGTTAAAACATCATGTAATCAACCACCTTGAGTGGGGAAAGAAATGTAATATTGTCTTGTTTTCTCTAGCTTCCATTATTGTGAATATGTTTTCCACATGAAGTAGGACATGTTGTAAAAGATTTGAAGGAAAAGCTACATTGAAATGATAGTATTTCTTACTCAAAAAAAAAAAAATTCATTGGAATTGTTGTTGAATTCTTGTGGAATGTTGGAAAGAAATTACAAAGGATTATGTATGTTAGATCTCATTTCGTTGTTTAAAAGGAGATGTATTGAAAGGTAGAAATGTCAATTATATTTCCCATTCTTGTACTATTGAAGAAAGGACTTAAGTTTTAAATTGCCTCCAATATAACCATGAAATCATCAAGGCTATAGCTCCATTATGTTTCTCATTTATGAAATCATTGTCAATATATTTGCAAATTATAAAAGGAGATCGAACCCGCTTGATATTTTATACAAATACCTCTATCAATATGAAGAAAGAGGTTAAAACACAAAATTCTAAGCTCAAATAGTTCTTACCCATCTCTCACCTATTAGGAAGCTAATACCTGCAATATAATGGATATTTAAGTAATACTAAAACTAATAAATTTAGTAATAATAAATTATATTGATATTAATGTACCATTAATTATTATTTTGTTATCTAAATATATTCTAAAGCATACTACCACTAACATGTATATAGATAAAATACATTCAAGAAATAATGTCAACAAAACATATATACCGAAACCTACGTAGGAGGTGTGCTCATTATAACCAACAAATTGCACTTCATGAATATTCGACATGAAACAGACCCACCTTTATAAGATTTTATTTTTTTTTCACTGACCGTATGCATTAACGGTAAGTTTGCACAGAGAATCAAGGCAATAAATTTATTCGGGTCCCCTGATGATCAATACTGCGCCCCTCCATCGTTTTTGACAAAAATAACTCAAGGTGAACCCCGAACTTGAGGTTTTGGCCTGGTCAATCTCGGAACTTTGCGATGCGTAGGGACTCGGAGGCATTTTATTTTCTTTCCTTGCCAGATGACACTCCAAGTTCCAAAATGTCCTGATTTTTGTACTTCAGTGTTTCTATTCATCTTTTGTTTCGCAAGATCAACGATCTCCGATCCGAATTTCTTATTCCCCGCCCAGTACCACTCGATGTAGATTCCTTTCATTTTGTTGACGCATGAACAAAATCCAAGTCACGGATTGTGTGTGAGCCGATTTGCATGCGATGCAGATCGGCCGGCAACCTCCTTATTGTTTCGCACGACGCCAGCCAGCCGCTGCGTTTCCTTGTTCCGATTGCCCTTTGTACTTCTTCCGCCCCAATCGAGCTTTGAGACGCCTCTCCTCGTCCCCTAATCGATTTTGGATGAAGTCCTTGGAAGGGAATCCCGTGTTCGAGGATGCATTCGATCATCGAACTAATAATCAACATAGTTAGACGACCCGCTTGTTGGTGCACCTCCACCATTGGATTGTCGCGCGCGCCCGGATCCTTTTATTTACCTCCTTATTTATATGCGTGGCCGAGGCGAGTAAAGTGGGATAGCGCTGCTTTCCCGCCTCTCCTTGGCAAAGACTCCAATGAAAGAGGGAGCAACTCTCTCCTCACGTGCGGTGGAACTGTATTTTTATCTCCCTTGCTGTGCCTATGCGCGCGAGGGGGAAAATTCCGGTGTCACGCCTTCCTCATGCACCCGTAGCTTCAGCTGCTACCTCCATTTTGGAGCACGTGCCTAAGACCCTCTTTTTAGCCTCCACTTCTCCTCCACGCAGCCGGTGGTTGTGCGATCCTACCCATGTGCAAAATAACGTGTTTTGTGTCAAGGCGGTCCGGTTGGAGGAACATGCACGCAAGTTGAAAAGAACGAAGATAGTGATGGATGTCGGGGTGGTCGTTGGACCATCCACCGCCCCAACCGTCCCCTAATTAGTGATAGTTTGAATTGCCATTCTTGCAAGTTTTTTTTTGTAAATGGGTAACTAGTTAGGCAAATTGAGTAAAATAAACACTACTATGTAAATAAACAAAGAAAGAACATTATACTAATTACACTATATATAAAAATAGGATAATGCGTATACCTAACCATACAAAATCATAGAATGCAAAAAAATAGGTTAGTGCCTAAGTATGTTATCGTAACATGAGTATATATATATTTATATATTTATATATTTTATAATGTATTAAATTTCAAACAGTAAATATAATTGAATAGTAAAGTAAATATATATATATATATATATATATATATATATATATTATAATGTATTAAATTTTGAAACAACGTAATATAACTGATTAAAAAGTAGAAATAAAAAAATATAATAATAATAGTAATTGAAGTGGTTAATGTATTCACTTCAAATAAATTATACCTTACTCTTGAATTACCTTTTTTGTTTTATTGTCAACACGATATTATCCGACATCGACAATTTTACTCGCTTGACCCTCCTTTTCTTGTGTGAAACATCGAATCAGATTTAATTTAGCATCATCGCTCCCCGAAACATTATCGAAATCATATATAGTTCGAGCTCAGTGCTGCTGAACCATTTTTTAAAAAAATTGTCGCATTTTCGGACGTTGGTTTGTTCGCACGCGTCGTCATCGCGATGTCGCTGTTGCATCCGGCATTTATTTTCTCGGCGTTACGAAACTAGATGTCTACAATCGCCATAGGGAAAACACCGCAATGTGTAAACCAAAGCATAAAAGGGTTGTGCATCTCTACATGATTAATTGAAAATAGGTATGCAAAAATATAGAGGGTAGCCAATATAGGACAATCTGAGACAAACAAACATCTAAATAGATTTAGAATCAAAACTTCAATTTATGTAATTGGTTTCATCGAATTAAAGGCACTGCACCAATAAAAAAAAAAAATAGCAATTCCAAAGTGTGGTTATCCACATAACCTCAACATAATTAACCACTAAAATTCCACTTCTCATTTATTGACGAAAAATTCTCACCAAAAAGGGACTCTTTCATACAAGATTTATAATAAATCAATGTATGGTGATAGTAAACAACACTATGATTTTTCATATCACTGGACTAAGAAAGGGGAACAAGAACCTAAAAGCATAGGGAGGACTGACAACACACCTATATAAACCCCACATATGTTTGCAAGTTTAGATGTTTAACATTATTTGTCTTTTAAAAAATCGAACACATGTGAAATTTGTACTATTAGTATTGTATTTTTTTAAATATATGTTTTTCAATTTCAAGAAATTAACGAGAAAGACTGAAATGGTGAAGAAATTTTATCAGAATTGGTTTATACATTAGAAATAGGCAAGGGAGTTTTTTGTGGAACATGCATAAAATTTTAATTTCCCATATTGTTTTGTTTCTGGTAACATAACATGCTCATTTATACAATCATTTCAAAACCTACACACATATCGAGTCTTCAATTTAGGAGTGAAGGAGGTTTCAATGTGTAAGCATGGTTATACAAGCCATGAGTTCCATTTGCAAATATTCTCAATCCACGCAGCCAAGCAGGCAAGATCATATAAGGGCCTCTTAACAACCTCTTTGGTCCATAGAGATATATGTTGGTCATCGTTATGCGTGATAGTTTCAAAATATTATTATATTTTATTTAAACGTTTAGGTATTTTATTCAATCATGAAAATTAGATTGTTAGGTTGTGGCTGAATTCTTGGAAAATATTTTGATTGGATGATACCTTCTAACACACACACACATCCCCAACTCTCCTACAAAATTTTACACAAATCAGGGAATGGAAGTTGAATAACATATAAAGACATTTATTTTATACAAGGATTAAAATGCGCGGGCATCGTGATTTTTTTTTTCTTTTAACATTATGACTTCAATATTAGTGAAAAATAGGTATAAGCTTGACATGTTCTATGGCTAGAAATTGCAGCTATGGGCTTACCAAAATATATAGCACAAACAGTGAAATAGAACATGCCTATAAGAATTTTAGATGATACAAAGATTTGGCTCCTATTCATCAAAAATGGATAGAAAAATGTATAAATGAGTGGGAATTAACAACGACACAACATACAGAGAATATCATAGGTAACAAGTAAGATGGCTACAAATTTCAAATGCAACATGCAAAATTGATAAACCATAGGCGATTCAATCAAAAAACTAAACACGAGCTTTAAGAAAACATGTACTACCATAACACCTCTATTAGCACGGGTGACTTAGGGCCAAAGAAAAGTGGAATGTGGAACACCAACAAACTAACTACCTAAAACACATAATAGACATTACAACACCAAAGAGTTGTAGAGAAATGCAGAGAAGCAACAATATTAATAGGCCAAAGCATAGAAATAACAATTGGTGAGACAAAAGGAAAGTAGGCATAAGGAAGCATGTGCATTAAACTTTGTCTACATAATTTTACTTCTTTATTTCTCTTCTTACACCTGCTACATGTTACACTCTTGCCTAGATTGTTCCCTCGATGAGGTGACATTGCAATATAGTTTCTCCCAAACTTTTGGTTCAGTTTTCTAGACTGTGCTTATTGTGGTTTTTTGATTTAGCATGTTGCTTTGGAACTTTTTATCCGTCTTACTTGTTTCTGATGATATTCTCCATATCCTGTGACGTTATTAGGTCCACCCCATTTATATGTTTTGCTATCTTCCAATCATAAGAACTATTTCTCGCCAAATCACACTAAAAATGACATAGGCATTAACAATTCATAAATCACAAGGAATGGCTTTAGAAAAGCCATAGTAGGCATTAGTGGCACCAATCGACACGAACTCACCTTTAGTGCTACTTCCCAAGTTTAGGCAATTTCAAATTTATTTCTCCCGAGCCTTCTAATTTTCTCGCTACTCACGCATGACATGTAACAAATACGTAGAAAATAGAAAACAGGCAGAGACCCATCTTCTCCTAAAGAGAAATGCGTTCAATCAGGCATAAAAATGAACCCCACCTTCTGATCCATTTAAAATGTGAAGATATGTCTCTTTTGTACATATTCCTTTTCCAAACTCCTATGTATGTATAAATTCATATTGTACAACTACATTTATCATACTCACACCTTTTACTATATTACTAATACTATTGTATGCATGCACAACTTTTTTAGTGATGTTTTCTACAAGTTGGCTACACGGGTCCCACATGACACCACTTTCTTACAACAATTGGTATGTGACTCTATTGATGCATGGGCATAAAGTAACAACCTCATTGATGAAGATGACCATCTCACTCTTTAATTCACCCACAAAAACTAGAGGAATCTTCCCACATGCTAACATAAACCACACTCACAATTGAAGATATGCAACAAATAGTTCACAACAAATTCTACGAGCAATCCTATGCATCCCACATGAGGATACACAACAACAAATAACACATGTACACAACTGTATAAATACAAACATATGTACAATTGTATATACTGCTACCACTGTACTACAACCCATTCATATGTAAACACACACTCATAACCTCGGCTTCAATGTACTACACTGTAAAAACATAATGTAATAAAGTGTACATATACATTTATTATTTTATCTTCGATCCATTTACTCATTAGTCTTTACTTATATTGTCAGCAATACTACAACCTTTTATTAAAGTGTACTGTTAACCCAATTTACTGCTTTTAAAGAAACCGAATATGCCTTCGCAAAATGCCTTGTTTCCTAACATTATTATTCCAAACAAAAAAAGATATGGCTATGTACACAAAAAATTTTCATTAAATCGTAATTGTTTACTACTTATATGACCAGCCTAGACACTTCGCCATGCTCAATTCCAAATCTCGTTCTCATTATGAGTGTTTCATTGCATTTGCCTTTCCATACGGATATTGTCCGCACCTATTACACTGGTTGCATTTGTTATACATTTCTTTCATGTGTTTGCTTGCCTATTGTTGTGATGGATGGTCACGCTATAGTTTACTTGCACAATTACAATATTTTTATTGTTCACTCTTACGGTGAGTGTTGTTCCTCTAATAACAGTGTACCCTTGCTCCCTCTTGAGGATCAGCAACTGCTACTTACCGTGTATTCTAGAAGTCTATCCAATAGAGTGATGCTAAGTGTGCATATCATATGACTAGTGAACCACATTTTATAAAATTGTGTTTTCATTCCACACACACAATTTACAAGGGAGATTTGACATAAAATGGAAGTCCGAAATATATAGTAGAACATATATAGGCCTGTGGAAGACCCCACTAGTAGACCCAAGTGAAGACATAAACCCAATTAAGTGACGAACAAAGGTTGCTAAACCTTATGAGATGAGGTGTGAGGAATATTTTAATGTAAACCACACAAACACGGTAAGCAAGATCCACATTTGGAGGGATCCAATCTCCTCACTCAATTACGCTAACTTGGTAGCTTATAATTTACAGACCACCATCAAACAGTGGTCAAGCTCAATATCATCAACCATGATGGGTATAATTTTTATCGTTATGTTGTACCTGATTGGAAATAGCAACGCCTTTTTCTCTGCTACTCAAACCAGAGATTTTGAAACTTTAAATTACAGAGGAAAGGATCAAATGCACTGCAATTTATCCTCGGGAACATGGGTTCACGATCCCACTTATCCTCTTTATAATTATGATCAATGCCCTTACATCACTAACGAATACAACTGTAGAGCCAACGGGAGACCTGACTCGGACTATGAGAAATGGCGATGGCAACCCAACGGCTGTATTCTTCCCAGGTTCAATTACATACCAAATTAATTCCTTCGATTTTCTTTCCCCATATCTGTACTTTTCTGAGCTGAAATTGCCATTTCAGATTCGATGCCGGGCGGCTTCTGGAGAGGTTGAGGGGCAAGAGACTAATGTTTGTTGGGGACTCTGTAAGCTTAGATCAGTTCCAGTCAATGGCATGCCTTCTCCATACAATCGCTCCAGACGCCTTCATTCCAAGCAGAAGTATGCTTACAACATTCAGATCTGCGGTAAGAAATATGCATCATGGAATTTGGTTTTTCTTATGCATTGTTTTTATATTAAAAAAAATTCTCTTTGCAGGAATATAATGCTTCAGTGGAGTTTTTCTGGGCTCCATTTTTGGTGCAGCTGGAGACTACTGAACAGGGGAAAAGAATTCTCCACGTAGATGGTATTGAAAAAATGGAATTCGGTGGAAGGGTGTTGATGTGCTCGTGTTCGAGTCGTCAAAGTGGTGGCCGGATCATTTAGGCCCACAGAGGTATTTAATCACTGAATTTATTGCTTTAGAATCATTTTCTGCTGCTGTAAATGTTGGAATTGCGCTATGAACAGATGGGACATAATCATGGAAGGCAGAAAGGAGTATACGAGCATGGATCCAATGGTGGCTTACAGGAAGGCATTGAGTACATTGGCAAAATGGATCTCGGAAAACATGGATCCCCAAAAATCTCGTGTCTTCTTTCGCAGCCCTTCACTGAGTCATTACAACAGATTCAACAGGTCCGTTCCATGCATTTCAATCCGAAGAAAAACTCAATTTTTAATTATTTTTTCTTTGGTGTTGAAATCCGTGACTGAAATGGGAAATGGGTCAGGTGCGAGAAAGAGACGGAGCCAGAGATTGAGAAGAACACGGCGACGTACAATCCTCCGATGCCTCCTCACGTGGGGATATTGAAGCAGGTTCTCCGTCGCACTACATTTCCTGTGGTGTTTCTTGACATTACGCGCTCCACAGTGTCTCGGCAAGATGGAATTAAGTCGGTGTATGGAAGTGGTGATTTAAGAGGAGATTG
The DNA here is from genome assembly GCA_018340775.1 of Taxus wallichiana var. yunnanensis. Taxonomy (NCBI): domain Eukaryota; kingdom Viridiplantae; phylum Streptophyta; class Pinopsida; order Cupressales; family Taxaceae; genus Taxus; species Taxus wallichiana. Next base: position 82,456,452 of record CM031241.1, on the reverse strand, counting down.
TACGCACTGGTGTTTGCCTGGCGTTCCTGACAACTGGAATGAACTTTTGTCCTCCTATCTTCTTTAGAGATGGTTTAGAGCGTGGTCCCATGCTGGGAAGCATTGCTTCTGATTTGCAGGAAACAGGTTTCCATGCTGAGAACTTGTTCATGTTCTTCTTTATGGCTGACAGAATTCTGAAATACTGAGCGCCAGATGTTTAGGAAGATATTTTTCAACCTCAGCAGAAACAAGAATTTATTTACACGTTCAAAAATTGTCTCTACATTTGCTGCTACTTGACTTTTTCTTTTACTTTTCATCATTGTTTTTTCCATTGTTCTGAGTAGCAATAACAGCCATCCTACTCTGCAATACCTGTTGAAAATAAATTCGTTTAAGCCCCTGAAAAAAATTAGCCCTCTACATGGAACCACGGCTCTAACCTGAAGTCTCATGGGAACTATACTATGGCAGCAAGTGCTGTTGAAAAAATTAGAGTATTAGTTCCATGTTTTTAATTAATTTCTTCAATAATACATGTTGTGATATTATAGGAGCCATTGCAGTTTATGGTGATTTATTGATTTATATTTCCCTCTAAAATCACTAAAAATTATTGACAGGAATGCATGTTGTGTTCCACATAAACAAAAATCAGCTTAAAAAGTAAGGGAAACTCCAGACCCCATCTCCAACCACCTCTTAAGTTTAGGATACAAAAAGTAAAATTCCTATTTTTAGACCTAGATTCTATTATTTCATGCAATTGCCTTCAAAAAGAATCATGTAGCCTTTTGTGACAAAAAAATAGGTGTTGAAGTCCTCTCCATAAAACCATGCTCTTATTTTAGGATGCAGCTCTAAAGAGAGGTACATTAGCATGGAAGATTTTTTTTTTTTTGTTATAGAGAAAAAGTGAATGTTTCATTATTTTATAATAGAAACCCTCAATTTTTTTAAGTTTATTATAGCTAATAGTGAAAATTTCTCATTGTTGAGTAAGATTTTTTTGTTTATACAATATTGTAGCATGTAAACTTTGTATTTTAATTTGCTCTAGGATTCTATATTCTATAATCTTTTATCTAAATTCTGTGAAATTATAACCTTTTGAAAAAAATATATAATTCATAACACCATTCATATTTCATAAGTATGCCATGAAAAATTGTAAGTGCCTTACCAAGCATTCCAATTTGATATTTTGGTATGGACTTACATTTACAAATTAATTAACCTCCATAAAACTAGTATCTATATTTATGTGAATATAATTAAACTTAAAATTAAATATACAATTTATGGTAATTCCCTCAATGATTCTTTTCTATACTCTTTCTAATTTATTCCTTTTATTTTCCATCTATTCTCATAATAGGAGAATTTGGCAAATTTATGTATTTGAGAGCTATTATATATATTTTAATTAATATAACTAGCTCGAAGTGTATAGTAAAATGTCAAATTTCATATAAAGTATAATACAAAAAAATTTACGCTACTATTTTTTTTTAAAGATTAAAGCTTTAGGCTTTGCTGAAATATTCCTTGTCATATATCTCTGCAAACTAGTTGTTTATCGTCAATTTTAATGTGGGGTAGCCATGTTAATCATTATTGAGGGCAGTGTGTGTAATTGTTGTCTCTCGCTTTCACCAAATTTTTCGAGATTTCGTACAAATTATTAAAGATGAGGCGCACTATTGTTTTTTATTGTGTTGGTTTTTATTAAATTCAGAAAGAGCTCATGGATGCGTTTCGAAAAACAAAAAGGAGTGGTCCGAAGAGGATTAAGCCTTAGGTAAATTAGGCAGATTGCCTAAGGCGCCAAAAGCACCCAATTTAAAAATTTCCTTTTTGTCTATTAATTTTAGAACGTAACTTTAAAATAATTTAGTTGAAGACTTAATATTGATCAACCCATTTATAGATATTATTGTATAGCAACATAAATTTCACGCATCACTGAGAAAAAAGTTTTGTAATATTTTTTCAAGTAAAAGAAAATATCACATATTTACAAGCATATATGATTTTTTTGGTATTGTTACACATTCTCTGATATAGCTCTAGATTATATAGGTGTGTACTTTGTTTTAGAAAAAGGTTAATGTATTTTTTATAATGTTGCTGGTGTATCTAGTAGAGGTGAGTATAATTAAAGGAAACAATTATTTAATTTTCTATTCTTAATTTTGTGGGGAAATTTTCTATTATTTTTTTATGGAGGAATTTGTAGGCCTAGTCCAAATACGACTCTTCACAAAACCATGGAGCTACATAAATGTTTGTGGTTTTTTAGAAAAATGGTGCTTTATTTCGGGATAGAGTTCATGTCACCTACTTGATAAGGCTAAATTAGACTTGTAAGAAGCCTTGTATAAAATATTGTATTTTTGCATTCCTCGAGCATCTCCTACAATTAAATTTTTCCATCCACAAGATGATATTTTCATCCTTCCGTGATAATTTAATAATTTTTTTTTTTATTATGACCATGATGTAAATTTAAAAATACAAAAATATAGACATATTTTATTTATTCACTTTATGGAAAAAAATATTAAATAATTTTTTGAGGAGGGTGCCCACTCAAACTATTGCCTAGGTGCTCCTGACCTTTAAGTCGGCCACAGGTCCGAACAAAATGGGTAGTTGGGAAGTAATTGTCTGTAGCATGTCAGTAAGCCCCTCATTATGGTAAACTCGTTTTCCATGTTAAATAATGCAATACATTCACACCATTAAGTAAATGTTGTGTAAAACTAAAATGTTAGAAAATTAATTTAAGTTTTTTATTTAACTAGCATTCAAATGTGAAATGTATACGATGTGAACGTCGAAGGGGATACATCGAGATATTGGGAAATGAAATGACATCAAAAGAATAGGGTCCATAAAGAAGGGTTTGAGGGAGGAGAGGTTGATGATCAGGAGAAATGGTTGGCAAAACAAAGGGAAACTCCTTTTCTAACAACCACTTTCCATTTTTTTCAATCGCGAGGAAGTGAAAGGGGTTATGGTTTGCAAGGCAACATATTTTGGAGATATTATTGAAGGTAAGGAGTAGTTAATGAATATTGCCCATGTGAATAGCTATTTATAATTTCAGTTCTTTTGTGTTTTGGGTATTAAAATGATTATCATGGTAATGAATAATTTGTGGTCCATGTTATCATTTCCATGTCACATACAATTTGCACAAGAGTGTGATTTGCAGTCAAAGGGGTCAAAATGAAAAATGTAGAAATTCCAACAAGATTGAGGTTTGAAATCCAATCTTAATTTAGACATAAAGAGGGGTCATTCATTAAATGCCATTAATTTTTCTATAAATTATAGGTGCCAACAATTGACCCTTACACAACAGAAAGAAATGGAAAATTTATAGAAAAATAAAGAAAAAGGGATTTGATTTTTTTCATGCGATGCCAACATGATTTTCAATTGGACGACATTTAATTTGTTAGGTGAGACAAAATCATGAAGGAAAGTAGGAAAGAAAATGGGGGACTTCAAGGTGGGAATTTAATATGTACATGTCCCACACCTATTACATGGCTCAAATTATACCTAGCCAAATAATATCTTCTATTTGTGCTCTATTTTATTGGCTCGACCTCGTTAACATTATTAACATGAGTGCAATTTGAGCTAAAAGGGAAATAAAAGGAAAAATTCAATAGGTTTGAGGTTTGAAACCCAACCACAATGTTGGCTTCTAGAAGCACTATGTAGCGGTCCTTTTCACTTTTAAGCTAGATTAATTACAAAAAAACAAGAGATGCATGAATAATCAAGGATAATTGAACCCCTCAACATGTAGGAGTAAGAGCACTAAGTAGATTTTATATGCCAATTGAAAGATTTAAAATTAGATTCCATATAATTTATTGCATTATTTAGTGTAAATTGCTCGTCGATTTACAATGAGGGACTTTGACTAATAAAACCTTCACAATGTAAAGTATTATTTATGGCTCGGGTATACATATGTCTCACAAGTTTAAGCAAGAGAGGTGGGTAAAACTTGTACTATTTTTTTTTTGCTTGGAAAAATTAGCAAACCAAAATTTTATGATCTAGCAAAAGAAACAAATTAAAATTCTTGGCTCGAGAGAAAGGCCTAAGAGACAGGTGCATGACGGAGTAAGGACCATCCACATGACATTTTGATGTGTAGCAAGGCAGGGGTAGGGTAGGGCGGTGGTCAGCAGAGAATGTGTGATGGCTCCTCTGCATTATCTGATGCCGAAACTAACTCTTGATAACACACATTCTACAATGTCATAATACATGTTGATGTTATGTTGCTTTTTCATGACTCATACTCATGCACTATTATTTTCTTTCAAAATGAAAAACAACCATATTATGGTTGTGGTCATGTAGCTTTGTGAGAAAGACAAACATTTACCTCCCTATGTGTACTTTGTATTCTATTACTTGTGATAATGAAGTCTCCTATTGCAAGTTTATTTTGTAAACACTACTTGGGAAGGATTTTCTTGAATGTGGGGTTGTCTCATAAGATTTTTGGGACTGGCATTGTGCCATGGTTTAGACTTATCATTCTAATCGCTATTGTAATTGCCTAAATATCTGGGAAACTTTTTGATACTCTTCCATCAATAATTTATGCTTTTAGAACACGAGCTACATGGGGAAAATATTGCTAGATTTGTAGGTAATGAATGATCACAACTAGATGTGAATAGCAATCATGCTTAATCTTGAATTACCTAGGAATCATAAAGCGTAGGTTACCATATGATATAAGAAAGGATGAATTAGATGAAAGGATGCTTTGATACATACTTGGCATTGAAGGATTATATAGAAATACAACCACGCTATAGGGTTTCACAAAAACGTGTTTTCTTGACCTATCTAGGCAGATAATGGTGTGTAAATAGTTATAAAGTTATGCCTAAAGGTATAGAGTGCGAAGGAGAAAAAGAAGATAAAAGGAAGGATCACATAATGGTTAAGACTATGAGAGAGGTACATGGATTATTTAAAGAAGGAACATAAGCCCAAAGATAATGCATAATAGAAGTGAACTGAGTCATTGTAAAGGAGTGTGATGAAAGAGTGCATGAAAGAATGGTTAGTTGGTGGACAAGAGAGGGATGTCGAAGGTGTCTAACATGGATGTTGATAAAATTAAATTATTACATGAGCCTAACGACTAAATGACATGGAACAAGAACAGTGTAGTAGGTCATAACATTAATGGATCTCAAATTAAAAATTAAATTAGAGCAAGATAAAATGGAAGAATCTAGAAGAATAAAACCCACTCAAGTACAAATTCAAACAAGGAGAGAGAGGTGGGAAAGAGCAGAGTGTGCATATATATATAAGGAGGATGAATTCACCATTTTATGACTAGTATGGCTGAGATATGAGGTTGTTGAATGTGCTTGTAATCACAAACTCTAGTCTATGTTAGTTCCATAGGTGAACACCATAGAAGTTTGTATAATCTCTAAGAGATTAGTTACTTTTAGATGACATACATGCCATTGAAGAAATAGATGAAATGTTATTAACAATTTTCATCATGTTGTGTGACTCGTACGCATGTGAGGAGTACCTATCCATCATCAAGTGGTATCAAATTTGGTTTTGTTCTGTGGGAAAGTGAGGAAGTGAAATAGCTGACACAATTTCAAATGCGAGGCATTTAACTAAAGTTTATGTGATCCACTGTGAGGAAGGTGGGTAGAGAATGCAAAAATATAATATAGTGCAACGGTTAGAGGAAAGAATGTGTCATCCATAAAATGTGAAGAATATCAAACAATGATGAGAATGTGTGAGGAGATAATGAGAGAGTTTAAAGGTGTAAGGGCCGGACTAGATGAGGAATACCGTTTAAGAGGTCTTGAAACTTGTGGTGACAATGAGCAAGAAGAGATGGTATGCAATAAATATGCACAAGGTATCCATGAAGGAACCAAAGGAGATTTGAAGACACGTGAATGTGAGGTGTATTTAGAGAGAACCAATAGTGTGTAAAAGGAGATAAGACACAATGGAGAGTCAACAAAACAACAAGACATATTGTATGGAGGTTACACAAGTAGTGCACAAGAGAAGAGAATACTTGGAGGGGGAGTCACTTAGCGGGAAGATACCAATGCACAACATTCGAGCATGTTGTTATGTATGTTAGGAGAGAGTGAATCATGCAATCGAGTGTACCACGGTGCAACAATGAGATGGAATAGGTAGCAGAAGTTGTTTCATAGTAAGTAAATCAAAATTTAGGTTAGGTACAACAAGAAAAGGAGCACCAATGAGAGGGCTAAGTGATAAATATATAAAAATAAGATTTGTGGGAGAATAGGAAAAAATATTCCACAAAATGTGCAAGACCAAGGGAAATTGTTTCCTGGTAGTGGTCAAAAGAGGAAGTGCAAACAATATCCTTGCAGAGGAACCGGTGTAGAGTTGGGGTTGGAAGAAAGGAGGCACCCCAAACCTTATAAAGTGATCTTAGGTAGTAAAACATCAAGAGGTCATTACACGAGAAATGTGAAGTGGATATGAAGATCAAGAGGTTCATCAATTGAGTGTTGTGTGACATCCTACTAATGAATGCATATCTTATCTTCTAGGTAGGCCATGATAGTAGGACTGGGAGACACTCTATGATGGGAGCGCAAACACATCAATGTTCATAATGATATGGAGATATTTCATCTATCTCGGGAGAGAAGAAGGTGCAGAGATAACCAAATCAACATGGCGGTGCTTGAGAGAAATGAAGTCCAAGTCAATGTGGAAGACTAACAAAGTGGTGCTTGGAATAATGTTGAAAGGGATAGCCCACAAGATGAGAAAAAGGTGAAATGAATAGATGGGATCACCCAAAGAGTACATGTAGAAGACAATAAAAGGAAAAGGGAAATGTAAGTGAGTGAATTTCATCCTATTGATGGTACTTGTAGATATTACACATAAACATGAATAAGGAGCCGAGAAAGAGATGGTCATGGGAGACTAAGTGCACATGGAAAAGAGTGACCTAATGTCACAATTGGAGCTCATCAAGAGGTAATGGTGAAAAGGGTGTGGATTCTAAAGTATAAACAAAGAGATTACACAACCGAATGGAGAAAAGTGCATAGCATGAGGAATCCTAGTCCAAGGACTAGAGTGTGTAGATGATTATGTAATAAGAAAAACTCCAAGAAAAACAGGTTGAGAAGCATGAAGATATGGATGTGTGCAACAATGGGATAACCATTGTCGAGAAAGTAAAGGAGATGATAAAGTAAGTTTCCCCAAAGGTAATGAATGTAACTTAAACCACATAAATGGTATCTGAGGGTGCATGAAAATAAGCACACCCAAAGAGGAAGAGGAATGTGAAGGTCTCAAAGGAGTGGAGCATGTAGAGGAACACATGAAGTAAGAAGAGTGCAACTAAGAGGAGCAATTACATGTGGAAGGAGACATTTCCTTGAAATAAATTTAGGAGTAGATAGAGAAGACTACAAAAGTGTGTAGTATATGAGGCATATATGAGAAGGAGGGCATGAATAAGGAAAAACACAATGGTACCGCAAATACAAGTTATGGAAGAATGAAAAATTTTCACCGTAGGAAACCGAGAAAGGAGGGGATTACTATGTAAAGGATCTAGAAGTTTTATATAATGAAGAAAGCGCAATAGAGGAGAAGAAAGAGAAGAAAAGTGGTGGGGATAAACTAGCACAACAAAAGGGAATGCGGAAGTGGTCCGTAACCACCACAAGAGATTGTGTGGAAAAGATGAAGCACAACCAAAAGAAAAGGAATAAATAGAAGTGTGAAATGGTGAAGGAGCACTAGCAAAGAAGACATGGAAGAGTAACCATGGAGAGAAATAAGGTTTGTAAAAAGAGGAAAAGGCCCATTAGTTCACATGAAAGAAACATGTGGCCTATGAGAGGTCAAGAAGAGAAGTGAAGGATAACCCACTAAGAAAGTAATGGGTTTAAGTGAAAGGACTATGTAGAGTAAGTGTTTGAGAATATAGTGTTGGCGTTAGCACATCGTTTGTACGAGATAATATATCAGATCTAAGCATACATGCAATAAAAGTGGATATTCTACCAAAAGAAATATATAAAACAAGAGATATAAATCAACACTAGATTTAACGTGGTTCACCCAATATGGGTTACGTCCCACCAAGAAACAGCCAATCTATTATTGAAAGCTTTACAAGATATACAAAGAAGATGAACAAACTTCCACACTTCTCACAATGTACAAGTACTTTCTTTCTCTCAAGCTTCTCCTTCTAAGAAAAACTCTTCTCGCAATTATTTTCACAATAATCATTTACTCTCTCTTCTAACCCTAGCTTTCTAGCTTATAAATACCTTATACAAACTTAGAGCACTTAGCCATGCAATTACAATCAAAAGATATACTTTAATACAATAATTAGATCTAATTCTCATGAGTTAAATAAAACACTCACGCCAAGTAACCAATTCCAAAGTTAGCCCTAATTGATGATGGTTCCTCCTTGCTTAACCGATGTGGGTCATAGGTGACTGATGTCATCCCTAATCGATGTCGGTTACTCTATTTTCCAACAAGTTGATAAAGCATGCTAAACTGAAGTAATTGAGTTCCACATCTCAACAATCTCCCACTTGGAAATAAATTATTGCACTATACGTGTATAACATCATTCTTGAATCCTTTCCTTATCTTTGTTTCTTCCTCTTCGGTCTCGAACTCGAATACCAACGAAGTGGAGTGTAGCTCCAACTTCTCTTTTTCTAATGGCTTCATTAGCATATCCGCAGAGGTTTTGACTCATATGGATCAAGTCTCCGTTTGGCTTGTCCATCCTCCAATACCTACCATATGAAGTGATATCTCAATTGAATGTGTTTCGCTCTAGAATAAAATGTTGAGTTAGTTTCCAAATGAATTACACTTTGACTATCACTCGAATAATTTGCAATCATCTTGTTGCTTTCCCAAATATTCCATGAACCTCGTTTATCCATATCATCTCTTTGCTAGCCTTTGTAGCTACAACATACTATGCCTCTATAGTAGAAAAATCATAACCTTCTGCAATCTTGATATCTAACTAGTTGTCGTCCCAACTACTAAGAAAATATATCTAGTAGTGTGCCTTCTACGATCCGGATCTCCACCATATCTAAATCCAAATAGCCACATAAAGAAATATTTGAACCTCCATAAAGCATAACCGCATGTTATATGTCCCTCTCAAATACCCGAGTATCCATTGAACAACTTTCCAATGGTCTTTATCCGGATTGGCCATAAATCTACTCACAACTCCCACTTCCTGTAATGTCCGGTCCGATACAAACTATAACATACATGAGACTCTTAACTACTTTGAAGCATATGGTACTTGTGTCATGTATTTGACCTCCTTATGTGATAAAAGACACCTTGTATTTGCACAATTTGAAGTGTCCACCATTGGTGTACTTAGAGGTTTTGAATTCTATATTTCAAACCTTTCTAACACCTTGTAGATATAATCCTCTTGAGACAAATAAAATTTCTTGTTCTTCATGTCTCTGCGTATTTGCATGTCGAGGATTCTTTTTGCCACTCCTAAATCCTTCATAACAAATGTGTGAGATAGATTTCCTTAAGTTCACCAATGTCCCGCATACTTGGATCCTACAATTAAAATATCATCCACATAAAATAAGAAAATAATATAGCTTACATTTGAAAGCTTCTTGAAATAAACACAATGGTAAGATTCACATCTCAATTAACCATGCTCATGCATGAAACTATCAAACCTCATGTACCATTGCCTTGAGCTTGTTTGAGCCCATATAGGCTCTTTTTCTCAACCTCGCACATTAATTTATATTTACCCTTGACTTCATACGCAAGCAAATGTTGCATATAAATCTCTTCATTCAAATCACCATGAAGGAAAGTTGTCTTCATATCTAATTTCTCTAAATAAAAATCATGTACAACAACTATACTCAATATAGTATGTATGGAAGTAATTTTAACAATAGGAGAAAATATTTCACCAAATTCAATACCTACTTTACTGTGCAAAATCCTTTTAGTACAAGCCTTTCCTTGTACCTTTTATGTCCACCCTCTTCTTCCTTTATCATGTAAACCTATTTTTTTGGCAATGTCCTCTTACCTAGTGGCAACTTAACCAAATCCCAAGTCTTCTTTTATTCCAAGGAGTCCATCTCCTCATCCATGGCATGCTCCCACCGCACGTGGGTTTTATCCTACATTGCGTCTTCAAAACTCTATTGTTCACTATTATTAATCAATAATAAATAAGATAGAGAAGGTGTAAATTTTTCTTGAGGTTTACTTACCCTTTGTGACCTTCTCACAAGAGTTTGGGATACTAGAGGCTCATTGTGGACCTCCTAAACATTTGTTTCAATTCCGATGTGACCGACGTTAGTCACCCGTAGTTGACGCGTCAATTCCGCTAACTAATGCTGATTTTTCTCTCCTATAACCATTATCAATTCAAGTGACCAATGTTGGTCGAAGGGTCAACCAATACCTAATGCATTCTTGTGTAACCCAGAGAGTATGAGTTTTAAATTTGAGAGTTCATTTTCATTCATGAACTTCACAACCGTTCATCCTTGGGTATAAAAATTGATCCTTATACATTCTCTTTTCATTCCATTCAATGTAACGAATCCTAACAATTTAAAATTCTCTAAATCCCAAAAACGAATCCAAAATCACCAGATCCATAACTAATGAAAGTGCATCTCTTGGATTTTGCTTGCAATTTTTTTCTATTTTCCTTATCAATATGCACAAAAGCTTCAACCAAAAAATTTAAGAAAATAAATATCTACCTCTTTTCTAGTCCAAGCTTCCTCTGGTATTCCTCCATCTAGTGAACTTGAAGGCTCATGGTTAATCAAATAAACCGTCAGTTGTATCAACTTCTTCTACCCAAAACTACAAGGGTAATCCAACATGTAACCTCATACTTCTAAGCATGTTCTATGATTGTCCTGTTCATTATTTCTGCAACACCATTCTCTTGTGGTGTTCTTGAACCGTCATTTCTCTATGTATTCTATTCACTTAACAATAATAGTTGAAAACCTTGTTACAATATTCACCACCAGCAGATCCCGAAATCAGTCCCGAATAAATTCGAAAAGATCGTCCGATCCTTTTTATGGCAGGGGAATAACGAAGACAAAAAAATTCACCAGGTTAATTGGGAAACTGTCAAACTCCTAAACCATTAGGCATCTTGGGAATCATAGACCTTGCTCTTCAAAACTCTACTCTAGGTGCAAAACTGGTTTGGAACTTTTTATCGGATGCCAAGAGGTTGGTTTTTCAAGTGCTCTCCCATAAATATCTGGAGGATGGCCATCCTGAACTTTTTCTCTCTAGTACTAAACTCCCCAAAGGATCCCACATTTGGAACTTCATTTACAACAACATATTTCTTATCACACTCGCCTTGGCAGTAAACAATGACAGTTGACTGATTTTTCGAGAGGATGGCCGGAATGGACATCCACCTTTGAATCTTATTCCTAATCTCAATAGAATTATGAATGTTTCTAGGGCCTCCTGGGGAAACTCTGTTGTTGATTATGGTCACAGACATCATGATGGCTCGCCTTCTTGGCTTTGGAAGGATATCGCCACCCTGAGTGCTTCCCCTCTTGAGACCTCCTCTTTCTTGGAGGCTCTTTCATCTAGAACTGCTTCCCTCAAAGATTGTAAGGACTATTTAGTTTGGCTTGGAGCTTCTTCAGGTTCCTATTCTATGAAATATGGTTACACAAAGCTTATTTCCATGTCTGGCAAAGCTACTCCCTATTTCTATGGTTGTTGGAATCACTCCATCTTACCCAAAGTAGCATTGTTCGATGGCTTGTAATTAAAAGGAAAATCCTCACTCAGTTGCACAGAGATCTTGGGGATTTTCTCGGTCCATCTAAATGTGTTTTATGTGGGGAAGCTAAGGAGGATATTGATCATCTTCTCCTATTCTACTCTTTTGCTTTCGAGAGTTGAACTGGTTGTTAGCTAAGCTTAATTTAGCTTGGGCTCCATGTAACAATATCATTGACACTCTCCTTTCTTGGCCTAAGATGGGATAAGTGAGATCCCTCAGTTCTATTTGGGCCATCACTCCTTTCTTCCTAATTTGGCACATTTGGTGGGAGCGTAACTTGCATATTTTCCGTGAGTAGTCTTCTAAATTGTTGGCTTTTCTTATCAAATTAGAAGCAGCAATCTCTGAAAAAGTTAGTAAAAATAGCCATAATAATCCTCTTTTCTCCTCGTGTGATGTTGTCATCAAGAAATCTTGGCCCCTCATTAAAATCCCCAGCTCTGGTTCCATCGTCAAACGTGGCCTTTCCCAAGTGGAGAAATTTCTGAAAAGGAGTGTTAAATGGCGGCCTCCCCCTTTGGGCTCTTGGAAATTGAATTTCGATGGGGCCTCCAAGGGTAATCCTGGTAAATCAGGTGTCGGCTGCATCCTCAGAAGCGATAAAGGTTTCCTTATTTCAGTTGGCTCTTTCCCCCTTCGAGACTGTACGTGCAATATGGCCGAAGCTCAAGCACTCCTGGAAGGTGTTAAACTAGCCATCCACTCTGGTTGTGACTCACTTTTCATCGAAGGGGACTCCCAAATCATCATACAGGCCATTGCTAAAGGGTCGGCCCCCTCTTGGAAACTCAACCCATTCATTTCCAATATCCTCTTTTGGCTCAGAAACTTAGCAGTTGGCACATCACACATGTTTATCGAGAAGTTAAGTATGCATTGGATATTCTTTCCAACCAAGAAATTGATTATCCAGCCATCATTAAAATTTATAGTGACACGAGGTGTGGCGAGGGCTCCCTTCTATCATTTCACATGAGCAGTTTTCCTCCTTGCAGAAATGACGCACAACTCCCCCATGCAAGCATTTCCTTTTTAGTTGTGAGGTTCAGCTCCGTTCGGCATTATGGTCTCCTCATCCTCCGACTACTTTGCATTTTTGGCTTCCCTTTGTTTTTTATGGGATGTCGGTTTTCGGAAGAGGCCACAACTACATGCGATATTGATTAACACCGCCTTTCTGAAGTCTTTCGTTACTCATCCCACCTCGAAGATGAATCCATTGAAATGATTCTCAAGGACTCTTTCTTCTTCCGTTAGCATCGTGCCCTCACCAATTCTCAAGTATTTGCTTCCACCTTCGTGTCCTTTTGGTTCCTTCTTCATCCTGACCCAGTGGTGGTGGAATTTGTTGTAAAATATGAGATTTATTCGGCATTCATGAGTTGGCCTTCATGACGAATTGCGCTTGATTTTTCTCTCGCTGATCCTCTCCTGTGGGTGGAGGAAGTCAATAAACAGCTTTAGGGTCGAGCGGGGGTATTCAAAGGGCTATGCAGCCAATATCGTGACCTGCTCCACTATGCTCAAAATGTTCACTCCATGTTCGTTGTAAGAAAGCTTGATCACGGGTTGCTCCCTATGATCGATATTGATGTTGCTCGGTTTACGTGCACTCAGGGATTTATTGATGTTGCTCGGTGACGTGTTCGAGTCTTCTTCTTCGAAGTGAATATTCATGTGGGTACCCGGTACCATTAATCCTTTGGTTTGCCTTAGTTGGCTTTTTTATTCAATGTTCTTTGGTCTCTTCTCTTCTCTCCTATTCTTCCTCGTTGTCGATTTTTTCCGACATAGTTTCGTCTTTCTCCTTCCTCCTTCTTTCTTCCAATTGGTTATTTTCAGCCCCGCCTCCTCCCTTCTTCTTCTTCTTTTCTTTTCTACTCTTTGGTTGGTTTGAGGCCTCACCCTCCGGTTCATAGCTCTAGTCAAAAGTTTTTAATCATCAATATATATATTCACCACCATTGTTAGATCTAAGGCACTTTAACTTTGAATTTGATTCATTCTCAACAAAGTATTTCCATATTTTAAAAGTCTCAAAAACATTAGATTTATGTTTAATACAATAAACTCATACCTTTCTTGTAGCATCATCAATGAAAGTAACATAATACCGAGATCCTCCATGAAAATCTACATTGGATGATCCCCACACATCCGGGTGTACAGCTCCAATTTATGCTTCTTCGTAGTAACCCAACTTTGAGAAATCTCACTCTCTTTTACTTTCCAAAGACACAATGCTCACAAAAATCAAGATCTAAATCTTTCAAATCTGATAACTTACCCTAAACCTTTAAGATTTGCATTCCTTTTTTACTCATATGGCCCAACCGATTATACCACATGCATGCATCTCGAATCTAAAGTAGATAATACGTAAAATGAATCGAGTATATAGGTAGATAAATATAGCGTTCCTCCGATTTCTTTCCTCTTGCCACAACAAGGGAACCCTTGGTGACTTTCCAAGAGTCAATTGTGAATGTAACTATGTAACTAACTTCATGTAGTTGCCACTGAAAAATAAGATTCCTCTTGAGGCTTGGCACATGCCTCACATCTTTAATACCCATGTATTTCTATTTTGCAATTTTAGATAAATTTCCCTTTACCAATACTGCAAGGTTCATCATCACCCAAATAAATATGCCCAAAATTTCCCTAGACATAATTTCTGAAATAACCCTTATTTGGGGTTGCGTGGAAAGAATCTCCCTGAATCTAAAACCCATGATTCTATTCTATTATCCAAAGAAAGAATAAGAGAATCATTACCTCTCGCTACAATATTTGCCTCTTTATTCGCCTTTTTACCTTTGTCTAGATGTTGGTTCTCTTTATTGTTTGAACAACAATATTTCTTTGCATGTCCTTTCTTTCCACATTTCCAACAAGTAAATTCCCTTACCCGTGGATTTAGATCTTCCATCCCTTGATTTTGATTTCTCATTATTATTACTTTTGGATCTCTCCTTCTCGCCTCGCCTCTGCTTTCTACATTCAAATCATTCCCGATGATGATTCCTCTGTACATTTCTAGTGAATTTCTTCGATTAAGATTATACTAACCACATCATCAAACTTGAAAATATTATTATTAGATGTTGCATTACTAACAGTCATTACCAAGTTATCCCAACTACCGGAAGAAAAGAACCTAAGACTAAAAGTTCTTTCACTTCATCATCAAATGAAATATCAAATGATTTTAACTAATTTACAATAGATCAAAAATCATTCAAATGACTAGATGTAGATCCACCTTCATGCATCTTAGAACTAAATAGTTTCTTCATCAAATAAAATTTATTTGAAGCACTAGGTTTTTGATATAAATTATCAAGAGATTTCATTAACTCTACCGTAGATTTTGTTTCTATAATATTAGAAGCCACTGATGCTGTCAGGATCAATCTTATAGATCCCAAAGCCTTTATGTTAACAATCTTCCATTCTTCATCAATCATCTTCGTAGGTCTAGAATTTTCATCCAATGGTAAGTAAAAGTCTCTTTGATATAGATAATCCTCAATCTGCATCTTCCATAATTGACAATTTCGGTCATCAAACTTCTCTACCTTGTATTTTTTTCTTCTTCCATTAATGTAGCTCCCACTCAATTAAAATACTCTTTGTGAGTAAATCACAACTCACAAACCCTCAAACAAAGCTCGATGCTAGTTGTTGGGGTTAGCAAAAGTTTTCACAAATAATATATCGATCTAAGTATACATGCAAAAAATATAAAACAAGAGATATAAATCAACACCATATTTAATGTGGTTCACCCTATGTGGGTTACATATACCAAGAAACAAGCCAATATATTATCCAAAGATTTTACAAGATATACAATGAAGATTTACAATCTTCCACACCTCTCGATGTACACTACTTTCTTTCTTTCAAGCCTTCCTTCTTCTCCAAGAATTCTCTCTCTCATAACTATTTTCACAATAATCATCAATACTTACAATTTCTTAATTCTTACTTCTAAACCCTATCTTTCATGCTTATATTTGCATATACAAACTTAGGGCACTTAGCCATGCAATTATAATCAGTAGATCTGCTTTAATACTAAAATTAAATCTAATTCCCATGAGTTAAATAAAACACTCACGCACAGGTAACCGATGTCGGTTAGCCCTAACCGATGGTGGTTCCTCCTTTCCTAATCGATGTCGGTTCTATTGCAAGTTGATAAAGCATGCTAAACTAAAGTAATTGAGCTCCACGTCTCAACAAATAGAGTGTGTAGTAGTAGCCTACGAAAATGATATGGGTGTAAAGAGTGAAAATATGGAGAGGAAGAAGTGTGCAAAGACAAGTTGCACAAATAAAATTCACAATGAAAGGGAGATATGAGAGCTCGAGAAGAATAAAATCCCAAGGGAGAGATGTGTGAATATAATGGATGTAAAAAAAAGGGAGGCTCGAGAGATAAAGTGGGAAAGAAAGAAGAAAATAATTGAATTCTTTTTTAATGGAGGTGGATGGACAAGAGGCGAGCATATACTCACACAAGGGAGAGTTAGAGGAAAGTGTAGACTCGTAAAGCGAGGAAGGATTAAGGGAGAATTCTTAGAAGGGGGTGGTTTAAGGTGAGGGGTAACTCATGAAGGATCAAGAAGAGAGATTCATTTGGATGAGGAGGTCAGGATATGGTGGGAAGAAGCTCACAAGAGTGAATTGCAGGGTAATGTAAAAAAGTCACAAAAAGGTGACGAGGGGAGTGGAAGATATTCTCAAAGAAGTGTTCAGGCCCAAGAACATGTTCATAGGATAAAGCAATCAAAATTATTTACATTAATAGTTCAAAGGGTGGTTTTACCACTCACATAGTCTAATTTAGGAGGACCTCAAGTTTTAAGTACTCGTGTTTGATGCGAAGCATCCAAGTTCCAATGCAATCCCGCATGATTTTGGTGAAGGACAATGCATGAAAATTTTGGAGGGCATGAAAGAAGGAAGTAAGAGCACAAGTAGAACATGAAAGACTTGTAGAGGAAAATAAGTGTGTGAAGAAATAAGGCATGGTGATTTGTGTAGGATTTTTGTATTAGTATGGATCTTGACCTAGCTTGGAAGACTGGAGATGTGCATATAGTTGTGAAGGAGTTATGCATAAATATATAGAGTTTATAGGGAGCGAGAGGAAGATAAAAGGAAGAACTACACAATGGATAAGACTCATTGAGAGATGTAAAAATATGTTTTAGAGAAGGCCCAAAGTGCATAGATAGTACAATGCACGACAAAAGTGAACTGATGCATGGTAAAGGAGTGTGAGGAAACAGTGTGTGTAGCGTAATGGTTAGTTAGAGACAAGATAGGGATATCATAAGTTGTTTGACATAGATGCCCATAAAATTCAACGATTAGAGGACCCCAATGACCGGATGGCATGGCACAAGAATGGATGCAATAGGTCAAATCATTAAAGGAGCTAAAATTTAAGTTTTAATTTGAGCGAGAGAATCTGAAGCATCTAGATGAAGTCATCACACACGAGGAATAATTCAAACAAGGATAGAGAAACAAGAAAGAGCAGAGCCCGCATGGCTATAAACGGAGGATGAATTCACCATTTTAGGGTTAGCATGGTGAGAGCCAAGGTTGTTGAATGTGCTTATAAGAAAAAGTCCAATTTAGTTTATGTCCATAGGTGAACATTGTAGAAGTCTATATAAGCTCTAAGAGAGTATTTGTTTTGTAAAGTTGTAAAGGCCATTGAAGAAATAGATGAAGCATTAACAATTTTCATCATGTTGCATGACTCTGTAGGTGTGTGAGGAGTACCTACCTGCTTACTTTACTACGTATATTAGCTTACTTTTTTATATGTCATTATCATACACACATGCTCATTCACCTCTTTGTTTAGTGTGATCACGATACATGAAATTTACACATGACATGGATGCTCTCCTTCTACCCCTCCTCTACTGGTCATCAAGGCGGCATATTTTACTACTTGATCATACACATTTTTGACATGTTGGTTATCATCCCGACATGCTAACAGTGTCTCATGTGCAGCAATTGGTTTTGCAGGATTCTATATATCCATGACTACTTGTATTTCTACTTGTTTGATTTGTTTTCTATTGTTTTCGGGATTTTCCCTTTGCTTGTGTGCACACTTGTCTACTATTTGTGGCCATGATGGCCTTGCATGTCTTGTGACATCATGAGTGATTTCCATTCTTTTTAACCTACTTTTTCTAGTATTCTTTTTTATTTCTTGTGTGTGTTACACTACTACCGTGCTTGATAGTTTTTCTATATTGTTTGTGTTTTTCATTGATTACATGCATGTGCTTGCAGACTAACACTTGTTTTGGCTAGCCATCCCCTTTTGTGCATGCCTTGGTTTCTACCAAGCACTTTCCCTTTTCCTCCACGAGGTGGTTGAGTTGGTTACAATGTTAGAGTGTGGTTGGTCCTCTTTTGGGGCCGCATTCTCCTTCCAGGGTCATCTCATGCACCCCGAAGAAGGGGGCATCATTATGGGTTTTTACTAATAGACGTATTTACACCAGCTTCAAACATAGTGAGTGAGTTCAAACCAGACCAAACTACATACACAGTGGACATAATAGGACATGGTGTCCATCATAAATTATGTGGAGCAAGCATTCTGTGCTCGGGGGTTATAGTGGGTGATCTCTCTACACTTCTCTTTCTAGTGACATCGGATCGCCGTAAAAACTAGTGCAAAGATAGAGATCTCTTCAAAAATTGAATTAGAAGTGGTTAGAGTAGGATGACATAGAGAATTTCCTCCCTACACTTCTTTAGCTAGGGTGGCGTGAGATCACCCAAAAACTCGTGATAGCTATAGGATATCCTTTTTCGCACCCTTTTTCTTGACATTGATCGTGTGCACATGTTCCACTTTTTCCATTTACACTTTCTATTCTAGCGTACTTTACATTCAATGTATTTTACATGCATTTTTACATACATACATATTTTACTACTTGAATGTTTTTTCCTTGCGAGTCCTTCATATGAGAAACAAGCACTCGAATTGGGAGTAACAATAATCACTAATAACGAAAATGACAACATACCGCTACATGAATTTTCCTTTACACCAGCAACTACACACATGCGTACCACCATAGATTCACTCTCATCACTTCTTAACATATTTTTATCTTTAGAATCCACACTCCACATCTTTTCTTTTTTTTCATTCCACACTTCTAGTTCATCAACACGTTCTCTTCTACACTCTTCACAGACATCAGGTACACTTCTCTATCTACATTATGTTACTAAGTTGTTCGCTCACCAAAATAAAGTGGGGTAAAAATTTAGAAAAAATCATGTAATTTTGACAATATTTAGCCTAGTCTTATACTACTATTTAAAAATTTCTCGAGTGTACAAAGTACCAATTAATCCCCCCCTTTTTCCATCTTTATTTTATATTTTGTTCTTTCTTTCCAAAGTGTCCTTTCTATTACCTATCTACCTATTTCACAAATTTCACGAGATTTAGTGCTAAATCTGGGTGCCCCAACCTATCTTTGGGGCACCCAGGGTCTAGTGCCTCGATCTATGCACAACCTCTCCCTTTTCTTTTTGGGTCAATTCTATCTTTTTTCATGTTTATATTTTCCTTAGTCAGCATTGTCAGGATTAATTGTGAAATCAAACTTGAGAGCCCTATAAATATAAAGCTTATTAGACCATAATGAGGGTCCTGGGTCTTCGCATCCTATCGCTACTATCATTCCATCTAGGGTTGCATCTACTACATCACTTGCATTCACATAGTTTCCATATATTTGAGCTAGAAGTCTTCATCACACACATTCTTAGAAGAGGGGGATTACATACACTTTATTCTATTATCTACATCTTCAATAGCTATCATAGCTCATTTACTTCATAAGGTGTGATCGGTACAAGAGCACCTAGGGCACCTAGGGCACAACATGCACACACTAACCTAAACTACATCCGTGTCTGAAATGTAGTGCAACTCCTAGCGAAAAGTCCATCGGTTTTACGGCTAAGATCAATCGACCCATTCTTATTCTTCATATGCAGGGCATCATCCAGCTTCATTCAATGAATCTAGTATGAAAAATAGATAGGGTTTCGATATCCTTGTGAAAATTTTAAATAGAGATCTTGAGCATTTATAATGTTCTAAGTGCCTAGAATCCAAAACAGGTGCCTAGTGTTCCCTAGCACACTTCCAGTGCATGTGTCACTTCAAACAATCTAGATCTTCCTTTACAGGCCCTTGAGCATTCGTCTACACTTTGCGAGTTCCAGCTTCAAGATCTGTGACAACTTTGTGATAGTCTGTCATGATCGCTAAGTTGTTTCTCCTTTTCCTCTTATAATTAGGGTTTTATTTCACTTAGAATAGCTTATTTACATTTATTACACACTTCTTTACCTTTTTTATTGTGTTTATACGCTTTTTAGTCCTCCTATTTAGATTAACTAGGCTTACAATATTCCCCTATATTTCTAATTTTAGTTAATCGCATAGCACAATATTTTGTAATAATATAGGGATAGAAATTGTGTGTCTTCTTTTCCTCTTTTTAATATAATTATATCAATATTTATATGTATTACATGAATAATAAATTATATATTATGAAAAATGACACTTATATTTCATGGGAAATTTATTTCATTCGTTTAAATTTTATTTTACCAACCAAATAAATAAATAAAACTATTGGTTCATCTTACCCATTCCTATTGTTCTATTTTTATACTTTAATTATATATAGAATAATTATCTCATATAGAAATGGGTTTTTAATATTTTGTCATTCGATTATAATTTTTAAAATAACTAATAAAATTTCAACAAAATACAAAGAGTGATTATGAAAACATCAATAGTTACATGTTTTGCATAGAACCTAGAGCACACATTACCATGTGTGCAAATGATGTCCATCTGAACATTAATGCAAAAAAATTGCATTCATTAACACTCCTACAATATGTCAAATTCAAGAACCCTTAATTTGGAATTATGTATGCCTTTCCTTATAATATTCTAATTCTTTAATCTTATTGATTTGGCACATTTCTGATGCTTTCCATGTTTATCTTAAAACAATTGAATTTTTTAACTTTATCTCTTGAAATTCTATGCATATCCTAATCTTTCAATTTATATGCTAAAGATATTGCCATATTTGATTGGGGCGAGTCATTTTGATATCACTTACAAAGTGGGATGGTTCGGATTGAGTTTTCATGGATGCTAAACATTTGACACTTTTCATTTTCTATGTATGGTTGTTTCAATTTATATAGCTCTCCTACATATACTTATCACTTTTCCAATGGTATATACATATAAAATTTTCTCCTTATAATATGCCAATGCTTCATCCACATCACCAAAACCCATCTGACATATCCCGCTTGTAATAAAATCCAACCATCAATTTTTCTCTTATCTCTCCCTATGAACACATGTAGATGCAAGATGTTTGAAGTTCCAAACCTTTCAATTATGCTTTGAAAGGTGTATATCAAGGAATGCAAACCCTTGGCTCTAACCATTAGAGTAATCCTTGAAACCACCTTTTGTTATACTTCTTTTCACATTCTCCTCTATAGAACCTTGTAAAGTGAATTACTTGTCCCTCTGTTGCACTTTTGGGTTTGCATTAGCATCATAGATTTTAATTACATTGATCTCAAAATTATCCATCCATTTCGATAGATATTGGATTTTCATTTAATTTTGGATCAACATTTTGTAGAAAAAAAAATCACACCATTTGGGTAATTATCTAGTCCAAATTGTGTAATGTTATTCATATGATTCATAAGTAAGAATTTATTACTACTCAACCCATGACTTTGGCCATATGCATTTTTTTTTGTTTCTAATTTTAGTATTGCACTCTTTCTAGATCATTTTTCATTTTCATACCTCAACATTTCTCATCCTAAAACCAACACCTAGTCAAAGACACCGCCAAGTCGTTCCCCGATCTCTTTTTAATTTTTCACATATTTTGGGTCCTTTCTAGCCATTTGAACATATTATATTTTTGGTAGTTAGCATTTTTGGGTTTAATTATGAAATTCAAGAAAGGAATCATATAAATATAAAGATATGTGATCCTAAGAAAGTACCAAGCACTAAGAATTAGTTATCACCACCTAAGGTTACATCCAAATGCTATTCAAGAGCATTCAAGCATCCATTTTGGCATCTATCCAATGGTAAGGGACTGCATTCTTACGTATACACATCATAGAAAGGGAATTTCATTCTATTCCATGCAGACATATATTTACATATTATACATCTAGTTATTTTCTTGCTATGAAGTGCGACACGCACAAGAGCAACCTATGGAATGATTCTCACACACACATACCTAGAACTAAATTGGGTCTAAATTTAGTGCAACGCTCAATCATAAGTTCAATCATTCAACAAATGAGGAAATTCTGACCCCTCATTTGCATTCTTTTCTTTTTGATATTTGATGGAATCTTGAGGTTTTTGTAGGTCAATATTTTATTGTAGGTTATCAGCGACATCAAAGATCATTGTGTGACATACAAGCAAAAAGAGACAAAGGAAAACGAACATCTCAAAACTATGTGAAGGAGGTTTCTAGGGTTTGAGAAAACACAGGCTCTTAGAGAAGGTCTCGTGGCACCCACGAGTGCCCCCGACCCATTCGAGGTGCCTTAGTCAAGAGAAAATCTTCATATTACACATTTTTATAAGGTTATGTGTGACACTTCTCTGTCTTTTCTTTATTGAGTCCATGTATAGTCCATATTTACTAGTTTAATTTTCTTTTACTAGGTCTATTTTATACTTAATTGTTTATTCATTTATTGCTACATTGCATTCAGATTAGGCATTTATATAATTCATATATTGTCTTAATAATTTTGGTGAACCCACATTCGAACACTCTTGGATCATCACTTTTTTCTCTCATGGCTCATTAAATTTCTCAAGCCTCCTTGCTTTAATTGCTTCAAATTCACCCATCTGTCAAGGTACTCTCCAAAAATCCTAGACACAATGTATCTTCCTATTAACATGTTACATGATCAAGTCAATGTTATATTTGATCGTCTTTCTAATATTCTCATTCCAATCAATCTATTTGTAATTTTATTTGATCTTTCAATTCTCTATTTCAAGATCGATTTAAAGTTATGGAATCCACTATTATATATCTTAAATCTAAAATTTATCTCCTCAAGGATACTTATCAATCTCATGCTAGTTCTTATTTTATGTCTCATTCTCATCATATGTCTTCTACATGTGCAAATATTAGTGAATCCCCAGTATTACTTCTCCCCGTGTCTTTAAAGTTAAATATCAATACTAAGCAACAAGATATTCTTCCTAATCTCCTCAATAATAAATTGATCAGCTTGTAATCTACTCATTGTTATCCTCCTTATAGGATTGCAAAATATCAAGGTCATCCATATTGTAATTATCATCAAATCAACGAACATAATGAAAATGATTGCTATGTTTTACAATGCTGAATAAAAAATCTTGAGCATCAAGGTTTTATCTCATTTAATGCACAACATTCTATTACATCATCCTCTCCAATTATTACATCTCAATGGGTTCCTAAATCTGATTCATCTATGTCTAATGAGCATCACGCCATCACTTATAATGGTCATTCTACAGAAATTCAATCACCGCCTAAAAAATTCCTATCAAAATCAATATAAGTCTACTTCTTCTCAATTCATATGTGAAATCACCAAGTCAAACTACGTAACCTCCTCTAAAAATCAGTCCACCTTCTTCTCCTCTCAATTATTCTACAATGTCATCAATACCACCAAAGCTACCACCATTCAAGATTCCTCCCCATCCTACTCCACTTCTATTTCTATTCATTTTATTAAAGCAACTACTCCTTCTACTAATGGTCGGGACAAATTTCCACCTCCACATGGGTCACCGCATGGTACTAATTTTTCTCAATCCTACCATTGTTTCGGATCTCTTTATCATCACACAAATAATTCTCTACCACAATGTCAAGGTACCTCTTGTGTAATTGCATATATCTCCATGATTTGCACACTTAGGGGCATCATGATTACTTCCCCCTTCCTAGCATCAATTGGTCACCATTTCTAATCACACGCTTTGTGCTTCATGTTTCATCTCTTTGAACATCATTACAAACCCTTTGATACACTTGTATCATCATTACCTGATGACACACTCTCATGCTTTGGTTCACACTTGAATGTTGAGGGAATCATATACACATGAACCTCACACACACTACACACTACACATCACCCACTACATGCTTCATACATCACATGATTATCACATATATTTCTCACATCATCTACTCTACGCATTCATGACATATATTTCTGACATCTACTTCTACACACCGCGGTCATTACCCTATAACACACTCTAGTTCCATGGTCCATACTTGACTGTTGAGGGTCTGCATCTAAAATGATCTCCCCACACTTATGCATTCAACCAAACACTCATTCAATCACTTGCTTATACTCTACGATTTTCACTTTAACAATCACATCTTTCTAGTACACATAATTCAAACCATTTCTCGATGACACACTCTTGTTTTATGGTTCATTCTTGACTGCTGAGGGGGCATGTATAAATTAACCTCATCTCATTCATACACATCCAAACTCATATCATACACAATTTTCATTCCATTCCATATACAATCCACAACATACTGCATATCTTGGTTGCACTTAGTCTTGATTACATTTACTTGTTACATGTACACTTTATTACACATGCTAGATAAATATCTTGTATGTCATTATCTTTTTCCATACACACATACATGTTCACTTACTTTCTAGTTGTGATTTTAAATTCTATAGATAGATATATGTAGCATGGATGTTTTGCACATACCTATTACCATTCCCACATCATCTGTTGGGGGCATTCACTTTAATACATTATAGGTGTTGTTATTTCATTTCTTATAAAACACTACTATTATATTATACAAAATTTCAAATACTTTGTATCTTCCTAACATGCTAATGTGTGCCTCATGTGCAGAATTTATCTTCCATGTTTTTATGTTACATTTATTTTCATTGCTTTTCATTATTCTCCACTCTTTGTGGGATTTTCCTTTTGTCTTGTATGCACACTTTTCTACTCTTTCCTCGTCAACCTTTATTTTCTTGCGACATCGTGAGTGATTTCCCATGTTTGAAACCCTATTTTCATAGTTAACATTGTCTTCTTGCGTCATCTTACACATTTTCTACTTTTTTGCTAGCTTACATTATACATGTGTGTTTTTCATGTTTGTAGTAACATTTGTCTCCTAGCCACTTTGTTTGTGTGTGCCTTGGTTTCCACCAAGAACACTCCCTCCCCATGTTGGGAAAAGTTTCAAGACAACAGTGATCGAGTCCTCATTTGGGCCACATAATCCTCGGTGATGTCACATGCACCCCAAACATGGGGTACATCATTTGAGTGAATTAGTCACCCCATAGATAAGTCTATAGTCATCACACAAAATAATTCAATACTGGTACAACACATTCATTAGTATCAAACATGGCTCGAAATCGGACTTGGGTCCTTACCACAACACGTGAAACTAGCGGCCGAACCCGAGCAAAGTAGTGATTGAGCACCCCTAAACCTTCATAAATCCCTATGACTAGGGGGTAGATGCACAACATATTTTAGTGCATTAAAATCTACAACACTTCACACCACATATTTAACGGGGAAAACAATCCTTAACACTCAACATACATACAAAATACATCATTTTCTTATTTCCACATTGGATCGGAATTGGTCGGATTGGATCGGGCTTTTACACACCATCTGCAATGGTGTTCTATACTTCAGAAGAATTTAAAGAATGGAGGATGACATCAAAATTTCCTCCATGCACTTCTTCTATGTCTTAGTGTGAGATCACTCGAAAAACTCGTAGTTAGAACAATTCAGCGTGATATTTCCCAAAACCTCACTCCTATACATCATTTACAAGACCCTTTCTACACTCTTTTCCACATCATAGATTGGGTGCACATGTTCCTTTTCATAGTTTTTCATTTTACATGCTTTTTACTCATATACATGCGTATTTGACTACTTGTTCATTCTTCTCTTTTGCAGGATCATCCTTATGGGAAGTGGTAGTTAACATCATCCTAGATCGACAACATCAATCACACCAACATCGACATCAAAAAAAGACACAACAATAACATCTACATGTGTTTCTACCATAGGGTCATTATCGTCATCACTTTTTGCACTTTCTCCTCTCTAGTTTCCACACTCCATATTTTTATCACTCCACACTTTTCCTTGTCTCTCGGTACTCTTTTTCAATTGATCTACATGGTTATCAGTATGGATCTCTATCTACTTTACATTATCAAGCATTCGCTCAACAACATAAAGTGGTAGAAAATGTAGACACAAAATCACACACTTTCTATTATTATCTAGTCATGATTACATAATACTATTCATATGATTCCTAAGTAAGAAAAGTACTAATTAACCGATGTCTTTGGCCATCTAAATTTTATTTCTATAGTTACTTTTATTCTTGCACTCTTTCTATCTTAGTCGACTCATGTACCTTTCTTTTGCATAAATTTTATAGAGAAGGCCTTGGGAAAATATGATCAACACACCATCTGACTCTCACGAGTTGTCACTTCCAGATCATGGAGATATTTCACAACAAGGCAAAGGTTACTAAAGACATTTGAGACCTGATTTATTACGCATACTTTAGTAAAGGATTTTGGTCTTGTGTGGGTATACAGAGAAAAAAGGGGTAGTATGGGTAGGATTGGTTGTTTTTAAATGAATTTTGGTGGGAGGGGAGACAAGATGGACTTGACTCACCAGATCCTTGAGAGCTTATGCAAAATGGAAAGATTCAATCAACAAAATGCCACAAAAAGTTAAATTGTTTCCTCAACTAGAATATGTGCTTCAATGGAGGCCCAGATCAACACTCTTTCACACAACCTGTGGGATTCTATCATGAAGGCTCAGTCCAGAGGACCCAATAAAGCACCAAGATTTAAACCAAGTCACACCTGAGGTACACCCAGAGGCTTACAGAGAATCTCTATCAACAAAAAATGAAAGAAAAGTGATTTTAAACCATTTATCCCATTCCCAGATGAAGGCTCTTCTGAGAAATGAAATTGTAGATGCCACTAAACTATCACAAGGACTGAGACCTATGTGATTGGACTATATTTTGGTACAAGATTGCAATAGAAACAAGAAAAACTACTCGTATGCATTCAAAAATGAAATAAATACACTTTACTCAAGATTGACACAGAATAACTCAAAGTTTGATCAAATTTATCAGCAAGGGAAAGTTTCCAGAACAATCTCAAAGCTTTTCAATGGTTGTACACTTGCAACCACCTTGACATGATCAAATTTGACACAAAGAGAGATATACAGGCTTCTCTAGATGGCTTCTCAAAATGGATGGGCTCTGTCAAGCTTTTTCTGCTGGAGAAAATCAGTCCTGATCTTTCCAAAAACTCCCAACCATTTACATGATGAATTCATGCCATTTATAGCATTTCCAATAGAGCCCCTTCCTCCCAAAAGAAAAAAAAACTTTAAATGCACCAGTGCTTGCCATGATTCTTTCATGATTCACAGAATCAGATCTCATAAAAAGTCTCCAGGTGCTCGAGGAAAATCTCTTCGATTTCTTCCCATTCAACTCCTTTCTCGGGAAAAACATGCCTCCATCCATTCACCAACCACTTCCACCCCATATCAATCAAATCTGGCCCCTTGCATGCTCAGGAGAAGAAAAAAATGGAAAACCAGATCGGGCTTGAGAGTCAAACTTTTAATGGTGAAAGACATCTCCAGATCTCTCCCACCAAACTCTAGATATCAAAATTAACTCACTCCTCTATTTGGCATGTAGAAAATAGCAAGAAATCATGAAGACTCACACTCCTAGGAGTTTTACAGAAAAAATGGGGAAAATCAGATTTAGACACTCAATAACCATTGATCTTTGATTTTGAATGTGGGTCATCCATGTGGAAGATGCAAAAATAGGCTCGGGGGCTTCCTTTGACCTTTTCTGACCCTTTTGAAAAAATGGAAAAATTTCCCATTTTTCCCCACCCTCCACTTCTGAAAATGGGCCTGACACATGTCTGAGGTGGGCCCAAAAAAACATGAGAGAAATTCTACCATTTGACTCTCTTTTGGAAAAAGGAAAATTTTCCAAGTTTTCCCCATAGCTCCACCCTTGAGAAATACTTTTGACACATGTCCCAATGTGGGTCCCAGTGGAACTATGCTTCCCCTTTTACTTTTAACTCTTTTTTTCTCAAAGGAAAATTTTCCAATTTTCCTCCAAAAGGTCCACACACCCCCATTGACCGGGGGGAAAAACATTGACTATTTCCCATCGGGCTCATGGGCCATTTTTGATATTTTAACCTTTATGAAGCAAAGAGGTGAAAAATTTTGAATTTCCTCCGATGGTCCACTCCCCCCCCTTATGACTTTTCAAATTGCCACGTGTCACCATGGCACACCTTGAGAGGTCCCAAAAAATTTGATACCTTGAATGAGCGTGGGCTCGCCACGTGTCTTACTCTAGAAAAATTTGTTTGAAGGCTTGAAGCTCAGTGGAAGGTGCCACTTGTCAAGCTCCGAGGTAGTCTCCTTTTGGCCATTGAAAAGTCTAAGTAAAATGCAAAGTGAGCGGAGGCCTCCACGTGTCATCCTGGCACTTCTTTAAAATGAAACTCAAGGGCCGATCCCCAAACATGTGCGGTTCCTCCACGTGTCTCCATGGCACAACTTCAAGATGGTGCCCAAAGTGAGACCCTAAATGAGCGCAAGCTCACCACATGTCCTGTTCCAAAACTATATCCATTTGCATAAAAAAATTTCTAAGTCTGGGCCAAGCAGCGGAAAGCCTCCACGTGTCCTCCTCAGTGCTACTCCAAGGCAAAAGCCCAAAAGTAGATCTTCAAATGAGCGTCATTCCTCCACGTGTCTGGACTTCCCAAAAACCTTTTGAAATTTTCTAAGTATGGGAAACCCAGAGGAAGCCTCCACGTGTCTCTTTCTTTCCAACCCTCCACGTGTCCTCCCGGTGCTACTTCAAAGCCAAACCAAAAATTGATTCTCAAATGAGCGTCATTCCTCCACGTGGACACATTTTAAAAATTGAGGCTTTTTATAGAATTTTTGAAGTATTAAGTTGATCCGCATCCAACCAAGAGGTGCCACATTTCCTGTCGACTGAATGATGCAAATTTGACCGGGAGAAATGCCCCATCAAACCATAAAACAGAGAAACATCCATTCGAGCCAGAAAATGAGGTTTTCTTCAAGGACAAAGAATTTAGACTATTGCAAGGCTCAAACACGATCCTTAGGGACACATCAACTCATTTCTCTTTGAGTATTTAGGGAAAAAATGGCAGGGACAACAAATCTTGACTATGGAAAATGGAGGAAATGGGAAAACATGAGTTTTGAAGGAACAGAGCATGGGAGACTCAAAATACAGAGCTTTTCCAGAGGAACAAAGGAACCATGAGACAAATACGGACCCACACATGATCTTTGACCCAGGAGCAGATTAAAATGGCAATAAGACCAACCCAAACACAATACGGGGAAGGATAAAATGACAGAGGCCATGAATGAATAATTTTTCAAAGGCACAAATGGGGTGAGACAATTTTGAGCACCAACATTGGCTCTCGACTCGGGGATGGGCACTCCCTGCAGTGCCACAAGAACAATAGTAGACCAAGTGCCAAAATATCCATTGGGTGATAGAGTCATCTTGTAGAGCAGAGAAATGAAGCCATCTCCAAAAAAAAACAAAAAGAAGCCAAAAAATAGGTCACCAGGACCAGAGAAAAAAAACAAAAAAAAAGGGATGCAAAAAACAAACTATACACTTTGTACAAGAGGTGTTTACCTTGATTTAGAGGAATCAATCCAAGAAATGCTTCAGATGCCTACCATTAACAGGAAGTTTGAGCAATTCACCATCTAGATCCTTCAAGAAGAAGGTGTGTTCACCAATTCTGATGTCAATGGAGTAAGGGCCCATCCACAATGAATCAAACTTGCCATGCTTGCCCTTATCCTCATGCCTGCTATCCCATAATAGCACAAGATCTCCAATATTGAAGGCTCTAGGAGTGACCTTCTTGTCAAATAGTTTCTTTAGCTTTTCTCTAAACTTTATATGCCTCTGGTGAGATGCCCTCCTCTCTTCATCAAGCTCAACAATCTGGTTGATGCGGGCATCATGAGGACTCACTTCTTGATCTTCCAGTTGTTGAATGAACTGATATGAAGATAATTGCATATGCAGGGGCAGTAGGGCCTGAGTCCCATATACCAACTCAAATGGACTCTTTCCAGTGGCTCTTTTGATAGTGATCCTATCATCCCAGACAACAAACTTCAGTTGTTCACCCCATTTTCTCTTGTTCAACTCCAAGGTTCTTCTGATAATCTTTAGCAAATTCTTATTGTTGGACTCAGCTTGTCCATTTCCTTGGGGATTATAATTAGAGGCATATGTCAAATTGATCCCATATCCTTTACACATTTCCACCAGAGGTCTAGCCCTAAAACTCATGGCATTATCAGCTATGATTTTGACTGGTACTCCAAACCTACAAATAATATTGTTTAGCACAAAATCCATGACAACTTGGTGTGTAGCCTTCTTGGTGGGGATTGCTTCCACCCACTTGGTAAAGTAATCAGTGGCTACAAGAATCCACTTATGGCCAGCACTTGAAGGGTCTGAAATCTCACCAATGAAGTCCATTCCCCATTGCTTAAATGGGGCTTCAATTGATATAGAACTGCAAAGGTAGGGAGCCTGAAGCCTTCAGCCTTCCAGAGAAATGCTGGAAACTCTCACATCTTCTGACCAACATGGTTGCATCCTTGAAAAGAGTTGGCCACCAATAACCAGCCCTTAGGATCTTATGTGTTGTGACTCTTGCAGCAAAATTCCCCCCACAAACTCCTCCATGGAGATCAACAATTATTTTGGGGGCTTCATCTTCAGTGATGCATCTTAAGAGGACTCCCTCTGGTTCTTCCATGCCAACCCAAAATCAGTAATGACATATTTCTGGGAAGCCAACTTAAGAGCTCTTTTTCTAGTTCTTATTCAAATGCTCAGGGTAGTTTAAGTGTCTGAGATAGAACATCACATCCTTGTACCACTCAGAACTCATCAATCTTTCAAAAACAGCTTCCCTTTCTTCCTCAATCTCATTTACCTCAATGGTCTGCAAGTTTCTCTCAGCCATGAGCTTAGCTAACCCCAAACCTCTCACCAACTTCATGGTTTGGATGTCCATATCATACTCTTGCAATTTTTTCACCCATCTACATCTTTTACTTGAGACTTCCATCTCTGACAGATGTCTTTTACCATGGTATGGGGAACATAAGCAAAAAACTTTTGAACTTAAAATATAAGGCCTAAAAACCTTTGTTGCTTTGACCAAGGAAAATGCCTTCTTTTCCATGATGGTGTATTTCAGTTCTACTCCTTGCAAAGCCTTACTTGAAAAAGGCAATGGGCCTCTCATCCCCTTCATCATCCTTCTATAGTAGGAAAAAGCAATAGTGTTTTCTAAAAAAAAAAAACAACTGGAAAGGTTTCTTGTAATCTGGGGCTGCTAAAATAGGGGCATGCTTTAATGCCTCTTTGATTCCATTGAAATCTTGGATGGCAGCCTCTTCCCATTTGATGATCTGATCCTTCTTTAACATGGAAGTGATTGGGATAGTCAACTCAACAAAGTTTGATATAAACCTTCTAATGAAGTTTATCTTCCCAAAGAAGGACTGAATTCCTTTTTGGTTCTTGGAATTGGGACTTTGTTGATGGCCTCCACTCTTTCTGGATCAATCATCACTCCTTCTGTGACACAATGTGACCAAGAAATTTTTCCTTCTGCACTCCAAAATGGCATTTCTTTGGATTGAGTGAGATGCCATATTCCCTACATCTGATCAACATCTTCTCTAAGTGCAGCAAATGGTCACTTCTCCTTCTTGAAAACATTGTTACATCATCTTGGTAAACAACAATAAAGTCATTGATGTAACCAAAAAAAGCAACATCCATTGCTCTCTCTGAAAAGTGGCTCCAACATTCATCAGACCAAAGGGCATCCTAACATATACATATGTTCCCCATGGAGTAGTGAAGGTTGTCTTGATCCTTTCTGATTCTTTCACCATGACTTGATTATAACCAGAGAAGCCATCTAAAGTAGAAAGCAACTCAGAACCAGTCACCAACTACAGCATGTGCTCCATGTTAGGTAAAGGATAGTTGTCCTTCATTGAGGCCTTGTTTAGATTCCTGAAGTCCACACACAACCTGATGTCACCATTCTTCTTTCTTACTTGGCACTAGGTTGGCAACCCAAGAAGAATACCTTGTGGGCTGGATAATTCCTCCATCCCTTAGCTTCTTCAGCTCCTCTTGCATTTTGAGAGATAACAGAGGATTAATTGGCCTCTTCTTCTTCCTGAAGGGTTTTGCACTGGGCTCCAAGGGAATCTCATGCTTGGAATAGGTCTTCTCTATATGCTTTGAGCTCAGAATAGGTCCAAGCCATGCAATCTTGGTATTTCTTTAACAACTGGATGTATGACTACTTTTCATCTTTGCTGAGACTTGCTTGCCCAACCAAATCTTCCTTGGTTTCTCCTTCATGCCAAGGTCATGCTCCTCAACATCCCTCGAGGCTGCCATATGCCTATTAATAATGCAGTCAACATTATCAAAATTTGATTCAAGAGCAACCAGCCCTCTAGGAATGGTGTTGGTCTTTATTGGATGATGCCTTTGCCAAATAAGGTTTCCTTCCCCTCTGTTGTATAGACCATTGGCTCCCAATCAATGTTTTGATCAAAAAACTCTCCATCATTTTGTAGGAACCTTCTTGACCTGAGCCTCATCATCAAAAACCTACCAATGTTTTATATTGTCAGGGATAGAGGGTCTTGTCACTACCTCCACCTCATATTCACAATAAGGGGATGTTGCAGAACTATCAAACCGAGACCCCAACACTGCAAGCTTATCTTCCAAGTCATTGAACCTCTGTCATGATGCACAATGTTGAAGGAGTCAAACATCTCAATGAAGTCCCAAACTACATGCATGCTTGTACTATTTCAGTCATTGATTCTTTGTGGCATACAATTTTCTGACTTGCTTGACAACTAACTCTGAGTCTCCTTTGACAATGATGTCCCTGACACCATACTTCCAAGAAATTCTTAAACCTAACAACAATGCCTCATACTCAACAATGTTGTTAGTACACTCAAAGTTAAGCTTAAAGGAAAAAACAAACCTTTCCTGGCTTGGAGAAATTAGGACAACACCGACACCATTTCCAAATTTGGAGCAAGCTCCATCAAACAATAAAGTCCAAGGAGAGCCTTCCTACTCAAGACACTTAGACTCCTCAATCTTGTGCTCTTTTCCATCAAAAAATCCCACAAAGTTGTCAGCATCAACATTTGTATATAATACTTCATAGGACATTGTTGGGATCCTCAATAAGGTGCAACATTTTCTTCTCCCCATATAACCTGAACAAGGCTGCCCTCAACTAGGATGGTGGCATAAGACATGTCCATTTGGACACTACCACCAACACTTGCAGCCCATTTTCTTGACAATAACATACCCCACTTGGTTGGGCAATCAACTATGACAACATCAAGTTTAAATTTTTACCTAGGTAGGCTGCAAGCTGCACCACCAAACCCTTCACACATCCCACTACTGGCACCTCTCTAGAGTCCATGGTAGTGCACTTCCCATATGTTGTTGTTACCTTAATATTCAGCTCATTCATGACCTCCAAAGGCATGACATTGCATGATGCCCCTGAGTCAAACATGCAGTTATGGAGCAGCCTATCCTTGATGATCAAAGTAGTGAAGAATGGATCCACATTCAGCTGAGAGTCTACCAAAGATGTCCCCAAATAAACCTCAGGTGGTTCAGCTAGCTCTTTTGATGTTGATGGTGTCTCGAATCTTCAATGGCTAGAGGATTCTCCACAATGTTCACATTTCTTCCCAGGGCATCTCTCTTCATTCAATCCCAAGTATTCAAATGCTCTCTTTTTGTGCTCAGGAATCCTAAGCAACTCAACAATTGGGACAGAGACTTTGATTTGACTTAAAACTTGGGCAATGTCATATGGGACATTCTTGGGCAAGGCAATATTGGAAGGAAAGGCTAATACATTCATTGGGTGGCACAGATTCTTGATAGCTTGAGCATAAGGAGGGGTATGATTTTTTTTTGGAAATATGAGGGCTTTTGGCAGATGGATCTTTCCTAGGAGCCTCTTTAGGAATGTTAGAAAGTAAGGGAGCTTTTGGCTTGGCTTGAGGCCCTACCCCTTTGACAACCTTACTTCTTGTGTTATATTCCTTCTCTTGAGCCACAACAACATTCATTAATAATTTCTATCCTCCTCAGATGGGATTCCTCCATCATACTTTTTTATCATTAAAGCCCTTAAATATTCAAAGTCATTATTGGGAAATTCAAAATCTTGTACATTATCTACTTCTAAAGTATGAGAGGGAGGGAGAATATGTACTCTATGAATGCAGTCCCAAAAAGTGGCAGCAGTTCTAGCACTTATCACCTCAGTTGAGGTTGCCCTTTGTTGTGAGCTAGTGGAGCATCCCATCATGCAAACATCATCATCACTCTTATCATCATCTACATTTTTCTTCTTGTTGATCTTCTTCACAAGGAGCATGGGGCATGAAACATCTGTCACACCAATCAATGACTTTTGTCTCTTCCACCACAACAACTCTAGCAGCCAAAGGATCAGTACCATTCTACTTTCTCTACCTTGAGGCTGCCTATTCCCAAATCCAATAGCTCCTTTTCCTCTTGTCATCAATTCTTTGATGATTTGTAAATTTGTCTTGGCCTTGTTGCTTGTGTTGTCCTTGTGAACTCTTCCCAACTCCTTTCTCATCTCGGGCTAGCTTTGTAGGAGATCTCCTTGATAGCCCCTACCAAAGTTTTCACCACTTCTTCCAAATCAGCAGCCTTGCTTGTTTGGGGTTTTTAGGTTAACCAGCTTCACACCTTCCCTCTTTGGAGGTTTTCCTATTGCCTTGATATTATTCTCTATTTGTAGGGCCATAGTGAATGCTTGCCTCAAGTTGGTAGGGTTCTTGTCCCTCAAGTAGTAAGTACCTTTTTTTATCAAATGCATCAGTATATTTGATCAAACATGACTCATCACATGGCCTTATCCTAACAGGAAATCTCCTCAAGGTCTTATTGAACCTTGTATTGAAGTCATGTACTGACTCATTGGGATTCTTCTTGATGTTTTCAAATTCTGATAGAAGAAACCTAGGGTCAGTCCTATCACCATATTGTAATCTGAATGCATTGCTCATCTCATCCCAAGAGTCAATAGAGTTATCTGGAAATGCTTTGTACCAGTCCCTTGCATCATCCTCCTCTAGTGTGAAAAAACAATTTGATGTATACATCTTCATGTTCAATCTCAAAATCTTCCATCATATTGAGGAAGAGCTTTAGATGTTGGTCACCAGTTATGGCATTGTTTCCTTGGAACTTTGGAAGTTTGTTCCTTACATCTTGAGGCACTTGCATTTGGATAACCAACCATTCCCACAAAATTTATAGGTCCAAAGGTGTTTACAACAAATGGAGGTCTGGGTTGAGCCATATTGATTTGAGGAGGTGATCTTGGAGGGTGAAAAATTGATGAGGGGTAGAGGGTCCTTGGAACACAGGAGTGTAGTTTTCAAAATGGAGATCCCCAAAGGCCTTGCTTCTTGGAAATCCCTATCTACTTCAGAAAAGATAGGTGCAGAATGTGAAGAAAATATTTCAAAATCAAATGAAGGCCCTTCTCCAGTTGGAGAATTCAATTCCACAAAGAGGCTACCTGATTTAGAGTCACTTGAATGGAAGTCTTCAATGATAGGCCATTCACTTTCATCAATGGAGATCCCTCTTCTTGTCTTTGATCTCCCACAACTCTCTAGGATTTTCTTCCTTCTAATTTTTCTTTTCCTAGCTCTGAAAAATGTCCTAGTAGGATCCCTAGCAAAGAAAGATCTTCTTCCTTCCATCTTTGCAAATATTAGTAACAAATCTTACTTGACAGAGGTTTAAGACACTGGTCCTTATCAAAATCAAATCAATAGGGAGTCACCACTAAGGATTTTCACCTTAGTTGTGCAAATGCACTAAAATGATCTGTCAAGTGTCTGTCAGCACTAGAAACTAGAAATGAAAAAATATGACCTTTCTTTACCAAAATTTATCAATAAATACCATTGCAAAACTTGTGGAAATTAGAGAAGTTGCATAAAACTTTTGGAACCTCTGTGACTTTGAAACCTTTACAAACTTTTGAAAAATGATGATTTTTAAAATGATTTCTAGCACTTTAAGCATAAAAATGATGAAAATGTTTTAATCAATGATAATGAAATTTGAAAAAAATGTCCCAGAATACATTTGATGTTGGTGTTGTTGATGGGTCAAATAGATATGGATTCAAATATGTATGCACAAATTAAATTGAACTAATTTGAAATTTCTCCAAATTCAAATTCCCCCGAGAAAATGGTGCCACCATTTAGTGTTGGTACCCAAATTTGTTCTCCTTTTCAAACCAAGCAACAACATAGATTCAACAGGAGCTTAGAGGTAGATAGATCATAAATGTATGTCATTTTGTAGCCGGGAGAAATCTAGTTGTCCCTTTGTTACTTGGATTTGTGGAGAGATGGATAGCACCTCAAAAGGATGTGATCTTATCCTAACTATTTTAGGTTGTGCCTTTCAACCAAGGTAAGAGAACCTATTTTGTAACCTCTTGTTATTTGAAAGGAGATACATGTACCTTTCTTTTGCATAAATTTTATAGAGAAGGCCTTGGGAAAATATGATCAACACACCAAATCTGACTCTCACGAGTTGTCACTTCCAGATCATGGAGATATTTCACAACAAGGCAAAGGTTACTAAAGACATTTGAGACCTTGATTTTTTCTGCATACTTTAGTAAAAGGATTTTGGTCTTGTGTGGGTATACAGAGAAAAAAAAAGGGGTAGTATGGGTAGGATTAGTTGTTTTAAAATGAATTTTGGTGGGAGGGGAGACAGGATGGACTTGACTCACCAGATCCTTGAGAGCTTATGCAAAATGGAAAGATTCAATCAACAAAATGCCACAAAAAGTTAAATTGTTTCCTCAACTAGAATATGTGCTTCAATGGAGGCCCAGATCAGCACTCTTTCACACAACCTGTGGGATTATGTCATGAAGGCTCGAGTCAGAGGACCCAATAAAGCACCAAGATTTAAACCAAGTCATGCCTGAGGTACACCCAGAGGCTTACAGAGAATCTCTATCAACAAAATGAAAGAAAAGTGATTTTAAACCATTTATCCCATTCCCAGATGAAGGCTCTTCTGAGAAATGAAATTGTAGATGCCACTAAACTATCACAAGGACTGAGACCTATGT
Organism: Taxus wallichiana var. yunnanensis; assembly: GCA_018340775.1. Lineage (NCBI taxonomy): Eukaryota > Viridiplantae > Streptophyta > Pinopsida > Cupressales > Taxaceae > Taxus > Taxus wallichiana. The sequence goes on along the minus strand of CM031241.1, from coordinate 82,418,876 downwards.
GATTGGACTATATTTTGGTACAATATTGCAATAGAAACAAGAAAAACTACTACGTATGCATGCATTCAGAAATGAAATAAATACACTTTACTCAAGATTAACACAGAATAACTCAAAGTTTGATCAAATTTATCAACAAGGGAAAGTTTCCAGAACAATCTCAAAGCTTTTCAATGGTTGTACACTTGCAACCACCTTGACATGATCAAATTTGACACAAAGAGAGATATATAGGCTTCTCTAGAGATGCTTCTCAAAATGGATGGGCTCTGTCAGTTTTTTTCTTTGGAGAAAATCAGTCTGATCTTTCAAAAAAACTCTCCCAACCATTTGCACGATGAATTCATGCCCTTTATAACATTTCCAATAGAGCCCCTTCCTCCCAAAAGAAAAAAAATTTAAATGCACCAGTGCTTTCCATGATTCTTTCGTGATTCACAGAATCAGATCTATAAAAGTCTCCAGGTGCTCGAGGGAAAATCTCTTTGATTTCTTCCACATTCAACTCCTTTCTCGGGAAAAACATGCCTCCATCCATTCACCAACCACTTCCACCCCATATCAATCAAATCTGGCCCCTTGCATGCTCAGGAGAAGAAAAATGGAAAACCAGATCGGGCTTGAGAGTCAGAACTATTTTAATGGTGAAAGACATCTCCATATCTCTCCCACCAAACTCTAGATATCAAAATTAACTCACTCCTCTGTTTGGCATGTAGAAAATAAAAGAAATCATGAAGACTCACACTCCCAGAGTTTTTTACACAAAAAAATGGGGGAAAATCAGATTTAGACACTCAATCGACCATTGATCTTTGATTTTGAATGTGGGTCATCCACGTGGAAGATGCAAAAATAGGCTCGGGGGCTTCCTTTGACCTTTTCTGACCCTTTTGAAAAAATGGAAAAATTTCCCATTTTTCTCCACACCTCCGCTTCTAAAAATGGGCCCGACACGTGTCCTGAGGTGGGCCCCAAAAGAAACATGGAGAAATTCTACCATTTGACTCTCTTTTGGAAAAAGGAAAATTTTCCAAGTTTTCCCATAGCTCCACCCTTGAGAAATACTTTTGACACGTGTCCCAATGTGGGTCCCAGTGGAACTACACTTCCCCTTTTACTTTTAACTCTTTTTTCTCAAAAGGAAAATTTTCCAATTTTCCTCCACAAGTCCACACCTCCACCATTGACCGGGAAAACATTGACTATTTCCCATCGGGCTCATGCGGGCCATTTTTGCTATTTTAACCTTTATGAAGCAAAGAGGTGAAAAGTTTGAATTTCCTCCGATGGTCCACCTCCCCCCCCTATGACTTTTCAAATTTCCACGTGTCACCACGGCACACCTTGAGGTGGTCCCAAAAATTTGATACCTTGAATGAGCGTGGGCTCGCCACGTGTCCTGCTCTGGAAAAATTTGTTTGAAGGCTTGAAGCTCAGTGGAAGGCCACTGTCAAGCTCAGGCAGTCTCCTTTTGGCCATTGAAAATTCTAAGTAAAATGCAAAGTGAGCGGAGGCCTCCACGTGTCACCTGCACTTCTTTAAAATGAAACTCAAGGGCTGGTTCCCAAACATGCATGCGTTCCTCCACGTGTCTCCATGGTGCACCAACTTCAAGATGGTGCCAAAGCCCCAAAGTGAGACCCTAAATGAGCAAGCTCTTGCCATGTGTCCCTGTTCCACCAAACTATATCCATTTACATAAAAAATTTCTAAGTATGGGAAAGCAGCGGAAGCCTCCACGTGTCCTCCCGGTGCTACTCCAAGGCAAAGCCCAAAAGTAGATCTTCAAATGAGCGTCATTCCTCCACGTGTCCTGACTTCCCAAAAAAACTTTTGAAATTTTTCTAAGTATGGGAAACCCAAATGGAAGCCTCCACGTGTCTCTTTCCTGCCAACCCTCCACGTGTCCTCCTGGCATGCTACTTCAAAGCCAAACCAAAAAGTTGATTCTCAAACGAGCGTCGTTCCTCCACGTGGACACATTTTAAAGTTGAGGCTTTTTATATGAATTTTTAAGTATTAAGCTGATCCGCATCCAACCAAGAGGTGCCACATTTCCTTGTTGATTGAATGATGCAAATTTGACAGGAGAAACACCCTCAAAACCATAAAACACAGAGAAATGTCCATTCGAGCCAGAAAATGAGGTTTTCTTCAAGGACAAAGAATTTAGACTATTGCAAGGCTCAAACACGATCCTTAGGGACACATCAACTCATTTCTCCTCGAGTATTTAGGGAAAAAAAAGGGACAACAATCTTGACTGTGGAAAGTGGAGGAAAATGGAGAGAAATGGAAAATGTTTTCTTCAAAGGTGCGATAATAAAGGACCAAATTTTTCAAAGGCACAAATGGGCCTTTGGTTGATTTTTCACACCATACGGGGAAGGATAAAATGACATCTTCTACATCGTGAATGAATAATTCAATGTTCATCAGTTAGCACTTCAAAGATAGTCCAAATTTTATTGTGAAATACCTAAGTCATTTTTATCTTCTCTTGAAACTAGGGTTTCATATTTACTAGCTTAATTTACTTGAGTCTATTTTATACTTAATTATTTATTCATTTATTGCTATATTTCAATCAAATTAGGCATTTATATAATTCATACATTTTCTTAATCACATGCATCAGTATTTGCATTGTGGGCTCTACAATATTGGCATCATATTACTTCATAAATCCTATATTGATTGTTGTAATTCATATTGCCTTGCATTTAGCATCTCTTTGCACCAATAATGGGATCATGATGTTTGCATCAATATTGAGATGATAAAGTTGAGCAAAAATAACATAGATTAATTGGGAATGTTTGATCTAATTTATAGGATACGTGTGTGGGAACGAGAAATCAAATTTTAAGGATAGAGCGATTTTGTACTCCATAACATAATAAATCATATGGAGTCTTAGTTTATTCATGATTACTTTGAAGGGAATGCTCAAATGAAATTTTCATACCACATAAAAATGAATAAAATAAATAGAGCATATGATAATATGAAGACTATATTGGGCGTTATCATCTAAAGAATACACAAAATGGAGGAAAAGGGGTCCATTAAATTGCACAAGTTACTAAAAGACGTATTCATTTTATATTTTTCATTCCACAAAATTGGTATACTAAGTGTTAAAAGTCCACATAATGACACACCAATATCCATAAACATATATATAAAGTAATGGTAGATGAGAAAATCATTGTAGAAGGATTTAAATTTTTGTGTAAAAATTCATACCTCATAGTTAGCGTTGTTATTAGTTTTTCTACATTTAAGGTGCATTGGTTTCACATGAATAATGTGAGTGAGATCTAGACATAACAAATATTGAATATCTCTATGTTATTTATTCACCGCCTTATCGGTTTTTCTTTCCACCTTAGAAACCAAATTTTATTATATTTCCTTTCATAGTATCTCCTCTATAGAGCCCCGTATATTGAATTGATTGTCCCTCTATTGTGATTCCCTTGGCTTTTGTCAACATCAAATATTGTACTTTCATTGAGCTCAAGTTTATCTCTCAATTTTGATCAAAATTGGATTTCATTTCATCTAGGGATCAACATGCATTAATATTTACATTAAGGGTCCTAAAATATCGACATCATATTGCATAATGAATCATATGTTGAGTGTTATAATTCATACTCACTAACATACAACATCTCCTCGCACCACTAACAAGATCACCAAAATTGTAGTTACATCAATTGTTCCTTATTAAGTTTGAATGCAATGTGTTATGGCTAGTTGTAGTGTATTATTGGTGTCTCACATCTTTCCACGTCTACACCTTATGAATTTTTCATATATGTTTGTTGGGTCCCTTCACGTAAAGGGCATAATGAAAAAAACCTTGTGAAAAACTTATAATTTATAATTATGTGTTCATTTGGCCACATAAACTCTTACACATCTATATATGTTTATATTTTCACATATGCATAATAGGTTTCATCTAACTATGTGATTGGAGTTGTTTTATGTTGCCTTTTTTATGTTTATCTAAAGAATTGTAATTTAATCTACATTCTTTTAAATTCATATTTCTCAAATATTTTTGACTTTATCTATTTTCAAGTTTGTAAAAACATTATTTGTTAAACAAAACATTTATTTTGTATTGTCCATATCTGCCATTCCCAACCATATGACGATCAACAAAATTGAAAATAAATTTTCCAAATCTCGATGACATGCTTAAAAATACATTTGCAAGCTTTCCTATCTCATTTTCTGGTTCTATCCATCTACCCCCCTCTCCACGTTCTCCTTTGTCAAATTTCACTAGCATATTTATTTCCTTTAAAATTGGCCCTTCACCCTTGCTCTAGACTTCACTCCTCTAACCAATCCCTTTTGGCATTCACATACCCACTTGAGAAACGTATCTATGACCATCCATGTAACGAGTTTCAAGATGATTGAAATCACTTGTAATCATACCCACATGAGCTTCCACATTGGGTAACAAGTGAAAGAAGTATGCCATATTAACAATATTTGTGATGAATTTTCCACTCATTTTGGCCTGGTCACTAGTTGAATCGAGGGCCATGACCTTGAGCAAAAATGAAAGCATTATCTTTAGCTTTTGTAATAGATTTTGTTGTGACTTAGTCAATACAAGTGTAATAAAGATCCCATTAGAGGCAATATTTTTTTGTTAGATGTGGGTGATTCTCACACGTGTCAAACATATAATAGACATATGGCCGAGATTAAGTGTATATGGCCATTGACATCTAGGATAATCTTAGTGCCCATATGTTGAACGTGTGAGCTACAAGAATCCTTGACGTATTTCTTTTATGTGACAAGCTTGTATTGGCTTTTGCACTTGACTTGAGGCCATTTTCAAATGAACATATGTGTTTCTACTTTTCATTTTGAGTTATTTTATGTTTTTTTTTCTTTATAATGTATAATCCATAATTATTTACTTCGACATGTTCATTTCAAACTTTCCATTTATGTCCTCATCTAGTTTTATTTAAGTTTGTTTCTCGCATATGCTAATTTAATGTACAAATTCCCATTTGTATACTATTTTTATCTACCAAATGAAATTACATCCATCAGCACAACCTTTAAGAAAAATAAAAATAAAAATACAAAGTATGGCCAACATGTCATTTCTCACATAGGATCATCAGTTGGGGGCTCAATTATTGTCTCATTCATTCAATGCCTTCCATGTGTTTACTCAAACTTAAAAATGTGAAGGGGCTTAGAAATTTCTATTAAAAAAAAAAGTGGTGTCGCAAGGTTTTCTACCTTTTTCCTAATGGATTTTCCTCTTTTTCGATCCTTCAAGACCAATTACACACATGTAAGTAATACAAATGAGATTGAGATGATAAAGTGAAACACTTGTAACAAAGAATATTTGGCCATGACCATTCTAAGCCATAGTTTGAACATGCAGTATTTAGTTCTCACCATTTTATTCCCAAAATTCCATTAATGTCTTTGCATCATCTAAAGAACTTGTAAGTTTCCCTATTGAAACCGTTGAAAATTTGAATCCATAATTATTTACTTCCCCATGTTCATTTCCAACTTTCCATTCATGTCGTCATTAGGTATCTTTAAAAAATTAATTTCTTTGAATAAAAACTTGATTTTTCAACCTTGATCAACAAATATTTTTTTGGTTCAACCGCTTAGTCTCCTTCATACAATTTACTTAAATGTCCTATGCTTGTTTCTTGGCGGTTGAGTTTCACATTATTTCTCCTTTTCATTTTCACAACCCTCGCAATTCTCCACACTCAAACCCCTTATTCTTCACCCCTCTTCCTCTCCCATCAGTTATCTCCCTCCAATTTAACTCCTTCAAATATCCCATTCGGCATTTCAACCATAAATTTCACATACGATTTCTAGTTTAGATTCATTTAACCCATGTCACTTTCCTCGTGTTGTGGATTGTGATGTACTGGTTGAGACCTATATGGAAGAGCCTTTCATGTTGTCGCCCAAAGATGTTGGTTTCTTAGAGGTTGCCACCCACCTACCCACAAATATGTATGTTCGTAATCAAAGATCATTTTGTTCTTCTTCCAATGGATTTTCCTCGCACCAATGAGTCTTGTTAGTCATTTTGTCTTCTAGATTGTCGTTTCTAAAGGTTTTCTCAAGAGCTTGATATTTTTTAATGATTCACCCAAGAGAATATTGTGAGAGGGAAACTAAATTGCAAAGAGTATGCAGCTTTAAGAATAGGAAAGAAGAGAATGAGAGCAAGTCCGACAAAGGCCACATGGACAACGGGTCTAGAGAAGGCCAAGATGTTGTGGATCAACATTTGCAACAACAACAAAGGAGGAAGCCCTATCACTAGACATACGTATCGATAAATCCAAGAGATGAAGGCATAAGAAAATTTCTATATTTTTTCCAAGTGTAAAACCCTTTTCAAATCTAGTGCCGATTTTTTATTTCGTGTTTTAGGTTGTTTAAGGAGTCTCTGCATCCCGACAACAAACAAAGACAATGGGCTCAACATTGAATTGGGGCTCAAGTCATGCAGAGCTTAAATTCTAGTTTTAATATGGGTTGTTTATAAATTGTCCATATTACTAACATTTACAATTATTTTCAATAACATGTACAACCAGTCATTTAAAAATGCATAGAAATGAATTTATTAACCGACCTATGTCTTCTTCACTTTTGTTCTTATTTGACAAGCATACCAACACCAACTTTGCCCAAATCTATATCATTAGCTTCTCGGCTATCTAACACCAAATCTATATCATTAATAATGCGTGTATGTGGAAGATAGTTATAACTATTTTATTTTTATCGATAGTGTGCATGCGAAAATGACTATAACATTATACATTACCAAGAAATACATACAATAGAATAACGATTTAAATGCATGAACTGTTTTTGTATCTTTTATTATTTATTTTAATTATTGTGAAATTTTATTTTATTATTATTATTATTGGCAATATTGGCACTTGTCAATAATTCAATAGAAAAGAATACCAAGAACTCTCTTTAAATGGAAAAGAAAAAAATATATATATCACCAAACAAATGCCCAAAATATTTATATTGAGTTATAGAAGAGGCCTATCGACCTAAGTGACTAACTAGTGAATCACATTTTATAAAAGTGTGTTCTAATTCCAACACACAATTTACTAAGGAGATTTGACATAAAATGGAAGTCCGAAATATATAGTAGTACATATATAGGCCTGTGGAAGACCCCACTGGTAGACCCAAGTGAAGAAAATAAACCCAATTAAGTGACGAACAAAGGTTGCTAAACCTTATGAGATGAGGTGTGAGGAAAATTTTAATGTAAACCACACAAACACGGTAAGCCAGATCCACATTTGGAGGGATCCAATCTCCTCACTCAATTACGCTAACTGGGTAGCTTATAATTTACAGACCACCATCACACAGTGGTCAAGCTCAATACCATCAACCATGATGGGTATAATTTTTATCGTTATGTTGTTCCTGATTGGAAATAGCAACGCCTTTTTCTCTGCTACTCAAACCAGAGATTTTGAAACTTTAAATTACAGAGGAAAGGATCAAATGCACTGCAATTTATCCTCGGGAACATGGGTTCACGATCCCACTTATCCTCTTTATAATTATGACCAATGCCCTTACATTAGTAACGAATACAACTGTAGAGCCAACGGGAGACCTGACTCGGACTATGAGAAATGGCGATGGCAACCCAACGGCTGTATTCTTCCCAGGTTCAATTACATACCGAATTAATTCCTTCGATTTTCTTTCCCCATATCTGTATTTTTCTGAGCTGAAATTGTCATTTCAGATTCGATGCCGGGTGGCTTCTAGAGAGGTTGAGGGGCAAGAGACTAATGTTTGTTGGGGACTCTGTAAGCTTAGATCAGTTTCAGTCAATGGCATGCCTTCTCCATACAATCGCTCCAGACGCCTTCATTCCAAGAAGAAGTATGCTTACAACATTCAGATCTGTGGTAAGAAATATGCATCAAGGAATTTGGTTTTTCTTATGCATTGTTTTTATATTAAAAAAATCTTTTTGCAGGAATATAATACTTCAGTGGAGTTTTTCTGGGCTCCATTTATGGTGCAGCTGGAGACTACTGAACAGGGAAAAGAATTCTTCACGTAGATGGTATTGATAAAATGGAATCCGGTGGAAGGGTGTTGATGTGCTGGTGTTCGAGTCGTCAAAATGGTGGCCGGATCATTTAGGCCCACAAAGGTATTTAATCACTGAATTTTTTGCTTTAGATTCATTTTCTGATGCTGTAAATGTCGGAATTGTGCTATGAACAGATGGGAATAATCATGGAAGGCAGAAAAGAGTATACGAGCATGGATCCAATGGTGGCTTACAGGAAGGCATTGAGTACGTGGGCAAAGTGGATCTCGAAAAACATGGATCCCCAAAAATCTCGTGTCTTCTTTCGCAGCCCTTCACTGAGTCATTACAACAGGTTCAACAGGTCCGTTTCATAAATTTCAATCCGAATAAAAATTCAATTTTTAATTTTTTTTTCTCTGGTGTTGAAATCCGTGACTGAAATGGGAAATGGGTCAGGTGCGAGAAAGAGACGGAGCCAGAGATTGAGAAGAATACGGCGACATACAATCCTCCGATGCCTCCTCACGTGGGGATATTGAAGCAGGTTCTCCGTCGCACTACATTTCCTGTGGTGTTTCTTGACATTACGCGTTCCACGGCGTCTCGGCAAGATGGAGTTAGGTCGGTGTATGGAAGTGGTGATTTAAGAGGAGACTGTACGCACTGGTGTTTGCCTGGCGTTCCTGACAACTGGAATGAGCTTTTGTCCTCCTATCTTCTTTAGAGATGGTTTAAACTTTAGAGCGTGGTCCCATGCTGGGAAGCATTGCTTCTGATTTGCAGGAAACAGGTTTTCATGCTGAGAACTTGTTTATGTTCTTCTTTATGGCTGACACGAATTCTGAAAATCTGAGCGCCAGATGTTTAGGAAGATATTTTTCAACCTCAGCAGACACAAGAATTTATTTACCCGTTCAAAATTGTCTCTACATTTGCTGCTACTTGACTTTTTCTTTTACTTTTCATCATTGTTTTTTCCATTGTTCTGAGTAACAACAACAGCCATCCTACTCTGCAATACCTGTCGAAAATAAATTGGTTTAAGCCCTGAAAAATAAGTTAGCCCTCTACATGGGACCACGGCTCTAACCTCAAGTCTCATGGGGACTATAATATGGCAGCAAGTGCTGTTGAAAAATTTAAGAGCTTTAGTTCCATGTTTTTTATTAATTTCTTCAATAATACATGCTGCGATATTATGAGTCCGTTGCAGTTTTATGGTGATTTATAAGTAAAAATAATTTATATTTCTCTCTAAAATTACCAAAAATTATTGATATGGATGCATGTTATGTTCCACAAACAAAAATCAGCTTAAAAGTAAGGGGAACTCCAGACCCCATCTCCAACCACCTCTGAAGTTTAGGATACAAAAAGTGAAATTCCTATTTTTTAGACCTAGATTCTATTATTTCATGCAGTTGCCTTCAAAAAAATCATATAGCCTTTTGCCACAAAAAAAAGGTGTTGAAGTCCTCTCCATAAAACCATGCTCTTATTTTAGGATGCAGCTCTAAAGAAGGTACATTAGCATGGAAGAATTTTTTTTTTTGTTATAGAGAAAAAGTGAATGTTTCATTATTTTATAATAGAAACCCTCATTTTTTTAGGTTTATTATAGCTAATAGTGAAAATATCTCATTGTTGAGTAAGATTTTTTTGTTTATATAATATTGTAACATGTAAACTTTGTATTTTAATTTGTTCTAGGATTCTATATTCTATAATATTTTATCTAAATTCTGTCAAACTATAACCTTTTCAAAAATATATAATTCATAACACCATTCATATTTCATAAATATGCCATGAAAAATTGTAAGTGCCTTACCAAGCATTCCTATTTGATATTTTGGTGTAGACTTACATTTACAAGTTAATTGACCTCCACAAAATTAGTATCTATATTTATGTGAATATAATTAAACTTAAAATTAAGTATACAATTTATGGTAATTCCCTCAATGATTCTTTTCTCTACTCTTTCTAATTTATTCCTTTTATTTTTCATCTATTCTCATAATAGGGAATTTGGCAAATTTATGTATTTGAGAGCTATTATATATATTTTAATTAATATAACTAGCTCGAAGTGTATAGCAAAATGTCAAACTTCATATAAAGTATAATACAAAAATTTAGGCTACTATTTTTTTTTAAAGATTAAAGCTTAAGGCTTTGCTGAAATATTCCTTGTCATATATCTGCAAACTAGTTGTTTATCGTCAATTTTAATGTGTGGTAGCCATGTTAATCATTATTGAGGGCAGTGTGTAATTGTGTCTCTCGCTTTCACCAAATTTTTCGAGATTTCGTACAAATTATTAAAGATGAGGCGGAACTATCGTTTTTTGTTGTGTTGGTTTTTATTAAATTCAGAAAAGATCACATGGATGCCTTTCGAAAAAACAAAAGGAGTGGTCCGAACAAAATGGGTAGTTAGGAAGTAATTGTTTGTAGCATGTTGAAGCCCCTCATTATTGTAAACTCGTTTTCCACGTTAAATAACGCAATGCATTCACACCATTGAGTAAATGTTGTGTAAAACTAAAACGTTAGAAAATTAATTTAAGGTTTTTATTTAACTAGCACTTTTCGAATGTGAAATGTACAATGTGAACGTCAAGGGGATGCATCAAAGAGGATACCGGAAATGAAATGACATCAAAAGAATAGGGTCACTAAAGAAGGGTTTGAGGGAGGAGAGGATGATGGTCAAGAGAAATGGTTGGCAAAAACAAAGGGAAACTCCTTTTTTTAACAACCACTTCCCATTTTTCTCAATCGCAAGGAAGCGAAAGGGGTTACGGTTTGCAAGGCAACATATTTTGGAGATATTATTGAAGGTAAGGAGTAGTTAATGAATATTGCCCATGTGAATAGCTATTTATAATTTCAGTTCTTTTGTGTTTTGGGTATTAAAATGATTATCATGGTAATGAATAATTTGTGCTCCACATTATCATCTCCATGTCACATACAATTTGCACAAGAGTGTGATTTGCAATCAAAGGGGTCAAAATGAAAAATGGAGAAATTCCAACAAGATCCAGGTTTGAAATCCAATCTTAATTTAGACATAAAGAGGGGTCGCTCATTAAATGCCATTAATTTGTCTATAAATTACAGGTGCCAACAATTGACCCTTACATAACAGAAAGAAATGGAAAATTTATAGAAGAATAAAGAAAAGGGATTTGATTTTTTTCATGCTATGCCAACATGATTTTTAGTTGACGACATTTAATTTGTTAGATGAGACAAAGACCTGAAAGGAAAGTAGGAAAGAAAATGGGGGACTTCAAGGTGGGAATTTAATATGTACATGTCCCACACCTATTACATGGCTCAAATTATACCTAGCCAAATAATATATTTTATTCATGCTCTATTTTATTGGCTCGAAAGTCATCGTTAACGTTATTAACATGAGTGCAATTTGAGATAAAATGGAAATAAAAGGAAAGATTCAATAGGTCGAGGTTGGAAATCTAACCACAATGTTGGATTCTGAAGCACCATTAGCGGTCCTTTTCACTTTTAAGCTAGATTAATTATAAAAATACAAGAGATGCATGAGTAATCAAGGATAATTGAACCCCTCCAACAAATAGGAGTAAGAGTGCTAAGTAGATTTTATATGCCAATCGTAAGTTATAAACTTAGATTCCATATAATTTCTTGCATTATTTAGTGTAAATTGCTCGTCGATTTGCAATGAGGGACTTCGACTAATAAAACCTTCATAGTGTAAAGTACTATTTATGGCTCGGGTATAGATATGTCTCACAAGTTTAAGCAAGAGAGGTGGGTAAAACTAGTACTATTTTTTTTTTTTTTCGGGAAAAATTTGCAAACCAAAATTTTACGATCTAGCAAAAGAAAAAAATTAAAATTCTTGGCTCGAGAGAAAGGCCTAAGAGACATGCGCACGATGTAATAAGGACTGTCGCATGACATTTTGATGTGTAGTAGCACACCAAAATACCAACACAAGGACAACACAAAGTTGAAATACAGATAATTTTTTTTTTTTTGACTTTACACACAACACGACACCACATGTCGTCACAAGGTTACAACCAACACTAGGAACCACTTGTTATGGGGGAGACCACAAGGTCAGCACGGAAACATTCACACCTATCAAGGACAATGTACTCTTCTTTTGACAAGACCACATGGAAGTCCAAAACACATGACACACTCACAGCTAGGGCATCCCATGAGAAATTTCTTGTTAAATTTTCTTGTTTACTAAAGTGTCTCTTAATTCTTAACTTACGTTCTTATAAAATTTCATGTAATGATTCACGCAACTCTTTTCACAAGGGAGAACTTCTTTCTTTTCAACTGTTGACTAAATAGCTTAAGGCCAAGCTTTCTAAACTAGGATCATCAATTTTATGTCCAAATCTTTCTTATTCATTTGATTTTAGAACATTTTCCATTTCTTACAAGGTTAATTAATCTTACTCAAGCCACTAACACATGTTCCACAACTTTATTGCACAGGTGAAGGCATAAGCTCCGATTGAGTGAAAAGTACCTCTTAGGGTTCATAACAATAGCCTTCTTGTTTAAGGATTAAATTTTGACCTTGCTTAAGAAATATCACCATGAATCAAGGCAAGGGTTAACAGAATAGGATCACAAAATTTAGCTTCAGGGTCACATTGTTTACTATCAGTCTTTTATTGAGGTTAAGGGTTTATCAAGATTGGTTAAATGCTCCATCTAGACTTTACTTAATTAAGTTTGACAAAGGAGGACATTTCAAACGATAGAGAGATATTTAAGGTTTTATTAATCAATTTCCTTCCTACTTATTAAATCCTATCATCTTCTAAAATCTAACCATTGCTTTCACCATGAGGTCATTTAAGATTTCACCATAAAAGGATAATGTTTATTAGCTTGGCTCGAATAATAAAAAAACAATAATAAGTTATCATATTTCGTTACAAAAGATAGTTCCTCTTGATTGTTCCAGTCTCAAAGGTTATCCAGTAGATCACATCTACATAATATGTTCATATATATAAATTTTTAGTTTAACTTTTATCAGGATTATCCAGCTCACTTTATAGTGCTTACAAACTCATTGCTACTAAGTCTTAGGAGGATTTACAACTCAACATTTTAACTCAAGAGCAAAGTTTAACAAGACTCGCTTTGCATGAAACAAAACAAGGTTATATCAATTCATTCCAACATGATGCACAAATCAAAGGGACATACTATCTCTATTGAACCAAGACTAGGGAGCAAGAGAGTAATAACATGGGACCTGCCCCGCTACTATACTAAGGGTTAAAAATTCACTAGAATATCCCATAACCAAGCAGTAATCAAAATTTCATCTTTCACATGATAACCAAACAAGCCAAAGTTTCAACAGTTACAACAACAATACTCTACAATACATCTACTAGGCACTGACCCTTCTTCTAAAATGTCCAAAGGCCCTTTCCAAATTTTATAACATAGTACACATTCGTACAAAGGAACATCATAACCAAGATTGATGCAATAATCTACAAGTCTTTCCATCATCTAACCACGTAAGCCATCTGCAACAAATTTTCTACAAGAGTCAGTTCACGAGAACTGAGCAAGATAAGGCTACACAAAACCTCCATAACTATTATCTAACAATATCATGAAAAGAAGCACTTTATTACAAGAATTTGGGTCAAACCTCTAAACACTATGAACACATCAAGTTATAATAAGGTTTATAACATGTCAACCAAAGAAGGAGAAGACCTTGTACTTCAGTTAGGAGCAAATGCAACGAAAGTAACAATCATATGAGAATGGCCCTTGGCCCTATAAGGAGAAAACAAACAATCTAGCAAAAACAGTGTCCCCATCAAGTAAGTAATTAAACAATAATTACAAAATTGAGAATTGATCTATATACCAGTCATCTAGAAATTTATCAAAGGAACCAAACGCATAGGCTAAAATAATATTTTTCCAAGAGAACAAGAGTTGATCGGCCCAAGAGAGGAGAAACACGGGTTTCAGAATTTAACACAAAGAGCCATGTATAAATGAGTTTCAAACCGGAAATCAAATAGAGTAAACACACAACATAAGTTTCGAAGCGAAGGCATAGTATACTAGTTTTGACCATTAACTACAAATAGATTTACCAATCATCCAGGAAGGGTCAAAGTCTTACAAAGCAAGAGAAGAAGCATGCGAGAGAAGAAGGGGGTTCCGTCACACAAGAGTATACAATAATGTCATCAACAAATTTTATAACACTAAGGATTTGCAAACCTCCACTACAATACTAATGTTTGGTTAATTTAAAATAAATTACACATATCCCAAAACAACCAAATTTTACTATAACCCTCGTAACACAAATAACCGTCGCACAAATAGATACAAACAACATTTCTAAGTGACTTTATCAAAACAAAACCTTCCGCTATGAATTCATACGATTATCACACGAAAGCTGAGTTTTTCCCGAAGGTCAATCACATTTAAGGAAATCTCCATCACAAACTATTACAGTAATTACGTGCATAAAAACTCACCAATATTAATTAATAGCGCTAACATTACAAGGGGAAAAAATAATGTAAGTTAGGAAAATGAAGAGCGCCATCGTAAATAATTACGAGAAGGGGATTGGACCAAAACTATTCTAGTGCCAACGAGGTACCGATTCGCACAAAGAGCCTCTAGCTTAGTTGATCCGTAAGCTAGTTATGGTTCTAGTTGATAGGATGGTCAAGGGTACTTCCCGAGGATGGCCTTAAAAGTCTAGAAACAAGATGAAGGATAGTATAAGAGTCTACACACGTGAGGCGGAAAACACGCCGCACACAACCCTTTTATTCTAAAAGTTTAATATCGAAACTCTAAGTCAAGCTAGCCCAAGCCTTGATCACACAATCCTACAACCTTTCTTTCTCGATGCCAAAAGGTTATCAAAGGGACTTGCATGAAGGAGCTAACAAAATTTCATAAGGCAACTTGGGTGCTAGGGAGGAGCTTCACAGTTATCGTAACTTACTTCCATGATATCGAAAATACTAGTTAATCAACATGGCAACTTGCAACTCAATCGCAGAGAATAATTAATACATAAACAAACAAACGAAGGTCTATCATTCGAGTAAGAGAAACATAACATTCAAAGGAGAGGGCACACACATCCTTTCGACCCACATTCTGTCAACGATAAAAGCTAAAACAAGAAGACACAAGCAGAAAGGGAAATCTCCCATCATGACATCCAACTGACAAATCAATGCAAGGAAAAGTGGTTCGATTTCACAATATTTTTAAATAAAATAACAGTGGAAAAGTGTAGAAATATCTTGCCTGTTTCTCCAGCTTCAACAGTCGCATGACTACACGGCCAAAGATAAAACAATAAGATGAGACAAGGATGTGAGTACTGTTGCTGCGATGTCAAAGGGCCAAATGTGATAACTGGATAGACAGATGGGGCAGAAAATTTAACAGTTGAGTCCTTTCGCAAATCCACCTCACACCGCCTCGTAGTACGCTTCTGCACTGGAAACAACTCGAGGAGATTGTCTTCCATCTTCCCTCGCTTCAGCAGTCCTATGAGGTCATCAAGACTGTTATCAACCAAGTATTCCTTGAAAATTCTGTGATGAATAAAAGCACGATGCCCTTGGCCACAAGACAACCCAATTAATCCAGAGAAAAAGACCATACAGAATGACAAAGTTGGAGAAAAGAAATATCAAGAGACGCTCTCCTCGTAGTCTCCTAGCATTGGATTTACTGCAGGGTTTTTCTCACATTTCTTGCTCTGCCTAAGTAGCTTTCCACTTCCTTCAAGCAGTACTCTCCTGCTTTTCCCAATCTCCACCTACTCTTCTTCTTGCTTTTCATCCCAGAGATGCATACCATACGTCAGATTTGAAGAAGTAAATAAGACACCAAATCCTCTTAACACTCAGAAAAGAATACTTTTTTGAAAGTGAAAATAAAGTCTGATTCCTTCTTATCGCTGCAAGTTCCATATGATGCACCTTGATATAGTGCAAATGTGCAGCCCATTGCTTACAGCCTGCTTCACTTAGCAGCACCAATAATCTCCATAAGAACATTGTCATTGGGATAAAAGTAGATTGAATAAAAAAACACATTTCCAACACTTCAATTACAATCATACAATGCCAATGCCATCCAAAGGCTAATCTTAATCTTAATCTCACAAAGATCATGTAGAGAGGGTGGGTCGAAGGTGTTACACATTCTCCTTACTACACACAACTCCCTTGTAAACACTTTACATATCTTCAACCATTGCAGACCTTCATTTCCGAGAAAGCCCTGTTCACTCAGCACATGCTCTGAATCTGACAAATATCCTGCTACCTTCATCTCCCAAGACGTTTTCTCCAACATTGCAGAGATCTCCCGTGCCTGTGGGTGAGATCTCGTCACCTACACTACACCATTTTATTGCCTGCCAATATAGTGACTCGTTGAAGATGCTCATATAATTGCAAAGCAAAATGTGCTTCATGAATATTCTGATATGAAACAGATCCACGCCTATGGGATTCTCTCCCATGAGTTACATCGAACAGCAAGAAGGTCTCAACAGAGAATCTCTGTAATAAATTTCATCGGGTCTCCTGGTACACTCACACTGTCACTTAATCGATTTTGATAAAAACTATCTTGAAGGAGAGTCCCGAACTTGAAGCTGCAGTCGACACTGAACGGATAACATCATAGTTGGACAACCTGCTTGTTGGAGGCGCTCCCGAAGGCTTCCGCTATACTGTAATGTGCCTGCAGCTAGGCTGGAAACAGCGGCAGGTCTCTGCTATGAATCCCCAACAAGAACACATCCCCAACGCCTGTGAAGAGGAGGAAACACACCCACCGCTTTGGCCAGTAGCAGGCGCGGCCAGGAGAAGGGAAACAGGCCTCCGTTTCACCCGAACGCCTCAGGAAACAACAAGGAAAATCCATCTAGTCTCCTCACGCGGCCAGACCGAAAGAAAACCGTGGGCAAACCAAACAATCCTCCTTGTTCACGCGGCCAAAACATTTCAAACGGAGCAGGTAGCACGGGGCGCAAGGAAAATGCAAGTCAACGGAATTAAAGGAGGTGGGGCGGCTGGCAGAGGAGGCAGGTGGGAAGAAAGGATCCGATGCCCAGCTGGGCATTACAGAATCTCATTTCATCAATAATAATATATTCAAAATATATGTCCTTTCGTTTATGAATATATCTCTTTTATTAATATATGAAGAAAGGATAAATCTTATCTTATGAATGGATTCTCTTTCCCATGAATATAATTCATCTTCTATTATTATAAATCTTTCAAAGCCGATGTTACACCTTTACAACCATATTTCTTTTCATAATGATTAGCTTAGGCTTATTTAGTCTCATAACTACCAATTACTGTGTATTTACCCATATACCATAATATATATGAACTACATTATATACCAAATAGACATCCATATATGTCATATAGGTATCTCGATATGTCAAAATGTGAATGGATATATATATATATATATATATATATATTTGATATGTATTTTAACTAACAATGTTCTAATAATACATCATTACACCATCTAATCCAACACAAGGCTTACACTAATTTCTCCTTATTTCTATCTATATACACACATCATTAGCATTGTATATTTTGTAATCTCACACCATGTATGAACACTTATCTCATGCATATTTTGAACACTTATCTCATGTATGAACACCATTGTATATTTTTTTATGGGCATTACAAAGAGCAAGGTAGGGCGGTGGTAGGGCGGTGATTGGAAGAGAATGTGTGATGGCTCCTCTGCATTATGTGATGCCAAAACTAACTCCCGATAACACACATTCTACAAAGTCATAATACACGCTGATGTTATGTTGATTTTTCATGACTCATACTCATGCACTATTATTGTTCTTTAAAGATGAAAAACAACCATATTATGGTTGTGGTCATGTATCTTTGCGAGAAAGACAAACATTTACCTCCCTATATGTACTTTAGATTTTATTACTTGTAATAATGAAGTCTCCTATTGCAAGTTTATTTTGTAAAAACTACTCGGAAGGATTTTACTAATGTGGGGTTATCTCACAAGATTTTGGGACTCGCATTGTGCCATGGTTTAGACTTAACGTTCTAATGGCTATTACAACTGGCCGAATATTTGGGGGAAACTTTGTGATACTCTTCCATCAATATTTGATGCTTGTAGAACACGAGATGCATGGAGAAAATATTGTTAGATTTGTAGGTAATGAATGCTCACAACCATGTGAATAGCAATCATGCTTGAATCTCGAAATACCTGGGAATCATAAAGCATAGGTCACCATATGATAGAAGCAAGGATGAATTGGATGAAAGGATGCTTTGATGCATACTTGGCATTGAAGGATTATATAGAAATACAACCACACTACAGGTTTCACAAGGAACGCGTTTTCTTGACCTATCTAGGCAAATTGATGGGGTGTAGATAGTTGTAAAGTTATGCCTAAAGGTATAGAGTGCACAAGGAGAAAAAGAAGATAAAAGGAAGGATTGCACAATGGTTAAGACTATGAGAGTGGTACGTGGATTATTTAAAGAAGGAACATAAGCCCAAAGACAATGCATAATAGAAGTGAATCGAGTCATGGTAAAGGAGTGTGATGAAAGAGTGCACGAAAGAATGTTTAGTTGGTGGACAAGAGAGGGATGTTAGAAGGTGTCTAACATGGATGTTGATAAAATTAAATTATAACATGAGCCCAACAACTAAATGACATGGAACAAGAACAGTGTAGTAGGTCATAACATTAATGGATCTCAAATTAAAAATTAAATTAGAGCAGGATAAAATGGAAGAATCTAGAAGAATAAAACCCAATCAAGTACAAATTCAAACAAGGAGAGAGAGGTGGGAAAGAGCAGAGTGTGCATATATATAAAAGGAGGATGAATTCACCATTTTATGGCTAGCATGGCTAAGATATGAGGTTGTTGAATGTTCTTGTAATCACAAACTCCAGTCTATGTTAGTTCCATAGGTGAACACCATATAAGTTTGTATAATCTCTAAGAGAGTAGTTACTTTATAGATGCCATACAAAGCCATCAAGAAATAGATGAAACATTAACAATTTTCATCATGTTGTGTGACTCGTACGCATGTGAGGAGTACCTATCCATCATCAAGTGGTATCAAATTGGTTCTGCCTGTGGGAAAGTGAGGAAGTGAAATAGCTTACACAATTTCAAATGTGAGGCATTTAACTAAAGTTTATTTGTCCTTTTGCATGAGATCGGAAGGAGGAGGTCGTTGTGGCTAGTCTTGTGTAGTTAATGCGTTCCACCCAACTGAATGAAGAAAACATTTATCTTACTCTTCTCCTTGCCTATGCGCCATTATATTTTTTCCCTTACCTAGCTTTGCAATTACATGAGCTTCTTCAACGAGTCACTAAGTTGGTAGGAATAAAGGTTTCTGTTGTAATTATCACACCTTACAAGCTACAGCTGAAATGTTTGCATCGAGAGTTTGATGCTGTCCTCAAATCTGATGAAGGAAAAGGTTTATATATCATTACGGTAGATGCCTTTCAGAGCCAGGAGCATGAGGTAATCATTATGTCTTGTGTCCGAGCTTCAAATCATGGGGTTGGATTTGTAGCTATCTTCCTAAAAGACAAGATATACTTGAATTGTCAAAGTAGGACCATTTTCCTAATTGACCGCAAGGGTGATTGGCCTTAATTAGATAATACAATCTTTCTCTCAATGAAAACATAAGCATTGTGTGGCATATCAGGATGGAAATTGAAGTAAGAATGCAGTCAACTAGGTCAGTAGCTGCAAAGGGGTGGTAATTTATGTTTTCTGTCCTTGCGTGAGGGAGATGGGAGTCGGTGGAGTCCGCTTTTTCTCCCTGGATCTCATTTGGATCCTTTATTCAATGCGTATGGTTGGGAGGTGCTTGGCTTGTTCTTGGGGTTTGTGTGGCTAGGAAAAGTGGACCATGTGTTTTTGATTTGGCCACTTTCTACTTGTTTTTCCCGCCATCTCGCCGACCCGGCTCAGCAGTGTCCAATTCTCGGTTTTGTGCTCACCATGGCTCCCGCTTTCAAGGAAGCGATATTTTTTGATTAACACCTTCACCGAACTAGTGGACCATTAAAGCCCTCACGGAAGGAAAAAAATTGTGAGCGCCCCTGAAATGTCGTTATTTATCAATCGGCTCATGGTTACTGATCGGCCGCAGGAGCTATTCCTTGTTGAAGCCTCCTTCCTCGGTCGTGGTGTCCTTCTAGCGGCGATTCATCGGTTTGAGGTCCATGCAGCATGATTTCTTCTTTGCGGAAACCGCAGACACCGATTCCTGTGGGTGGTTCGTGGATACAAATACGAAGCTTTTCCCCGGCATGTTTCTCCACCTTTTGAGAATCGAACCAGTGAGGTGTGTTCTTGTCGGGCTCCTCAAGTGGGCGTTCTTTCGCACCCTACTACAAGAGGCTTCATTTCTCACTGCGGGTGGAACTCTACGCTGGAGAGCATCTGCCATGGGGTTCCAATGATCAGCCTTCGATGCAGTGCCTGAACAGTGGATTCGTGAAGCAGATTCAGCCATAGATTTGAAGAGGGAAAGCGATGGATTTGTGGGAAGAGATGAAGTGAGAAGAGCGGTGAAGGAATTGATGGAGGGAGAAGAGGGAAGAAAGGTTCTAAAGAGTCAAGACAAGTTCCGAAAATCGACTATGTGACAAAGTGAGAGTGTTACTGGAGGCTGATGAAATTTATTTCAAATATTCTCTACTAAGACCTTGTTTTACGATGTAACTCATGGAAGAGGATCTCATGGAGAGGCGGATCTATTTCATATCAGAATATTCACGAAGCACAAATTTCCTTGCTGCTTGCTCAAACCCCTCTGCTGGTGTCGGCTCGAATTTGGCTCTGGTTTCATTTTGCATAACCCTTTTTGGCTTTGTGACGATGTTGTAGCTTCAATACCCAACAGAGGTGAAACATTGCTGCTGTTTACATTCCTTTAGCGGATTGGTTAAAGAAAGGAAAGCAGTGATCGGGATGGTGGTGTCAAACAAGATGCAAAAATCAGTAGTTGTGGCAGTGGACAGCTGGTCTCTTCTGGTGAAAAGAATGTTAAAGGTGACAGATCACACCCACAAGCAGAGGAGATCTATGCAATTTTGGAGAAAATGTCTTGGGAGATGAAGGTAGTAGGATATTTGTCAGATTCAGAACTTGTGCTGAGTGAATAGGAAAGTAAAAGTATTCCTCTGCCACACTGCATCAGGTTTGTCCAAGATTGTTGCAACGCAAATTGTTGTGAGAGAGGCAAAGCGGTTCCATCACTTTAAAAAAAAAGGAAATGTTCTTGTAGAGATTATTGGTAATGCCTGGTGAAGCAATCTAGTGACTGGTCAGCCTTAATTGAGGATGCTGAGTCTAGGGACTGTTTTTATGGATATGGAGTCTGTACCAAGAGATTTTTTTTTGGTTTTAAAGCCATCTTCTTTTGCTTCGTCTCAGACTAGGGCTGCTCCTAATATGAGAGCACCAAGGTTAGGAGGTCCAAATCAGAAAACAATCAGATGCATATGGAGATGGTGGAGGTGTTGGATGAATGCGAAGGATCAAGTTCAATTGCCAAAAATGGGGCCTACAGAGGTTCTAGGGCTAATTTGGAGTGGTGTTGGGAGGATGTTGGCAAGTATTTTAGACCACCCACCCTGGCCGTGAACTCCTACCTGTGCCAACGTGAAGATGGTCGATGTTTGGGTGCCCAACGAGCTTGAAGAAAATGGAATTTAGGCTTGGATTGTTGTTGCTGATCCGGACGATATTGAATTTGGAGAAAAAGGCAAGATATTTCTACACCTTTCTACTACTATTATATTTACAATTATTGCGAAATCGAACCGCTTTTTCCTTGCATTGATTTGTCAGTTAGATGTCATGATGGGAGATTTCCCCTTTCTGCTTGTTTCTTCTTGTTTTAGCTTTTATCGTTGTCAGTATGTTGGTCGAAAGGATGCGTGTGCCCTCTCCTCTGAATGTTATGTTTCTCTTACTCGAATGATAGACCTTCGTCTGTTTGTTTATGTATTAATTCTTCTCTGCGATTGAGTTGCAAGTTATTATGTTGATCAACTAGTATTTTTGATATTATGGAAGTAAGTTACGATAACTATGAAGCTCCTACCTAGCACCCTAGTTGTCTTTTGACGTTTTTTTGTTAGCTCCTTCACAAGTCCCTTTGATAACCTTTTGGCATCGAGAAATAAAGGTTGTAGGATTGTGTGAGTAATGCGTGGGCTAGCCAGCTTAGAGTTTTGGTATTAAAACTGGTAGAATGAAAAGGTTTGTGTGCAATGTGTTTTGCCATCTCACGTGTTTAGACTCTTATACTATCTTTCATCTTGTTTCTAGGCTTTTAAGGCCATCCTCAAGAAGTACCTTGACCATCCCTATCAACTTGAACCATAACTAGCTTTTCGGATCAACTAAGCTTGAGGTTTCATTGTGCGAATCCAGTACCTCATTGACACTAGAATAGTTTGGTCTAATCCCCCTCTCAGAATTATTGCTGATGGCGCTCTTCTATTATTCCTAACTTGCATTATTTTCTCCCTTGTAATGTTAACGCTATTAATTAATATTGGTCAGTTTTTATGCACGTAATTACCGTAATAGTTTGTGATGGAAATTTCCTTAAATGTGATTAATCTTCGGGAAAAACTCATCTTTCATTTGATAGTCTTATGGATTCATAGCAGAAGGTTTTGTTTTGATAATGTCACTTAGAAATTATGTTTGTATCTATGTGTGACGATTGATTTGTGTTACCAAGGGTTGCCTTAAAATATGGTTGTTTTGGGAAATAGGTAACTTATTTTAAATTAACCAAACATTAGTATTGTAGTGGAGGTTTGCAAATCTTTAGTGTTATAAAAATTTGTTGATGACATTATTGTATACTCTTGTTGGACGGAACCCCCTTCTTCTCTCGCGTGTTTGCTACTAGCCTGTAAGACTTTGACCCTTCTTGGATGATTGGAAAATCTTTGTAGTTAATGGTTAAAACTAATATACCTTGCTTTCGCCTCGAAACTTATGTTGTGTGTATACTTTATTTGATTTCCAGTTTGAAACTCGATTATACATGGCTTTTTGTGTTAATTTTTGAAACCCGTGGTTCCCCTTTCTTGGGCCGATCAACTCTTGTTCTTTTAGAAATATATTAATTTAGTCTATGCATTTGGTACCTTTGATAAATTTCTAGATGGTTGGTGTATATATCAAATCTTAATCTTGTAATTATGGTTTAATTACTTACTTGATGGGAATTCTATTTTTTGCTAGATTATTTGTTTTCTCCTTATAGGGCCAAGGGCCATTCTCTTACGATTGCTATACTTTCGTTGCTTTTACTCCTAACTGAAGTACAAGGTCTTCTCCTTCTTTGATTGGCATGATGAAGACTTTATTATAACTTGATGTGTTGATAGTGTTTAGAGGTTTGAACCAATTCTTGTAATAAAGTGCTTCCTTTTCGTGGTATTGTTAGATAATAGTTATGGTGGTTTTGTGTAGCCTTATCTTGCTCAGTTCTCGTGAACTGACTCTTGTAGAAAATTTGCTGCAGATGGATTTTGTGTGTAGATGAGGGATAGATTTGTAGACTTTTGTCATCAACCTCAGTTGAGAAGATCCTTTGCTCAAAACCTTTTTATGTTGTTCAACTATTGTTAACGTCCAGTGGAAAGTTTAAAAGAGGATTAATGTCTTAGTATAAAGTATTGTGGACTTTGTCATCTGAACTTTGGAAACCTTGTATTGTTTGACCATCATTGAAATTATAAGAAAATTTGGTTATCGTTGTTGAGTGACTTTGTTGGAGTATCAGAATTTTAAGAATTGATGTAATCTTGTTTGATCTTGTAAATGAGTGTTGCTACAACCTTGCCTTGAGAATAAATTTTGAGTTAAACCTTGATATGACTTAGTAATAAAGTGTCATAAGTAAACTAACATGGGATTGTTTAATACTTCTGGAAGTTAAATTAAAAGTTGTATTCAAATAAAGTAACGTAGGGGTCACCAACTTGAGAGCAAGGAATTTTTAAGTAAACAAGGGCAGGACTATCATTGCAAGTAAACTTTATATCATGATATCCCTAGCTACACTAGCGAACATTATCCTTTTTATGGTGAATTCTTAGAATGATCCTAAGGTGAAAAAAATTGTTAGTTGATATAAGATAATAAGATTTAATAAGCCAGAGAAAACAAATTGGAGACCTCACCATCTTTCTCACCGCCTTTGGAAAGTGAATTTTTACTCCTTGTTAATACTTTTAGCGAAGCCTAAGTAAAGTTGTTGATAATTTTGGTTAAGAGTCCTAGCTTCAATTAAATACTGGCAATAACTAATGAGGTCCTAAAGATGTTTCATCTCGACCTTCTCCCTCTAACCCTTTTTCAAGGCACCTTGTATCTCTTCTCTTAAGTGTGTTGAACTTAAAACCATGTTGTTTTCTGGGAAAGAACGAATCTTAGTAGCGTTAGTGGTGAGCAGATGGCCTTGTGGAATTTAAATACTCCTTTTTCTTGATAAACGAATTAAGCAAATAAATGTCATAATAGAGAAGATTTAAAGATAATTACTCAGTGTCAAAGGAATAAACTTGGCTTGGCAAGTTGAATTATATGAATCATATCTTGAGCCTCCTTGAAAACGTAAGCTAAGAATTGCAAGATGTCCTTTTAAAATAAATAACCCTCAAGAATATCTCATTGTGGTTGGCCCTAACTGTAAGTGTGTTCTGTGATTGGACTTCTATGTTGTCTTGTCAAAAAAAAAAAAAAATGTATTGTCCTTGATAGGTGTGAACGTTTCCGTGCTGCCTTTATGGCCATCCTTGTATCAAGTTGTTCACAGTGTTAGTTGTATCCTTGGTGACGACATGTTGCGTCATGTTATGTGTCAAGCAAGTCAAAAAAAAAAAAAAAAGTTATCATGTATTTCACTTTGTGTTGTTCGTGTGTGTGATTTTTGGGTCGTTACACTTGGTATCAGAGCGTAGGTTCATGCTCTCGAACCTATGGGCCGGATTGGTGTTGTATGGTGATGTTACATGATGTTACTACATGATGATGATGATGTTGCATGATGGTGGTAGATATTGGAAGAGTAATGTGCTTTAAGCGTGATGTGATCCATGTCGTAATTGTGATATTGTGAACGCACGTGATGTGTATGTCACTTAGTGCGTGTTTGTCATCATGTTGATATGTTGGGGATGGGAGCATTCTCTCTCCTTCTTGTGGATTCTATGAAGAGTTCATGTGTGAATTTTTTTTGTGATGTGTGAAAAGAATTCTAATGTGGATGACGAGTGTTGGAACATTGTGACATATTGTGATATGTAAGTGTATCAATGTGTTGTATGACTAGATTGATGTTAAAAGAAATGAGTCAGTATCATGATGTTTTTACCATGTTTTGAAGAAATGTGTGTACCACCTTGTTATGCAACAATGGATGTTATGTTGTGATGTACTATGTTCATCGTATGTATGATTCATGCAAATATGTAATGCTTCATGTTGTGATTTGGGGTCATATGGTGAGTGTATGAACCCTATCGTATGGTGATTGCACTTTGGGTGCAGAACGTGGTAAAGTGATGTGTTACACTCAGTGAATGTATGATTGTGATCTACCCTGTATATGTACCATATGTAAGACGTTATGGTAGTTATGTGTGTTCCACCATTATGTTAGTGATGTTGTATATTATGTTGTGAACCTTACGCTAACCGACCCTGAGGGTAATCGGTAGAAGTGTATGTTGAGAGTGAGGAATGGTGTACCATGGGTCAATAACTTGAGCCAAAACTCGGTTTAGTAGACAACCTGTGATCCTTTCCTCTCTCCCTATGTGGTTGTATGTATGCAACCTAAGTGCAACTATGACTATGTTTAGCCTTGTCAAAGTGGTGGCGGGATGATTCAGATGGAGGTAATGACAGTTGTATTATTGATATGTATTTTACGAGCTAAGGCTCGATGTTCCGAGTGCTAGCAACTCGTTGAGTACCCCTTGGTGGCCAGATAAGGCCACACAGTTATCGTAATGTGACATTATTATAAGTTGATTTTATTCATAAATTGAGCTTTTTACCTTATTTTGTAAGGACCAACAACTTTTCTTGATTGCCATGCTTTACAATTTTGGGCATTTCCTTGGTTTGTGGCACTAACATGGGGATTTTGATACTAACTATGGCTATTTGGCCATTTATTTTGCTTGATTTGGGGTCTTCTTTTAAATTTGGAATTTTTACCACCTTGCCCAAGGCTTGTACTTTGCCACTTGGCACTTTGATTGGATTGTTGTGCTGGTTCTATTGTCGTGATGTGTGGAATAGGGTCATGGGATGCACCATGGAATGGTTGGACCTATGGACCCACTTTGTTGTATAGGGGTACGCCCCAAGGAGTACAGATAACTAGCGGGTTGTTGAACCACATGCGTTATTATGTCACTTGGGTTAGGAGTGTTCGAACTCTATGTGTCTTGGGCCATAGGGTCAACCGGCCTCCTTGAGGGAGTCATAAGAGACTTGAGGGAGGCATAAGAGTTTGAGGGAGGCATAAGAGTTTGAGGGAGGCATAAGAGCTTGAGGGAGGCATAAGAGTTTGAGGGAGGCATATGATATTTGTGTGTATGGTTGATGTTTCGGGATATATGTTGAGTTATTGTGATGTTTGGTAGTGGTATTTTGATGTATGTGTTACTCATGTCAAATGGATATGTGTTGTGATGTTGTGGTTATGTCATTGATGCCCTTGTGGACCCTATGTACATGTAGTTTTTATGAGTCATGGAAAATCCTCATAGGTGGAATTGAGGAAATGTCTAGTGGATTGTAGTACTCTTTTGTTCGAGTATTTAATATGTCAGTCATAGATGTGTGACGAGTACTATGTTATGTGGACTGTGCCTATTCCATTCCGTATTTGAGTAACCTTTTGTGGTGTAATACAATCATGAAGTATATACTTGTGTGCTTGTGAATCTGTAGTGTCCTTTTTGAACCTGATAGGGTGTTGTGTTAGCAGTTCATGTTGGGCACCCACAATAAAGAATAAACTAAAACTCTTCAATGATGAAATTTTAAAAGGAATTAAACTAAGAATAATGTTAACGGAAAGAGACTAATGAAAATAATAAATAAGAAGGAACTGCCAATCTTCACAGAACATTGAAAGTTAAAATTTCTACCAAATGTTCCTAAGGCTACCCTGTGGCCGTGCTTTAATCGACTAAAATTTTAAACCATAGGGTGTACTTTCTCCTTTACCTGTTCTTGATTGTGAACCATTTCTTTTTCTGTTGTGTTATGTCGCATCGAGGATGATGCTTTTCTTAAGGGGAGGAGAATGTAATGCCCTGTTCGGCATCGACTTTCGCGGTTACGTCCTTGTCCTTTTGCGTGAGATTGGAAGGAGGAGGTCGTTGTGGCTAGTCTTGTGCAGTTAATGCGTTCCACCCAACTGAATGAAGAAAACATTTATCTTACTCTTCTCCTAGCCTATGCGCCATTATATTTTTTTCCTTGCCTAGCTTTGCAATTATATGAGCTTCTTCAACGAGTCACTAAGTTGGCAGGCATAAAGGTTTCTGTTGGAATTATCACACCTTACAAGCTACAGCTGAAATGTTTGCACCGAGAGTTTGATGTTGTCCTCAAATCTGATGAAGGAAAAGGTTTATATATCATTACGTAGATGCCTTTCAGAGCCAGGAGCGTGAGGTAATCATTATGTCTTGTGTCCGAGCTTCAAATCATGGGGTTGGCTTTGTAGCTATCTTCCTAAAAGACAAGATATACTTGAATTGTCAAAGTAGGACCATTTTCCTAATTGACCGCAAGGGTGATTGGCCTTAATTAGATAATACAATCTTTCTCTCAATGAAAACATAAGCATTGTGGCATATCAGGATGGAAATTGAAGTAAGAATGCAGTCAACTAGGTTGTAGCTGGCAGTGGGTGGTAATTTATGTTTTCTGTCCTTGCGTGAGGGAGATGGGAGTCGGTGGAGTCCCGTTTTTCCTCACCTGGATCTCATTTGGATCCTTTATTCAATGCGTATGGTTGGGAGGTGCTTGGCTTGTTCTTGGGGTTTGTGCTGGGAAAAGTGGACCTTGTGCATGGGTATCTACCCGGGCAAAGTGGACTTTCATGTGTTTTTTTTTCCCGACTCCGGTTCAAGACATTCCTTCCGCCTTGGTTTGTTCACCATGGCTCCCGCGTTGAAGGAAATATTTTTTAACACCTGTAGCCGCATGGAGAGGAACTTTAAAGCCCTCACGGCTGTGAGCTAAAATGCCGTATATTTATCCAATCGGCCAGCTCATGGTGGAAAATACTATCGGCCAGAGGAGTCGGATTGTCTGAAATGGTTAGATTTGCAGCCTCCTTCCTCGGTCGTGTTTGTGTCCTTCAAGACATGGATAAGTTTTGACTAGTGAAGTAGGCTGTTTCCTCCACCTTCCTTGGGCACTACGAGGTGTGTTCTTGTCGTTTTGAGAATCCACGAACCAAACCGGGACCGTGGTAACCAGTGCATTAATCGGGCTCCTCAAGTGAGTAGAACCTTTTTGAGGCTTCATTTCTCAAACTCTACAAGCATCTGCCATGGGGTTCCAACTGATGTTGTTGTTTTGTTCGATGTAGAGGCGATGATGCATTCTCCTAGATTAAGGTAGCCATAGATTTGAATAGGGAAAGCGATGGATTTGTGGGAAGAGACGAAGTGAGAAGAGCTGTGAAGGAATTGATGGAGGGAGAAGAGGGAAGAAAGGCGAGGGAGAAAATGAAAGAGTTGAAGGACAAGGTTCCGAAAAATCGACTATGTGATAGTGAGAGTGTTACCAGGAGACCTAATGAAATTTATTTCAAAGATTCTCTATCGAGACCTTGTTTTACGATGTAACTCATGGAAGAGGATCTCATGGAGGTGGATCTATTTCATATTAGAATATTCACGAAGCACAAATTTCCTTGTTGCTTTGCTCAAACCCCTCTCTGGTGTGTCGGCTCGAATTTGGCTCTGGTTTCATTTTGCATAACCCTTTTGGCTTTGTGACGATGTTGTAGCTTCAATACCCAACAGAGGTGAAACATTGCTGCTGTTTACATTCCTTTAGCGGATTGGTTAAAGAAAGGAAAGCAGTGATCGGGATGGTGGTGTCAAACAAGATGCAAAAATTAGTAGTTGTGGCAGTGGACAGCTGGTCTCTTCTGGTGAAAAGAATGTTAAAGGTGACAGATCACACCCACAGGCACAGAGATCTATGCAATGTTGGAGAAAATGTCTTGGGAGATGAAGGTAGCAGGATATTTGTCAGATTCAGAACTTGTGCTGAGTGAACGGGAAAGTAAAAGTATTCCTCTGCCACACTGCATCAGGTTTGTCCAAGATTGTTGCAACGCAAATTGTTGTGAGAGAGGCAAAGCGGTTCCATCACTTAAAAAAAAAAGGAAATGTTCTTGTAGAGATTATTGGTAATGCCTGGTGAAGCAATCTAGTGACTGGTCAGCCTTAATTGAGGATGCTGAGTCTAGGGACTGTTTTATGGATATGGAGTCTGTACCAAGAGATATTTTTTTTGGTTTTAAAGCCATCTTCTTTTGCTTGGTCTCAGACTAGGGCTGCTCCTAATATGAGAGCACCAAGATTAGGAGGTCCAAATCAGAAAACAATCAGATGCATATGGAGATGGTGGAGGTGTTGGATGAATGCGAAGGATCAAGTTCAATTGCCAAAAATGGGGCCTACAGAGGTTCTAGGGCTAATTTGGAGTGGTGTTGGGGGAGGATGTTGGCAAGTATTTTAGACCACCCACCCCGGCCGTGAACTCCTACCGTGCCAACGTGAAGATGGTCGATGTTTGGGTGCCCAACGAGCTTGAAGAAAATGGAATTTAGGCTTGATTGCATTGCTGATCCGAACGATATTGAATCTGGAGAAAAAGGCAAGATATTTCTACACCTTTCTACTGCTATTATATTTACAATTATTGCAAAATCGAACCGCTTTTTCCTTGCATTGATATGTCAGTTGGATGTCATGATGGGAGATTTCCCCTTTCTGCTTGTTTCTTCTTGTTTTAGCTTTTATCGTTGACAGTATGTTGGTCGAAAGGATGTGTGTGCCCTCTCCTCTGAATGTTATGTTTCTCTTACTCGAATGATAGACCTTCGTCTGTTTGTTTATGTATTAATTCTTCTCTGCGATTGAGTTGCAAGTTATTATGTTGATCAACTAGTATTTTCGATATTATGGAAGTAAGTTACGATAACTATGAAGCTCCTCCCTAGCACCCAAGTTGTCTTTTGACGTTTTTTTGTTAGCTCCTTCGCAAGTCCCTTTGATAACCTTTTGGCATCGAGAAAGAAAGGTTGTAGGATTGTGTGAGCAATGCGTGGGCTAGCCAGCTTAGAGTTTTGGTATTAAAACTGGTAGAATGAAAAGGTTTGTGTGCAATGTGTTTTTCCGTCTCACGTGTTTAGACTCTTATACTATCTTTCATCTTGTTTCTAGGATTTTAAGGCCATCCTCAAGAAGTACCTTGACCATCCCTATCAACTTGAACCATAACTAGCTTTTTGGATCAACTAAGCTCGAGGTTTCATTGTGCGAATCCAAGACTTCGTTGACACTAGAATAGTTTGGTCTAATCCCCTCTCGAATTATTGTTGATGGCGCTCTTCTATTATTCCTTGCATTATTTTCTCCCTTGTAATGTTAACGCTATTAATTAATATTGGTCGGTTTTTATGCACGTAATTACCGTAATAGTTTGTGATGGAAATTTCCTTAAATGTGATTAATCTTCGGGAAAAACTCAGCTTTCATTTGATAGTCTTATGGATTCATAGCGGAAGGTTTTGTTTTGATAATGTCACTTAGAAATTATGTTTGTATCTATGTGTGACGGTTGACTGTGTTACCAAGGGTTTCCTTAAAATATGGTTGTTTTGGGAAATAGGTAACTTATTTTAAATTAACCAAACATTAGTATTGTAGTGGAGGTTTGCAAATCTTTAGTGTTATAAAAATTTGTTGATGACATTATTGTATACTCTTGTTGGACGGAACCCCCTTCTTCTCTCGCGTGTTTGCTACTAGCCTGTAAGACTTTGACCCTTCTTGGATGATTGGAAAATCTTTGTAGTTAATGGTTAAAACTAATATACCTTGCTTTCTCCTCTCGAAACTTATGTTGTGTGTTTACTTTATTTGATTTCCGGTTTGAAACTCGATTATACATGGCTTTTTGTGTTAATTTTTGAAACCCGTGGTTCCCCTTTCTTGGGCTGATCAACTCTTGTTCTTTTAGAAATATATTAATTTAGTCTATGCGTTTGGTACCTTTGATAAATTTCTAGATGGTTGGTGTATATATCAAATCTTAATCTTGTAATTATGGTTTAATTACTTACTTGATGGGAATTCTATTTTTTTCTAGATTATTTGTTTTCTCCTTATAGGGCCAAGGGCCATTCTCTTACGATTGCTATACTTTCGTTGCTTTTACTCCTAACTGAAGTACAAGGTCTTCTCCTTCTTTGATTGGCATGATGAAGACTTTATTATAACTTGATGTGTTGATAGTGTTTAGAGGTTTGAACCAATTCTTGTAATAAGGTGCTTCATTTTCATGGTATTGTTAGATAATAGTTATGGTGGTTTTGTGTAGCCTTATCTTGCTCACTTCTCGTGAACTGACTCTTGTAGAAAATTTGCTGCAGATGGATTTTGCGTGTAGATGAGGGATAGATTTGTAGACTTTTGTCATCAACCTCAGTTGAGAAGATCCTTTGCTCGAAACCTGTTTATGTTGTTCAACTATTGTTAACGTCCAGTGGGAAGTTTAAAAGAGGATTAATGTCTTAGTATAAAGTATTGTGGACTTTGTCATCTGAACTTTGGAAACCTTGTATTGTTTGACCATCATTGAAATTATAAGAAAATTTGGTTATCGTTGTTGAGTGACTTTTTGGAGTATCGTATTTTAAGAATTGATGTAATCTTGTTTTGATCTTGTAAATGAGTGTTGCTACAACCTTGCCTTGAGAATAAATTTTGAGTTAAACCTTGATATGACTTAGTAATAAAGTGTCATAAGTAAACTAACATGGGATTGTTTAATACTTCTGGAAGTTAAATTAAAATTTGTATTCAAATAAAGTAACGTAGGGGTCACCAACTTGAGAGCAAGGAATTCTTGAAGTAAACAAGGGCAGGACTATCATTGCAAGTAAACTTTATATCATGATATCCCTAGCTACACTAGCGAACATTATCCTTTTTATGGTGAATTCTTAGAATGATCCTAAGGTGAAACAAATTGTTAGTTGATATAAGATAATAAGATTTAATAAGCCAGAGAAAAACAAATTGGAGACCTCACCATCTTTCTCACCGCCTTTTGGAAAGTGAATTTTTACTTCTTGTTAATACTTTTAGCGAAGCCTAAGTAAAGTTGTTGATAATTCTGGTTAAGAGTCCTAGCTTCAATTAAATACTGGCAATAACTAATGAGGTCCTAAAGATGTTTCATCTCGACCTTCTCCCTCTAACCCTTTTTCAAGGCACCTTGTATCTCTTCTCTTAAGTGTGTTGAACTTAAAACCATGTTGTCTTGTGGGCAAGAACAAATCTTAGTAGCATTAGTGGTGAGCAGATGGCCTTGTGGAATTTAAATACTCCTTTTCTTGATAAACGAATTAAGAAAATAAATGTCATAATAGAGAAGATTTAAAGATAATTACTCAGTGTCATAGGAATAAACTTGGCTTGGCAAGTTGAATTATACGAATCATATCTTGAGCCTCCTTGAAAACGTAAGCTAAGAATTGCAAGATGTCTTATTAAAATAAATAACCCTCAAGAATATCTCATTGTGGTTGGCCCTATTTGTTAGAGTGTTCTGTGGTTGGACTTCTATGTTGTCTTGTCAAAAGAAAAAAAATGTATTGTCCTTGATAGGTGTGAATATTTCCGTGCTGCCCTTATGGCCATCCTTGTATCAATTTGTTCACAGTGTTAGTTGTATCCTTGGTGACGACATGTTGCGTCATGTTATGTGTTGAGCAAGTCAAAAAAAAAATTATCCTATCTTTTACTGTGTTATTCGTTTGTGTGGAATTTTTGGGTCGTTACAAATATAATATAGTGCAACGGTTATAGGAAAGAATGTACCATCCATAAAATGTGAAGAATATAAAACAATGATGAGAATGGGTGAGGAGATAATGAGAGAGTTTAAAGGTGTAAGGGCTAGACTAGATGAGGAATACGATCTAAGAGGTCTTGAAACTCATGGTGACAATGAGAATGAAGAGATGGTATGCAATAAATATGCACAAGGTATCCATGAAGGAACCAAAGGAGATTTGAAGACTCAAGAATGTGAGGTGTATTTAGGGATAACCAAAGGTGTGCAAAAGGAGAGAAGACACAATGGAGAGTCAACGACACAATAAGACATATTGTATGGAGGTTACACAAGTAGTGCACAAGAGAAGATAATACTTAAGGAGGAGTCACTTAGTGGGAAGATACCAATGCACAACATTCGAGAGGATGTTGTTATGTATGTTAGGAGAGATGGCATCAAGCGATCAAGTGTCCCATGTTGCAAACAATGAGATGGAAGAGGTAGCATAAGTAGGTTCATGGAAAGTACACTTTAAAATTTTAGGGTTAGGTGCAATAAGAAAAGGAGCACCAAGGAGAGGGCTAAGTGATAAAGATAGAATAATAAGATTTGTGGGAGAATAGGAGAAAAATATTCCACACAATGTGCAAGACCAAGGGGAATTGTTTCTGGTGGTGGTCAAAAGAGGGAGTGCAATATCCTTGCAAAGGAAATGGTGTAGAAGTTGGGGTTGGAAGAAAGGAAATGGTGTAGAAGTTGGGGTTGGAAGAAAGGAGGCACCCCAAACCTTACAAAGTGATCTGGCCAATAAAACATCAAGAGGTCATTGTGCAAGATAAATGTGAAGTGGATATGAAGATCAAGAGGTTCATCGATTGAGTGTTGTGTGACATCCTACTAATGAATGCATATCTTATCTTCTAGGTAGGCCATGATAGTATGACTAGGAGACACTCTATGATGGGTACGAAAACACATTGAATGTGCATAATGATATGGAGACATTTCATCTATCCTTGGAGAGAGAGAAGACATGGCGGTGCTTGAGAGAAATGAAGGCCAAGTCAATGTGGAAGACTAACAAAGTGGTGCTTGGAATAATGTTGAAAGGGATAGCCCACAAGATGAGAAAAAGGTGAAAGGAATAGATGGGATCACCCAATAGTACATGTAAGAAGACAATACAAGGAAAAGGGAAATGTAAGTGAGTGTATTTCATCCAAATGATGGTACTTGTAGATATTACACATAAAGATGAATAAGGAGCTGAGAAAGAGATGGTCATGGGAGACTAAGTGCACATGGAAAAGAGTGACCTAATGTCATAATTGGAGCCCATCAAGAGGGAATTGTGAAAAGGGTGTGGATTCTAAAGTATAAAAAAGAGATTACACAACTGAATGGAGAAAAGTGCATAGCATGAGGAATCCTAGTCCAAGGACTAGAGTGTGTAGATGATTATGTAAGAAGAAAAACTCCAAGAAAAACAGTTGAGAAGCATGAAGATAAGGATGTGTGCAACAATGGGATAACCATTGTGGAGGAAGTAAAGGAGATGAAAAAGAAGTTTCCCCAAAGGTAATGAATGTAACTCAAACCACATAAATGGTATCTAGGGTGCATGAATAAAATAAGCACACCTAAAGAGGAAGAGGAATGTGAAGGTCTCAAAGGAGTGGAGCATGCAAAGGAACACATGAAGTAAGAAGAGTGCAACTGAAAGGAAAAATTACATGTGGAAGGAGAAATTTCCTTGAAGGAAATTTAGGAGTAGATAGAGGATACTACAAAAGTGTGTAGTATATGAGACATATATGAGAAGGAGGGAATGAATGAGGAAAACACAATGGTACTACATATACAAGTTATGGAAGAATGAAAAATTTTCACTGTAGGCAACTGAGAAAGGAGGGGATTACTATGAAAAGGATCTAGAAGTTTTACATAATGAAGAAAGCGCAATAGAGGAGAAGAAAGAGAAGAAATGTGGTGGGGATAAACTACCACAACAAAAGGGAATGTGGAAGTGGTACGTAACCACCATAGTAGATTGTGTGGAAAAGATGAAGCACAACCAAAAGTAAAGGAATAAAGAGAAGTGTGAAATGGTGAAGGAGCACCTACAAAGAAGAGATGGAAGAGTAACCATGGAGAGAAAGAAGGTCTTTAAAAAAGAAGGAAAAGGCCTATTAGTGCACATGAAAGAAACATGTGGCCTATGAGAGGTCAAGAAGAGAATTGAAGGATAACCCACTAAGAAAGTAATAGGTTTAAGGGAAAGGACTACGTAGAGTAAGTGTTTGAGAATATAGTGTTGGCATTAGCACACCGGTTGTCATGATTATATATCGATCTAAGCATACATGTAATAAAAGTGGATATTCTACCAAAAGAAATATATAAAATGAGAGATATAAATCAACACTAGATTTAACGTGGTTCACCCAAAGTGAGTTATGTCCACCAAGAAACAGTCAATCTATTATCTAAAGCTTTTAGAAGATATACAAAGAAGATGAACAAACTTCCACACCTCTCATGATGTATAGTACTTTCTTTCTCTCAAGCTTCTCCTTCTTCTCCAAGAAAACTCTTCTCACAATTATTTTCACAATAATCTTTAACTCACTCTTCTAACCCTAGCTTTCTAGCTTATAAATACCTTATACAAACTTAGGGCACTTAGCCATGCAATTACAATCAATAGATCTACTTTAATACTAAAATTAGATCTAATTCCCATGAGTTAAATAAAACACTCACGCACATAGGTAACCAATGTCAGTTAGTCCTAACTGATGAGGATTCCTCCTTGCCTAACCGATGTGGGTCATAGGTGATCGATGTCGGTCCCTACATAACCGACATTAGTTACTCTATTTTCCAACAAGTTGATAAAGCATGCTAAACTGAAGTAATTGAGTTCCACATCTCAACAATCTCCCACTTGGAGATAAATTACTGCACTATACCTGTACAACGTCATTCTTGAATCCTTTCCTTATCTTTGTTTCTTCCTCTTCAGGTCTCAACTCGAATACTAATAAAAGTGGAGTGTAGCTCTAACTTCTCTTTTTTAATGGCTTCGTTAGCATATCTCGTAGGGTTTTCACTCATATGGATCTTCTCCAGTTTTAGTTGCCCATCCTCCAATACCTACCGTATGAAGTGATATCTCAATTGAATGTGTTTCATTCTAGAATGACACATTGAGTTAGTTTCCAAATGAATTGTACTTTGACTATCACTGAATAATTTGCAATCATCTTGTTGCTTTCCTAGCTATTCAATGAACATGTGTATCCATATCATCTTTTTGTTAGCCTTTGTAGCTGCAACATACTCTTCCTCTGTAGTAGACAAAGCCACAATCTTTTGCAATCTTGATATCCAACTAATTGTCATCCCACCTACTGTGAAAATATATCCAGTAGTGTGCCTTCTACCATCCAGATCTCCAACCATATCTAAATCAACATAGCCACATAAATAAATATCTGAACCTCCATAGCATAACTACATGTTATATGTCCCTCTCAAATACCTGAGTATCCATTGGACAACTTTCCAATGCTCTTTACCTAGATTGGCCATAAATCTACTCACAACTTTCACTTTGCCTATGCAATGTAATGTCCGGTCTATACAAAACCATAAAGATACATGAGACTCTCAACTATTGAAGAATATGGTACTTGTGTCATGTATTTGACCTCCTCATGTGATAAAGGACACTGGTATTTGCACAATTTGAAGTGTCTAGCCATAGGTGTACTTAGAGGTTTTGAATTCTACATTTCAAACCTTTCTAACACCTTGTAGATATAATCCTCTTGAGAAAAATACAATTTCTTGTTCTTCATGTCTCTATGTATTTGCATGTCGAGGATTTTTTTTGCCACTCCTAAATCCTTCATAACAAATGTGTGAGCTAGCTTTCCCTTAAGCTCACCAATGTCCTGCATACTAGATCCTGGAATAAAAATATCATCCACATACAATAAAAAAATAATATAGCTCAAATTTTAAAGCTTCTTGAAATAAACACAATGGTAAGATTCACATCTCAAGTAACCATGCTCATGCATGAAACTATCAAACCTCATGTACCATTGCCTTGGAGCTTTTTTGAGCCCATATAGGCTCTTTTTAAACCTACACATTAATTTATCCTTACCCTTGACTTCATACACAAGTGATCTGCATATAAATCTCTTCATTAAAATCACCATGAAGGAAAGTCGTCTTCATATCTAATTTCTCTAAATGAAAATCATGTACAACAACTATACTCAATATAAATGTACGTATGGAAGTAATTTTAACAATAGGAGAAAATATTTCAACAAATTCAATACCTACTTTCTTTGCAAAATTTTTACTATAAGCCTTACCTTGTACCTTTTATGTCCACCCTCTTCTTCCTTTATCATGTAAACCCATTTGTTCGACAATGTCCTCTTACCTAGTGGCAACTTAACCAAATCCCAAGTCTTGTTTTATTCCAAGGAGTCCATCTCCTCATCCATGTCATGCTCCCACTACACGTGGGTCTTATCCTACATTGCTTCTTCAAAACTCTATGGTTCACCATTATTAGTCAATAATAAATAAGATAGAGAAGGTGTAAATCTTTCTGGAGGTTTACTTACCCTTTGTGACCTTCTCACAGGAGTTTGGGGTACTAGAGGCTCATTGTGGACCTCCTAAACATTTGTTCCAATTCGACAAAGTGACCGACGCCAATCACCTATAGTTGACATCAATTCTACTAATCGATGTTGGTTTTCTCTCCTGAATCAAGTTGCCAGCTTCAAGTGATCGATGTTGGTCGGGGTCAACAGACACCGCCATGTGTAACCTTGTAGGTATGAGTTTTAAATTTGAGAGTTCATTTTCATTCATGAACTTTATTACTGGTTCATCCTTGGGTACAAAAATTTGATCCATGTACATTCTCTTTTCATTCCATTCAATATAACAACTCCTAACAATTTTAGAATTCTCTAAATCCCAAAAATGAATCCAAAATCACCAAATCCATAACTAATGAAAGTGCATCTCTTGGATTTTGCATCCAACTTTTTCTATTTTCCTTATCAATATGCGCAAAAGCTTCAACCAAAAAATTTAAGAAAAGAAATATCTACCTCTTTTTTGGTCAAAGCTTCCTTTGGCATTCCTCCATCTAGTGAACTTGAAGGCCCATGGTTAATCAAATAAAATGTTTTATCAACTGCTTTTGCCCAAAACTACAAGGGTAATCCAACATGTAACCTCATACATCTAGCACATTCTATGATTGTCCTGTTCATTCTTTCTTCAACACCATTCTCTTTTTGTGTTCTTGGAACCATCATTTATCTACGTATTCTATTCACTTAACAATAATAGTTGAAAACCTTGTTACAATATTCACCACCATTGTGATCCCCAAATCAGTCCTGAATAAATTTGAAAAGATCGTCCGATCCTTTTTGTGGCAGGGGAACAACGAAGAAAAAAAATTTACCTAGTCAATTGGGAAACTGTCAAACTCCCCAAACCCTTAGGCGGCTTGGGAATCATGGACCTTGCTCTTCAAAACTTTGCTCTAGGTGCAAAACTGGTTTGGAACTTTTTATCGGATGCCAAGAGGTTGGTTTTTCAAGTTCTCTCCCATAAATATCCGGAGGTTGGTCATCTTGAAATTTTTCTCTCTAAGTATCTTGAACTCCCAAAGGATCCCACATAATTTGGAACTTCATTTGCAACAACAGATTTCTGATCACTGACTTGGTTTCTTGGCGGGTACACAATGACAGGTTGACTAATTTTTCAGAGGATGGTTGGAATGGACATCCACCTTTGAATCTTATTCCCAAAATCAAATGAATTATGAATGTTTCTAGGGCCTTCTAGGGAAAATATGTTGTTGATTATGGCCACAAACATCATGATGGCTCTCCTTCTTGGCTTTGGAAGGATATCGCCTCCATGGGTGCTTCCCCTCTTGAGACATCCTCTTTCATGGAGGCTCTTTCATCTAGAACTACTTCCTTCAAAGATAGTGAGGACCATTTAATTTGGCTTAGAGCTTCTTCGGGTTCCTATTCTATGAAAGATGGTTACACAAATCTTATTTCCATGTCTGAAAAAGGTACTCCCTATTCCTATGGCTGCTGGAATCCCTCCATCTTACCCAAAGTAGCATTGTTTGGATGGCTTGTTCTTAAAAGGAAAATCCTCACTCAGCTGCACAGAGATCTTGGGGATTTTTGGTCCATCTAAATGTGTTCTATGTGGGGAAGCTGAGGAGGATATTGATCATCTTCTCCTATTATGCTCTTTTTCTTCTGAGAGTTGGAACTGGCTATTTGTTGCTAAGCTTAATTTAGCTTGGGCTCCATGTAACAATATCATTAACACTCTCCTTTCTTGGCCTAAGATGGGACAAGTGAGCTCCCTCAGTTCTATTTGGGCCATAGCTCCTTTCTTCCTAATTTGGCACATTTGGTGGGAGCGTAACTTGCATCTTTTCCATGAGCAGTCTTCTGAATTAATTGCTGACTTTTCTAATCAAATTAGAAGCAATAATCTCTAAAAAAGTTAGTATAAATAGCCATAATAACCATATTTTCTCCTCGTGTGATGTTTTCATCAGGAAATCTTGACCCCTTATTAAAATCCCTAGCTCAAGTTCCATCATCAAACATGGCCTTTCCTAAGTGGAGAATTTTTGAAAAGGAGTATTAAATGGCGGCCTCCCCTTTTGGGCTCTTGGAAATTGAACTTCGATGGGGCATACAATGGTAATCCTAGTAAATCATGTGCTAGTTGCATCCTCGAAGCGATTAAGGGTTCCTTATTTCAGTTGTTGTCTCTTTTCCCCTTCGAGATTGTACGTGCAATATGGCGAAGCTCAAACACTCCTAGAAGGTGTTAAACTAGCCATCCACTCTAGATGTGACTCACTTTTCATCGAAGGGGACTCCCAAATCATCATTCGAGATAGTTCTTTGAAAGAGTCGGCCCCTCTTGAAACTAACCCATTCATTTCCAATATCCTCTTTTGGCTCAAGAAACTTAGCAGTTGGCACATCACACATGTTTATCGAGAAGCTAATTATGCAATGGATCTTCTTTCCAACCAAGCAATTGATTATCCAACCACCATTAAAATTTCTAATGACACAGAGGTGTGGTGAGGGCTCCCTTCCATCATTTCACATGAGTGGTTTTCCTCCCTATAGAAATGATGCGCACAACCCCCATGTGAGCATTTCCTTTTTAGTTGTGAGGTTCGGCTTCGTTCGGCATTATGGTCTTCTACCCTCTTACTACTACATTTTTGGGCTTCCCCTTTGTTTTTATGGGATGCTATTTTCTAAAAGAGGTCACAACAATCTGTTATTGATCAACACCATCTTTTTGAAGTCTTCCATTACTCATCCCACCTCGAAGCTGAAGCCATTGAAATGATTCTTAGGGACTCTTTCCACTTTCATTTGTGTTGTGCAAACCACACACCGACTATATTATTGCTTTTGCCTTCATTTCCTTTTGTCTCCTTCTTCATCCTGACCCGACAATGGTGGAATTTTTGTAGAAGATGAGATTTATTCGGCGTTCAGAGTTGGCCTTCATGACGAATTGCTTGATTTTTCTCTCCTAATCCTCTCCTATGGGTGGAGGAAGTCAACGAACATGCTTTGGGGTCGGGCAGGGGTATTCAGTGGCTCAGCGGCCAATATCGTGACCTGCTCCACTATGCTCAAAATGTTCACTCCATGTTCATTGTAGGGAGGCTTGATCATAGGTTGCTCCCAATGATCGAGATTGATGTTGCTCAATTTCAGTGCACTCCGCGATTGATAATTGGAACGAGCTCAAAGATCATGTTGGTGATGCGTTTTGTCTTCTTCTTCGGGAAGTGAATATTCGTGTGGGTACCCGGTACCATTGATCCTTTGGTTTGCCTTGGTTGGCTTTGTTATTTGACGTTCTTTGGTCTCTTCTCTTCTCTCCTGTTCTTCCCCGTTGTCGGTTCTCACCGACACATTTTCCTCTTTCTCATTCCTCCTCCTTTCTTCTAGTTGGTTGTTTTCAGCCCACCCTCCTCCCTTCTTCTTCTTTTCTTTTCTACTCTTTGTTTGGTTGGGGCCTCTCCCTTGATTCATAGCTCTAGTCAAAAGCATTTAATCATCAATATATATATATATATATATATATATATTCACCACCATTATCAAATCTAAGGCACTTTAACTTTGAATTTGATTCATTCTCAAAAGAGGCTTTCCATATTTTAAAAGTCTCAAAACATCAGATTTATGTTTAATACAATAAATTTATACCTTTCTTGTAGCATCATCAATGAAAGTAACATAATACTTGATATCCTCCATGAGAATCTACAGGATGATCCCCACACATTTGGGTGTACAGCTCCAATTTATGCTCCTTCATAGTTGCCCCAACTTTGAGAAATCTCACTCTCTTTTACTTTCCAAAAGCATAATGCTCACATAAATCAAGATCTAAATCTTTCAAATCTGATAACTTACCTTTAACCTTTAAGATTTGCATTCCTTTTTTACTCATATGGCCCAAACGATTATGCCACATGCATGCATCTGAATCTAAAGTAGATAATACGAAAAATGAATTAGTAACATAGGTAGATAAATATAGCATTCCTACTACTTCTTTCCTCTTGCCACAACAAGGGCACCCTTGGTGACTTTCCAAGAGTCGGTACATGTGAATGTAACCATGCAACCAACTTCACGTAGTTTCCTTGTATAAATAAGATTTCTCTTGAGGCTTGGCACATACCTCACATCTTTCAATACCCGTAATACCATTATGTAATTTTAGATGAACTTCCCTTTTACCAAGAATACTACAATGTTCATCATCACCCAAATAAACATGCCCAAAATTTCCTAGACATAATTTCTAAAATAACCCTTATTTGGGGTTACATGGAAAGAAGCTCATGAATCTAAAACCCATGATTCTATTCTATTATCCAAAGAAATAATAAGAGCATCATTACCTATGCTTCAATATTTGCCTCTTTATTCACCTTTTTACCTTTGTCTAGATGTTGGTTCTCTTTATTCTTTGACCAACAATATTTCTTTGCATGTCTTTTCTTTCCACATTTCCAACATGTAATTCCCTTACCCGTGGATTTAGATCTTCCATCCCTTGACTTTGATTTCCCATTATTCTTACTTTTGGATCTCTCCTTCTACCCATCTCTACTTTCTACATTCAAAGCATTCCCAGGATGATGATTCCTTTGTACATTTCTAGTGAATTTCTTCATCAAGATTATAATAACCACATCATCAAACTTGAAAATATTATTATTAGATGTTGTATTACTAACAACATTACCAAGTTATCCCAACTACTATGCAAATAACATAAGACTAAAAGTGCTTTCACTTCATCATCAAACAAAATATCAACTGATTTTAATTGATTTGTAATAGATCAGAAATCATTCAAATGACTAGATGTAGATCCACCTTAATGCATCTTAGAACTAAATAGTTTCTTCATCAAATAAAATTTATTTGAAGCACTAGGTTTTTCATATAAATTAGCAAGAGATTTCATTAACTCTACCGTAGATGTCGCTTTTGTAATATTAGAAGCCACCGATGTTGTCAAGGATCAATCTTATAGATCCCAAAGCCTTTATGTTAAAAATCTTCCATTCTTCATCAATCATCTTCGTAGGTCTAGAATTTTCATCCAACGGTAAGTAAAAATCTCTTTGATATAGATAATCCTCAATCTGCATCTTCCAT
This sequence comes from Taxus wallichiana var. yunnanensis, assembly GCA_018340775.1. NCBI lineage: Eukaryota > Viridiplantae > Streptophyta > Pinopsida > Cupressales > Taxaceae > Taxus > Taxus wallichiana. Next base: position 82,375,647 of record CM031241.1, on the reverse strand, counting down.
AATTGATAATTTCGGTCATCAAACTTCTCTACCTTGTATTTTCTTCTTCTTCCATTAATGTAGCTCCCACTCAATCGAAAAGCCCTCGTGATTAAATCTGTCAACGCACAAAACCCTCAAACAAAGCTCTATACTAGTTGTTGGGGTTAGCACAAGTTTGTACAGATAATATATCAGATCTAAGCATACATGCAATAAAAGTGGATATTCTACCAGAATAAATATATAAAACAAAAGATATAAATCAACACCATATTTAACGTGGTTCACCCTATGTGGGCTACATCTACCAAGAAACAAGCCAATATATTATCCAAATCTTTTACAAGATATAAGATAAAGATTTACAATTTTCCACACCTCTCGATGATGTACACTACTTTCTTTCTTTCAAGCTTCTCCTTCTTCTCCAAGAATTCTCTCTCTCATAATTATTTTCACAATAATCATCAATACTTACAATCTCTTATTTCTTACTTCTAAACCCTAGCTTTCATGTTTATATAGGAATATACAAACTTAGGGCACTTAGCCATGTAATTACAATCAAGTATATCTGCTGTTGTAATATTAAAATTAAATCTAATTCCCATGAGTTAAATAAAACACTCATGCACAGTTAGCCCTAACCAATGTCGGTTAGCCCTAACCGATGGCGCATGCTTCCTCCTTACCCACGTCCGATGTCGATCTGGGTGTAAAGAGTGAAAATATGGAGAGGAAGAAGTGTGCAAGGCACATAACCAATGTTGAGATGTGTGAATATAAGTATTGCAAGTTGATAAAGCATGCTAAACTGGAGTAATTGAGCTCCACGTCTCAACAAAAGCGAATAGTGTGTAGTAGTAGCCTGCGAAAAGGAGATGGATGTAAAGAGTGAAAATATGGAGAGGAAGAAGTGTGTGCAAAGAAAAGACATGCATCTCCTGACAGTAAGGTAAAAAGTCCAAAAAGGCCAGACGAGGAGGAAAGATGCACAAATAAAATTCACAATGAAAGGGAGATATGAGAGCTTGGGAAGAATAAAAATCCCAAGGGAGAGATGTGTGAATATAAGGGTGAAGGAGTTGCACAAAGAAGGGAGGCTCGGAGATAAAGTGGGCAAGAAAGATGAAAATCCTTGAATTCTTTCATAAGTGGAGGTGGATGGACAAGGGCGAGCATATACTCACACAAGGGAGAGTTAGAGGAAAGTGTAGACTTGTAAAAGCAAGAAGGATCAAGGAGAATCCTTAGAAAGGGGGTGGTTTAAGGTGAGGAGTAACTCATCAAGGATCAAGAAGAGAGATTCATTTGGATGAGGAGGTCAGGATATGGTGGGAAGAAGCTCACAAGAGTGAACAGGGTAATGTAAAAAAGTCACAAAAAGGTGACGATGGGGAGTGAAAGATATGCCGAAAGAAGTGTCAAGGCCAAGAACATGTTCATAGCATAACGGAATCAAAATTATTTACCTTAATAGTTCAAAGGGTGGTTTTACCACTCAGATAGTCCAATTTAGGAGGACCTCAAGTTTTAAGTACTCAGGCATTTGATGTAGAAGCATCCAAGGTCCAATGCAATCCTACATGATTTTGGTGAAGGACAATGCATGAAAAATTTGGAGGGCATGAAAGAAGGAAGTAAGAGCACAAGTAGAACACGAAAGACTTGAATGTAGAGGAAAATAAGTGTGTGAAGAAATAAGGCATGGTGATGTGTGTAGGATTTTGGTATTAGTATGGATCTTGACCTAGCTTGGAAGACTGGAGATGTGCATATAGTTGTGAAGGAGTTATGCATAAATATATAGAGTTTATAGGAGCACTTAAAGATAAAAGGAAGAACTACGCAATGGATAAGACTGCAAGATATGCGCGAATATGTTTTAGAGAAGGCCCAAAAGCACATAGATAGTTCACGAAAAAAGTGAACTGATGCATGGTAAAGGAGTGTGAGGCAAGAGTGCGTAGCATAATTGTTAAATTAGCGGACAAGATAGGGATATCATGGATGTGGTTGAATGGGTCTTAGTGCGATGATGAATTAAATTCTTTTTATATTAAGTTGAGGGCAAGTTGTTTGACATAGATGCCCATAAAATTCAACGATTAGAGGAGCCCAATGACCAGATGGCATGGCACAAGAACAGATGTGATAGGTCAAAGCATTAAAGGAGCTAAAATTTAAGTTTGAATTTGAACGGAGAATTTGGAAGCATAGAGGAAGAAGTCATCACACCCGAGGAATAATTCAAACAAGGAGAGAGAAACAAGAAAGAGCAGAGCCCCCATGGCTATAAATTAGAGGATGAATTCACCATTTTAGGGTTAGCATGGCTGAGAGCCGAGGTTTTTGACCGTGCTTATAAGCAAAAAGTCCAATTTAGTTTATGTCCATAGGTGAACACAGTAGAAGTCTATATAAGCTCTAAGAGAGTAGTTGTTTTGAAAAGTTGTAAAGGCCATTGAAGAAATAGATGAAGCATTAACAATTTTCATCATGTTGCATGACTCTGTAGGTGTGTGAGGAGTACCTGCCTGCTGTCAATTTCTATCCTTCAAGGTGATTGCTCGCTGCCCAGAGAGAGTCCCATTTATCTATGGATGTCAAATAATGCTTGACTTCAATATTTTAAGGATTGATGAAGAGTTCATGATGCGACAAGAGTTTGCCACATAATAAGAGATATTCTTATTTAAATTTTTGAAGGAATATGAAACTGATTTCATTAGATTGAGTCCCTCAATCTTTAACATCACCCACAACTCAACCTTCCCAAAGGTTGGACATCCTAAGCTCGACATTAGTGGACCTCGCCATCAAGATTGTTCCCACTATTGTTTACCTGGCATTACTTATAGCTGGAGCATCGAACCACCTTGTTTAGGAGTTTGCATAATAATGGCTTTCCATACACATTACTGGCTTTCCATACAAATTCCAGGTCAAGAACGATGCACATAATGGAGCATAATAATGGCTTTCCATACACAATCCAGCTCACCAACAATACACGAATGTAATATAATATGGATGCCCGTGATATGCCTGGAGTTTTGCGCATTAGAAATAAATGCCCATTTTTGTGTGTCTTCCTCTCTAACTTATAAAGAAAGAATCAATCGGCAGTGGAAGCGTTTTTCTCTGCTATTGCCGAATATATTAATTTACATGCGCACGTTTTATGCTGCTTTGCGTTTACGTTATTCTTCCCGAATTTTCTTGTCATTTGTTATCGTTCATTATTTCTTCATTCGAGCGTCTTACATTATTGTTTTCTTTTGATTTTTGTGTCCATTGGGCTTACTTTTGTACAGCTCTGTGGAAGAATCGTATGATAAACTAATGTCTTAATTATTGATCTTTTTGCCTTTTCTAGATCGATGGTTCGTCACACGATAATTTATTGTATATCTTTCCGAATGTAGACAAAGTGACACTTAGCATGTATTTGTAATCAGATTCTATGATTTTAGTTTGCCAATTATTAATGTAAATTAAGTGTTATTGTTGTTTTTTTCTTGTTGATTTTTAATTGTTTGTGTTAGTCATTTGCCTTTAATTATTGTGATCTTTTTAATTCCGTTCTATCAATAGGGTACGTATGTTATTGTATATATTGACAATCTTAAATTGGTCCTTGCATCTCTTAGAGTAGTCCTATGTGACATGACATGTGCCTTAGTCTCAACTTTTTTATTTTATGATCATTGAGGTTAGTTTGAGTGTTCATAAGGACACAATTTGAATGTTTATTGTGTTTGTGTTCTACACCTTCTCTCCTTGGGGTCTCTTTTTGATTTTGCTACACTACAACATTTGGACCGTTTAAAGTCACAATTTGTATAAGTCACCTTAAAGTCATACATATTAAATCTTGTATTCTAATGTCATATTTAAAGTTATAGGTTGAAATGGACTAGAGAAATCGTGATATGTTAAGGTGTGTTTAACAACCACGACTATAACCTACGATGTTTTGACGATTTTTCCTTGTAAGATTTATAACGTTTTTTGCCTTGTCTTAAGGGGCAACGATGGGGAGTCTCTAATGGAAACTTTGTTTCCATCTTGAACCTATCTTATTTGCTGACTTAAGGTCATCTTTACTAAAGTCATGATTTAAGTTGGAGACAATCTTAAAATGTCGTATTTAGGTATAAAAAGAGCCATTTAGAATAACTTTGCATATATTAATTATGTTCATTTCAAAAAATTGGATCATAAATTTTGTGTAAATTTGAGAAAATCGGAAACAGCATACATATTGTGTTGAATTTAAAAAATCTTGTGAATACATAAAAATGTAGTGAAAATGGATGTGGTTCAATATGGGTCTTAGTGCAATGAACGAGGATGGATTGAATTCTTTTTATATTAAGTTGAGGGCACACATCTTTGCTAGGCACAAAATTCCATCTTCCTAATTTGATTACACATTTTTTTAATCACCCATTATTGTATAAGACTAAAAATATGTTTCATTTTAGGCCCATGAGCTCATATATAAACCCAAAGTAAGTACATCCATATTCAAACATAAAAAGTATGATTATGGATATTGATGAATCTTAATAATATATTGAAAAGAGAAAGGAGGACAATTGATTCAAATGATAGTGTACATTAATATGTGCATTCTCTATGGAATTATATATTTGTTTCTCCTTGAGATCCTCATTATCAAGGTCTTATAGATAGTCCTATTACAACTTCTAGTAGTGGTGATTATCTACCCCATCAAATGTTTTGATTTTAAAAATAATATAATATACATATACATATACATATACATATACATATATATATCTAGAGAGAGAGAGATTCAGACCCACACACACACATTATTATTTAGAAAATAATGGTCATATTTTAGGAAAATTATGTTAATAAACCATTAAAAAGGAGAGGAAAAGGTCAAAGAGGAGGAATGGGAAGGGGGATCATTTTACTTGAGAGTGGTCCAAATTTTGAGGTAAATCCCAATAAGGAACATATTTTGACTCTTCATCTATATGATCTATCATAAGGTCTAGTTCTTTAGTTGATGCACCAAGAAAATTGCCACATCCTTTTGATTACAAGGAATTTAATGAATAAGAGGAGGCACAAAGTGCACCGCCAAAAATTTTACTAAAGAATTCATGTTTATCGTGTTGAATGTATTGAAAATGCATGTGAGTATTTATTTATTAGATCATTTTCTACTTTCCAATATTGTATATTAATGATCAATATTCTCGATTGAAATGATATGGTGTGAATTGTGTATGTGAATATGTATGACCCATATAACAACATGATCATTTTTTCATACTAAGAAATGAGTCAATGAGAAAGAGAAAATTTGAAAGAAACGTTGATTTTGGAAATATAGAAACAATGGATAAGACACTCAATTTTAGAGGGTAGTGAAATAAATGAATTAGAAGCCGAGGAAACTAGTCAAAATAGGAGTTTACATGATATGGTATCTCATTCATTTTCGTATCCTTCCGATCATATTTATGATCATGATAATATTTAGAAAGAATATGGAAATGAATATGAAAATGATGGTGTTAATATAATGAATGCAATTTTTGAAATTATTTCTCATGAAGATCCATCCGATTGTGGTGAAGAGGTAAAAGAAGATGACATAGGAATTAATTATATAAATAAAATAGTAAAAAAATCCCATTATTAAAATTCAAAAAATCTATAACAAGAATTTTTAATTCCATAATAGTATTGATGGACTTGAAGGTGTGTGCACCCTTATTAAATTCTAGTGTTATTCACTACACAACTATAAAAAGGATGTCTAGTATTGCAATAGGTGGACTATTCCTATCTAATTAATTTCTAATATTAATCATTTGTAATTATAGTAATGCATTTGTACATATAATAACTAATAAATGATAGTTGATTTCTCAAATACGGAATATCAAAAGCTAAAGTTCTTTAGTGTAAGTTCTAGAATTAAAAATTGAGCGGGGGTATGATAGTACAACTATAGTATAGTCTAGGATAGATCTGTATGGTCTTGGACCCTTTGATAGTATGGATCTAAAAATTCTTGTGTGGTTCACCTTTTTGGAAATGATATGTTTTATATGTTTCTCTTTTTTTCATTACCTCGGGTGACCTATAATCACTAGTAATAACATGGAAACCCTAAAAACATATATAATCCTTCATCATTCACTAGAACATATAGGTCTTTTTACCACAATTATTTCAAAAATTTTCCACAATTTGGAATAGTTGTACAAATAATTGTGGCATCTCTATGAAAATTTCATTTATTTATTTTTAGGTATTGTGGATGCTCCACAATTTACACATAGTTATAATAATTCGTAGAGAACTCAAATATCATATCCTTGTAGAAAATCCAATATTTTTACAAATTAAAATTAAAATTATGGTTATGAGATATTTTTAAAAGACTAATATAAATTTATATTAATATTGAAATTCTATTGTCTATATTTTAATATTTTTACACATTTTAAGAAAATTTATAGAAAGTTTAAATTAAAATATCATCCAATTGTATAAAAATATATGATTATTGTAGCATATATTAAGATGAAATTAACAAAAAATCATTAATATGACTAATAAAAACTTATATTAATGTGATAATATTATATCATTCAAAATATATATTAATTATAATATACATTACTTCAAATGAGATTGAAAGATTGAATTGCTCGATATCCCTTTACATTACCAAGATATATATTATATATAATAAAACTAATTTAAAATTAAAATATTGTTAAATTGCCATAAAAATATGACATTACAATTTTTTTATAATATTAAATTTAATATAAATAATACCTACCACTTTTTCATTTATAACATATAAAATAACTAATTTAAAATATTTTTTAATAAATTAATTATTATTATTTTTAAAATCTCACATTTGAGATAATACTATCATGAGTGGGATCTTTTGATAAGAATGTGAAATTGTCAAAATACTAAAACTACCATGAGATATAAATGCCATAAAATTTTCCAAAATAAATGGGGTAATTTGATATTTTAATCACATTAAACAACTGCTAATAATTATAAAATGTCTAAATGCTCCACGTGGTTGTAGTTTTGATAATGCATGCAGCTTGGTGAATGCATTCAATTCACTAACCGCATGAATACCATGTAAAGTGCCACCACGATATATTCACCTCAATTGTTGGCGAGGTAGATGGAGAATAAATAATGATTAATGTCAACATGCTGAGTGGAGGATGCGTGTTGGGGAGCGTTCAGCCTAAGTCTCACATATTTGGAAATCATTTTAGATTTAAAAGAGGAAATTACAGTTATGAAGATGAATTGCCAACTTTTGCAAAGGGAAACCTGGACCGGTTTTGACGAGGGAGAAAAAATATCATCACCGAAACAGTCTTCTTTTATATAAAGCAATGGAGGAGGGACGATTAGAGGCTTGGGAATGGAATTTTTAAGTCAAATTGTGGGCAGAGAAAATTTGGAGGAACTTCAGACAAGAAAGATAGTGACAATAATGGAATCAGTTAGTGTGATTGTTCATGATATCCTTTGGGTCATGGGAATGAATGAGGTTGCTCCAAGATTACAAACTTTAATCAATTGTGCAATGCATTAGAACTTAATCAAAGCTTCAAAACATGAAAGACATTGCCCTTAGGCTGAGTGATATTCATATTTTTCATTTCAGCGGATGCCCTGAAAGCATTGACATTGGATTCCAGGTGATTATCTTGTGCTCACGACACTTACAATCCAAAATCTGAATTTTCTTAGCGGGAATTGAAGAATGCAACGACATTCCAAGTAAATATATTGAAGATTGACTTCTGGATGATCCATAACATCCAGATAATGTTGTGTGTGGTTTATACACTACTACAAGGGGGGGTGTTTTGAGACAATAATAGAGACAATACTTGATCAAATTGTCTCAAATAGAGACAATAAAAAAGTTGTATATTGTCTCTATTATTGTCTCAAAGCGGGTGTCTCTAATATTGTCTCTAATTATTGTCTCTTCAGAGACAATATAGGTTGATACATATTTTGTCTCTTGAGAGACAATATAGTTTTTGTCTCTCTAGAGACAATATTTGTATTGTTTCGCTAGAGACAATACAAAATACTGATTTTGTCTCTCTAGAGACAATACTAATTTCAATTTTTATTGTCTCTCTAGAGACAATACGAATTTAAAGAATGAAAAATCTGAATTTCAAGAATAAATAATAACCAAATATCATATAGTGCAATCGACGGCTACATATCGTCTATGATGTTAGAGTAGACCGGTAAGGAATATCATAAATTAAAAACAATTTGATTTGAATCTTGTGCCCAACAAATGGGTCCACAAACATTTTATTAATATCAAATAAGATAAAATACAAAAGGGTGTCTAAATACTGTTAACCCTTTAAATACAATGATAAAATACAAAAGGGTGTCTAAATACTGTTAACCCTTTAAATACAATGATAAAATACAAAAGGGTGCCTAAATTCCGTTATCCCTTTGCATACAATATGAACACCTCTCCACCCCCAGCTTCAAGCGATCTGTCTGCTTCCCTAGTGCTACAAATCCCCCAAGACCTGCAAGCAAACATATGTTCACCAGATCAAAACTCAAAGAATACTTGCAGACGGTGACCATGTGAAGCCCGGTAAAAGTAATTATATGAATATGGTTATTATACAATCATATCATAATCCTGTAAAAAATAACTCAGAGTCACAAGCCAAAATACAAGAAGAAAATAGATGCTACTTGACTTTACCTATTGGAATAATAGCAGCATTAGAGCCACCGAAAGCATGACATCTTAAAAACACACCAATTTGAAAACATGTAGATTCAGTGCCTCCGTAATGAAATGTATCTCTTTTGTAAACAACGAGTAATAAGATAAGTGTAAACAACTTACAGCTTCACCCCGAATTATATGATTTGCAGCACCTATGAGATAGAAAGTGCTTGTTGCACAAGCAGTAGAAATAGAGTCGTTTGGACCCATCCATCCCTACACCTGAGGCATTCAGTATGCAAGAATAAGTGTGCATCTATTTTGCATAGCTCAGTATGAAAGAGAGATTGTTCTTGTAAGTCTTTATGTTGCCATATGTTACTTAATACTGTGATTACTTGCAAATGTATTCTAAATAACTCTTTAAATTAATATGAATGAACATGGTTGTGAAGTACTTGGAATGGTAGATGGTGAATTCCTTAGTGAAAGTGAGTATGGTTAGGGTTTGTAACCGAAATATGATGCAAGAAATGATGGTCGGAGGATTCATTCAAAAGAGAGAGAATTCAAGAAGGATGTGGCAGAGCTTAGAATGCAAGGAGTAATTCGAAAGCCAAAGGTGAGAAGTTTCTTGAGATATGTTGTCTCAATTCTGAGAAGAACCCAAAAAACAAGGTTTTGCATTTGATTCTTGTATTCTTGAGCTCCCAATAGAATGGTATGAGGGTGTTAGGTATTTAATAAAGATGAAGACAAATTTCATGACATTATAATTTCTCCTTTGTTCAGTTGTTATTCCTCAAATATTATGAAACTCTGTATTTTCTAGGATTTTCAAGACTGTCCTGAGCTTTCATATGTTTCTTTTTATATCGAGATGCTAATAGCTTGTTAGGGGTTTCTCAGTACGTATGGAGGCATGTAGAATTTGGTAGGAACCTCGGTATATTCTTGGTGTGTTGATATTTACGACAACCCTTATATTCTCGCCTTGACATGTCATATAATCCTATGGATTTCCCATGTGGCCGATACAGTGTCCGTGCAAAGATTCTTACATGTTCCCCTGATATCTAGATGACTACAAGTTGTATTTTTGGATGTATGTCTTGGAACGAGGCAGTAACTGTAGGATCCTTTGTATATTCTTGAAGAGTCACTGGTTCTTAAATCTCTCATGCTCTGTCCTGTTCTTAGTAAACATGTGCTTAGGGTTACAAATTGTGATTTTGGAAACTCAGAGCATTGAAACTCCCGTTGTCATCGTATAGGCCTCCATCAGAAATTTTGAGAGGGAATGTAATATAAGCCTGAGAGTATGTTTGGAGAGCTTAATACTTTGAAACCCCTATAACTCTACCCTGTGACAGTGACCTTCTGACTTTGGGCTCTAAAATCCTATCAATAACTCATTCCTCTGTTTAAGCAAAGAAGGCTTGACTTGATCATCTTGGCCTCCATCAAATTAAGTGAGATGATTCCCACATCGACCCATGTTTCATGAGTAAAGATCACTCTCACAAGTATGAATGACGCAATTGGCATTCAATACATCTAGGTGAAGATCATAGGGGTGAATTAGTACAAGGGCTTTCCCCAGAGGTCACTCATACCAAAATTACTCTACTTCATGTGCGTTTAACCTTGGAGTTCCTCCCACAATCAAAATCTACTTACTTTACTCTACCCCATCTGCAAAACCTTCAGTAAATATTGCACCTTATGAACCAGTCATGATGACCACTAAAATCCCCGCAACTCAAATAAAGTCGTCCTCAGAGCATCAAATGCAGTGAAATTTCAAATACAAAGGGAAAAATTGTCTTTCGTCACATTCAGCAAGCCCTAACACAGTTCATTTTAAGAACATAGTATTCAATCCAAAACTTTTGAACAAAACAAACTAATGATTCCATATAAACTTACATCAAATTTATGAAAGTAGATGACCCTTAGAACTTATAACACATAATTACATACATGGAAAATAAATTACCCGGTAAGTTCGCACACAATGAGCTCTTGATTAGGACCAAGAGCCACACCCAAAGGTCATCCACCAACAAATGTTGAGCATTGAACATTACGAGACACTTTACACATAAGTACAGAGACTAGATACATATCTCGACATGTATAAATAATGGGTATTGTCTCATATAAATGAAACATACTTTCACTTCTTAAAAAATATCATGAGAAGATTTGACGATGGTGGAGATCACATTCTTTAACATTTTAACGTACTCTGCATGCAAAACTGAATGGACCCGTTGAAATATCGATTTACAAGAAAAATAAATAAAGAAAGTAAGTAGTCCATAGAATCATGTGCACATGTTACTTCCTCTAATTCAGAATAAAGGAATCTATTCATACACTCACAAGAATGAAAAAATAAAAAGAAAGTGGGGAGCATTGGGATTAACAACAATAATGTAAGATAGTATATGTATTTAGTATATCATTCCACATGAGTTTGTGGATTTGTCTTCTTCGTTATTACTCATAATGACCTATTTTTTCTCGTATCTTTGAAATGAGTAGTGTGTATGTGTTTGTCGTTATGCGAAAGGAATCCAAGCATGAAACCCCATTGGAAAGGACTGGCCGTAATTTCAAAGCTGTACATAAGAGACTGAATGCACTTCATCAGATGCGGTTACAGGACTCAAATTTATTGAGTCTTGGAATTAATTCATAGTCATATGAGTTGTTCTTTAGGAAAGTCTAGTTGGAGAGTTCTCAATGGTTCACTCCTTGTATGCTAATTCACACATTTATGGCTTGTCGACTTTGATGATACTATTCCAACATGTATACCACCCCTTATTCATTTCTTAGACCAATATAATTGTTCTTCACCGTCTTATTCAGGCGTGAGGTCGAAATTCCCCTTAAGACCATCACATAGCAGATCCATATGTGTGAGTTTCCCTAAGAACTCTGCTGCATACTTTCATTTGAACAATTTGAAACCAAGATTTCCAAAACCATATATGTATCCAACGCTTCTTCAAGAACACATTCAAGGATGATCTTCATACCCTAAGACTCATTCATGCAATCCTAGTTCTTTGTACCATGCATTTTTGACCACCAATGAAAACATATTAAACATAGAGGTTATATGACCATGCATACCCTGTCTCATCATGGTAATGGCATCATTTCGTAGGTATTTGATCCAACATTGGTTATCATACATTTGTTTTGCTTTCTATTTCCTTGTTACTTTGTCCTAGGTTCCTTTTCACCCTTCAGAGCCCAAATCAAGTACCAAAACACCGCCTGTGGGGTTGCAAGACACAAACTTCTTAAGTTTAGATTCCCTTTATCCTATTTGAGATGTTTCCCCAACTTTTATGCACTGATCCTTGACAAATTATGCCCAGTTCTATTTGAAACAGTTATGCTAGTGACCTACTTAGGTCTCTTTGTGCCCAACCAGTCTAGTTCTCATAGGACAGTAGTAATTTCTTCATTAAATTCTCCTAATTCTCATTTAAACACTTCAAACACGCCTCATGTCACCTTAGGAACAAGTCCACAAACATAAACAAGAATTGTCTATTAAATTCTACCCTTTACCCTCACTGTCCTGTACACTGTTACCTCCTTTTTTCAGTCAAAATTACTGTTATGCACAATTTTTGATGGGCAACTCCATTCACCCTGAGATTTGGGGATCTTCATGCTCATCCTGGGATAGAAATTTCTTCAAAGTTTCACAGATTTTGGTCGGTGGAATAAAGAGCAGCTCGATGCCCTACATCGAGCCCGAGAAAAGATAATTTGTTCTAGAAGTCATATTATTCACTGTCAAGGCTTGCAAAAATTATATTTGTGCTCCTTATACCCTATAGCATCTTTCTAACCTAACAGTCAAGGGCTTCATGTCATTTGCATGGCATTGAGGGTTTCTAGCTCGCTGTCCTCTCAGAAATCATAATGCAGAGTCCACTAGAATGCACACAATCTAGCATTTAACTCATCAAATTGATATGTACTCATCAAATGAAACATAGAGAGTTCCCTTGGGATTTTTACACTTCATCCCATCTTTTCTTTATAATTCGCCGGAGGCGTTTACTATGAAGTAGGCTTTGCTGGAAAGTGTCAAATTCCGGCAACATTTTCCGGCCTACCTTTCCGGCACCTTTCCATCAGCTTTTTCCGTCAATCAGCATTTTGCATCTGAATTTATCAGTATCCGAAAGTGGCACAGGCTTGGTATGTGTGGATTTGATATCACGCTGAAAGCAGTTTCGCTGCACACCTGTCATCTTAGGCATCTCTACTGCTTCCTGATGCATATCCCTCTATCTTTCGTTGATAGCATAGGATCACACTGTGTGTGCCGAATCCAAAAGCGGGGATCCTGAAAAGGTATGCCATTCAATTTGGGTACTGGCAATACTGCTGTGTAATATCACCAGATCATTCCTCATTTATTCTACTCAAATAAAGATTCCAGCTTTCCAAGGATTCAAACTCTGGACATAAAGGTTGACTTCTTTATTTATGAGGTTTTATTTATCTTTTGTTTGTTTTTGAAGTTAACGTGGTTGCTCTCATTATTTGTGAGATTTAATTAATCTTTGTTTATTTTTAAAGTTGACGTGGAGGGAGGATTGTCACTACCCAGGGTGTCTGTTGAGGCATTTTACAAGAGGGGTTTGAATTTGCATGAGGACAGCAGCAGCTTGTGTAATGAAGAGGGGGTTAGCAGAGGACATGTGAAGAATCGCTTTGGATGTGGGTCATCACTGGAGAGGGTGACCCAGAGATTCAGTTCCACAATGTTGGACTCGTGGGCACCTTGCCCTCTAATTTCATCAGCTAACAAAAGACATGAGCATCCTTACAAAGCATTGACACTGTTTCACCAAATGCAACCAACAGGTGTCCAATCTGATCAATTAACCTTTGCTAGCATATTCCCAGCCTGTGCCAAAATAGGAGCTTTGAAAAAGGGTGTGGACATCTGCCAAAGCATTATGGTGAAGGGATTTTTGTCAATTGTTTTGGTTGCAAGTGCCCTGGTAGATATGTATGCAAAATGTGGAAGCATGTTAACTGTTCGACAAAATACCTGAGAGAAATGTGGTGTCATCGACTGCAATGATAACAGGATATGCAAAAAATGGTTTTGTTGAAAGGCCTTGGAAACTTTCAAGCAAATGCAATTGCCAGGTGTAAAACCAGACTCCACAACCTTTACCAGCATCCTCCCAGCCTCTGTCAAAATGGGAGATTTAGAGCAGGGCATTGACAATCATCTAAGCATAATGGAAGTGGTTTTCTAAGATGTAGTTGCAAGTGCCCTAGTAGACATGTATGCAAAATGTAGAAGCATACACAAGACAACTGTTCGACAAAACACCTCAAAGAGATGTGGTCTAATGGAACACAGTAGCAACACACCCCGACCATGTAAACTTTCAAGGCCTTGGAACCTTTCAAGCAAATGCAATTGGCAGGTGTAAAACCAGACTCCACAACCTTTGCCAGATCCTCCCAGCCTGTGTCAAAATGGGAGTTTTAGAGCAGGGCATGGACAATCATTTAAGCATAATGGAAGCAGATTTTGTCAGATGTAGTTGCAAGTGCCCTAGTAGACATGTATGCAAAATGTGGAAGCATACACAAGACAAGTCAACTGTTTGACAAACCACCTCAAAGAGATGTGGTCTAATGGAACACAACCTGACCATGTAAGCTTCATTTTTGTTTTATTAGCATGCAACCATGCAGGTTTTATGCACGAGGGCTGTAAATACTTTAGTGGCATGAGTGCCGCTTATAGCATTCCACCTAGAATTGAATATTATGTCTGCTTGGTTGATATTCTTGGCCGTGCTGGCTATCTTGAGGAAACTCTAAACTTTATCATCAACATGCCAATAAATCTGGAACTTGTGTCCCTTTTCAGCATCTGGAACTTTTTAGGGCGAGTGGGATCAGGGTCCATCTCAGAGATACTAGTGCAAAAGTACTCAATTCCCAGGCCCTTACTGTTAAGCCTGGTGCTGGAAATTGCATGTGTGGGTCATCTTCTCATTGCTTTTGCACTCCCGGGGTCCATTTATGTGGCATCCATTCTCATAGGAATGTGCTTTGGTGCACATTGGCCTCTACTGTTCTCAATCATTTCTGAGCTATTAGGGCTTCGCCACTTTGCTATTCTGTACAATATAGGCCAGAGTTCGAGCCCTCTTGGGTCCTACTTGTTTTCTGTTAGGGTAGCAGGATACTTGTATGACAGAGGTGCCAAAGTAGAATATGTGAAGGACAAAGATAAGTTGGAGGAACTCATGTGTGTTGGGAGAAAAAGCTTCTGCACAACCTTCTTGATAATGGCAGCACTTAGCATGGTTGGCTGTGCAGTTGCAGGTGTTTATACATTAGGCTTGTAAAAATATCAGTAAAAAATATTAACTGGGAGGTTTAGCTGTTGGTACAGGAATGAAAGAGACCTTGATCTCAGCATGCACTGGACAAACCGTCCCTTTTTTCTTACTAAAATCGTAGCAACATCACGAAAATAAATTTATATGCCCCAAAATCAGATCATAATAGCAATATTCATCCATACCATTATTTAACTATGGATGACAATCACCATACTATAGTAAGCATATAGATTCTCCAGTAATAAAATGTCAGAAATTACAATTCTTACCACACTGCTTGCATCTCTTCCTCCACAAAGCAAAAGTAGACCATCTGAACGAGCACTTGCAATTGCATACCTATCAATGCAAGCAAATGATTAGCAATGGAAGATTCAACAGATACATTACTGACTTATTGAAACGAGATCAATACATTTGTCTACAAACCAAAAGATAATACCTGGGGGCTGCAAACCAAAAGATAATGACCATAATAGAATTAAAGATCAATCAACCTTATTGAGTATATTATAGCCATCTCATCAAAAAGAAGGTTATAGAAGTTCTTATGAGGCAAAAAAAGCCATCTTAAAATGTATAGATACATACTATAAATCTGGCTATCACATAAATATCTGTGTTTGACACGCATTTGAGCAGTTTTATAGACCGATCAAACTCTCAATAAGTTCATAAAACAAACCAATAAGTTCACTGGTAATGAAATAGCCAATAATTCATAAAATAACAGTCAATTTAAATCTATTTAGCCGGATAGGAAAAATGTCTATTCTTTTTTGTCCTCTTTTGACGAGGAACTATAATAGATGGTGCAACATGATAATCATCCTCAACTCTTGTCTGTTGGATTTCTGGGTTGTTTTCCAGATGAGTTCCAAGAAGGTCAATCGATTCATTTTGTCCAGCAACAAAATCATCACATCCTTCTGTGGCATCTTCATGTTCACTGATCAGTTGCACCCTTTAAGGAGTTTGATTGTTGCACATCCTATTAAACAACATACTTTAGTTAATTAAATTATCACAACATTGATACTTAAATGTTTTATTATGTCATCAAATACTATAATAAACTTACCTCAGATTCATGCTCAATGACCAATTTCTCCCCTCGATCTATCATATGTTGCCGGAGCCCTTGGGAACCATGCATTAGTGCATATTTCAGATCTTCATCTGAAGCTTCCTTTCGAAAGTGGTGAACCTAAGTGTACAAAGACATTTTAATTTATCAAGTATCATTTGTCATCCAATACATTCAAGTCACCGAAAAAATATAAAAAAATTAAATGAAATTATTCACTTACCAAGCTCCCACGAATACTATTATACCCACCCGACCCCAATTTATGGGACCCAATACTTGACAACCTAGCTTGGGTAGCCTTTGTTGTATCTCGAAGGCGTCTTTTACCTCCTTCTCATGCAGATGGCATGTAGTTTGGATTTTGAAGGACTTTCTCTTGAATTTGGCATCTTTGATAAGCTCATCCCATGTTGTTTGGTTAGTGATCCAAGCTGGTCGGGGATATCTCAAGTCATTTGTTAGCTTTGACCTTATTTTGTCTCTTTTAGAATGAATGAATTTCCGTGCATAATCCATTATGAAATCCTTGTTAAAACCGGGATTTCCAAACTCTTTTATGACATCTTCAAAGAGTTCATCTTTCTTAGAATTGGCTTGCTTTCTCCAATCCACTTGTATGGTATTTCCAAATAGGCATTCTGCGTGATGAAATAGAAATTGGAAAATTTTCGACCCCATTTCATCTTTTAAGACATTTCCATCCGAGGTTAACAAGATTGTAACCTCTTTCTTTCCTTTTGTGTTCACTGTGGAGATTGTTGCAGTCGTAGGGGTCACAGTAGCTTCCCCATTAGGTACATCAGGGGGCATGCCATTTTCTTCCTGTATGTATAGAGCATGAATGTTTGTTAGGATCTGTTGTAAAACCATGCAATATGAAAAATTGCTGTTATGACTGCTTTTATAGCACATGAATGATAATTAGGACTGTTAGGAATATTTTATACATAATTAATTATCATAAGCATACTGTTCGGGTGCAAAAGAAGACTGTACTTTCCAGCAATGTAGACTCCAATGCATGAATTTGCTTAATTACTTCCTGTCTAACTTCATAAAATTCAGGAGTATCTGGTAGGAGCGTTAAAATTTTGGCTTGTGATTCTATGATACTTGTCAAGGAAGCATGTTGTGGTGTTGGAGGGTGAATTCGGAGAGAACCCACACATGAAGGGTTACTCCTTAACTCTGGTGCTATATTATGTGTTGGCATGCTTGACGGAATTGGAATACTAAATGTTTCAATGTTGGATGTAGAAAGTATGGTACGGGATTTACTTGTCGGCGGCACTCTCATGTTAGGATTTTCTAGTGCATATGTAGAGGGCCTGCCACGATCCTTCAAAATATCATAAAACAAAATTATTAATAGTCAAAAAAAACTTCAAAGTTGTATGTAACATTGAACAACTTCACTAACAAATGAATAATAACATATGCAATACTAAATTGGTAAGGTATGCTTTGACATTTTGTTGGCCATTGCATGTTGAGAGCAGCAAAACAGAACTGCTTTGACATTTTGTTGGCCATTTCATGTATCCAAAAATATATATATTCAAAAGGACCAAAAGGTGTGCATCTTCATATAATCTTCAATAAGGAAACATTTAATGAAACAAGGAAACATGTGCAATGTATGCATTGACATAGAGAAAAAAACATTAGCAATCCACTCATAAAATATATCAAATTGTGTTATGTCCTTACAATGAATTTAAGGTTTACATTATGATTAAATAAAATCATCTTCATCTGACATTACAATTTCCTCATCTGGAGGCATGAATACACCATAATTAATGGGCCCCAGATCCACAAATAAATTAATACCATGGTTCTCATGATCTTCATCCCCTTCAGCCATAGGTAAATGATGATCAATAAACTCATCATGTTCATGTATTTCATCACCAAAATGTTGTTCTTGTCCTACTAGAACTTCATCTTGTTCATATTCATCATCAATAGTCATGTTATCATCATCCTCCACTTGGTCATCTATGTCTTCAAGTGGATCTTCTACCTCTTCAATTACATCATGGCCTTCTACATCTTCGGAAAAGGTGACTCTTCGCCCTCTTGGATCATAATCTATCACAAAGGACCAGCCAGGGTGTTCTAAATTTGGAACAAGAAATATTTGACTACATTGGTTTGGAAACACATAAGGTTCAGAAGTAGATTCAAACCTCGATGTATTTATCATATTGAATCCATTCTCATGCAACAAAATAGTTTTGTCAAGGCCCACTTCAATGAGCCTATACCATTCAACACGAAAAATAACTTTTTTAAAAGATGTGAAATCAAGCTCTATTATATCCTCCAACACTCCATAATACCGAAGTGTACTCGTGATTGTGTTTGTGTCATATGCATGTGAACGACACTCCACTTCAAATGGTGCTGAAATTCCACTATCATAAGTTTTCCGCTTCTCATCGATCTTCCTGATTCGAAAATGATGACCGCTAATCCACATTGCTTTGTAATATGTTACCTAAATGCATATGTACATATTATCCAATTAGATTCAAGGACACAAAGTTAACTAACTAGTTTCAACGATAAAAAAATCTTTAGATTAAACAATTTTCATCATAATACTTTATTTGTATATTACCTCCCCATTTATAGATCCTTTAACGAAATCTACTTGTTTTTTTGTCACTGCTTTCATTCCCTTGGTTGCCTCGTGTTCAACATTTGTCTTTAACCAATGCCATGAGCATCTATCTGGCCATTTTCTTTTATGGCATGCAGGAAGTCCTCTATTAGAGTTTTGACCATGTCTATTATATATATCAGCCCATGCCTTTTCATCTTCTATTTTCTTTTGTTCAGCATACTTCTCCATCCATTGTAACATAAATTTAGAGTTGTATGCAACATACAAATGCAATGACTCCCACTCCTTAGCATCTACAACAAAAAGTATTTAACTAATCATTGATCTAACCATTCTTTAAAGGATGCATCATACAATACTTAGGATTAAAAAACTACTACTAACATTTAAGATTACCTTTTATCCTCTTTGAAGTTCCTTGACCCTCTAGTTTTCTATCTCCAATGGATTGAGGTTGTTGATCACCCCATAATCTTGGAGCCTCCAGATGCAATTGAGGCAAGTACTCAGATAAATGAACCATGGTTTGAAAAACCATGTACCCTTCAACCATAGAACCTTCAGTGTCGAGCTCTTTGCCTCACAAAATGTTTTAGACCTTCATATATCTCTCTACAAGCCACATTGTCCTGAGATGGATGGGCCCACATTGTTCAATCTCTTCTACCAGGTGTATAAGGTAGTGCTCTTGAGAATTGAAGAAACTTGGAGGGAAACACATTTGAATGTCACACATCAAAAGAGCAACATTCCTCTTCCAATAGTTCAGCTCATCTGGATGTATCTCTTTAGAAGATACCCACCTATAAATTTTACTAACAAGCATTAACATATCACCAATTATAATATTTGCAAAATATATGTTAAAACAATTATAAAGACATTGAAAATGATATTTATAGAAGGAAAAAATTAATTATTGAATAACAATTGATGGTTTATAATACCTCAAATATTTGGACAATTTGTAAATTGTTTGTGCGATGTCATGGTTGAAAGTGCTTTGTATTTTGTAGGAAGCACATACTACACCAACATTGAAAAATAGCGTTTAAAATATATATTATCTTCTACATTACTAATATATTGAAAATTTCAATTATACTATCAAGAAATATAAGATATCACGAATTACCTTTATCCAATTATGCCAATCATGTGTTTTCATTCCAGAAAACTCTGAACCATCTCTTGTGAATACGGTTTTTAATGTCGCACCAAAACCAGTTGGAAATCTTATGGCACGCATAGTATCAAACATATATTGTTTCTCCTCTGCTGTAAGAACCCATGGCGCAGGATCATATGTGTTATTTTCATGTAACCACATGTTTGGCATCATATTGACGGTTTTGAGGTCCTTCCTTAATTTTATTTGGTCTTCATTGTTGGTTCCCTTTAGATGTTTCCATAAGCACTCTGCCACATTTTTTCCAATATGCATTGTATCAAATAAATGAGCTATTGGGAGATGCTCATAATAATCTAACTTATAAAACTTAGATAGTCTTTTCATTCCCAATGGATAAGCTCTCCCTTCCTTTTTGTCATATGCTGATTTCCACCTCAAAGGGTTCATCCTTTTTGGCTGCCTCCTTTCCTCTTCCTTTCCATTGAACTTATTTTTCTCATGCATGCGATAACGATGGTTTTGAGGTAAGAAGTGTTTGTATTCATCGTACACGGTTTTTTTAAGATCCTTTGATTGCCTAGATACAGTGTTTGGCCCACATGATGGACAACCATGTTTCCCTTTAGTTTGTAGGCCTGAAAAATCAGTATGGAAACCATATTTAATTAATGGGCAGCAACATAAATAGAATGATTACAAATGAATATGATAAATAGATTACCACAACACACAGAGAGCCCCGGAGCGTCGTGAATTGTCCACATAAGTATTGCACGAAAAAGGAAGATCCTATCATTGCTAGGTCTTGATACATCATACATGTTGACACCCTTCCATAATTCGCATAACTCATCAATGAGAGGCTCCATGTATGTGTCCATATCTTTCACCTGGTGTTTTCCTATGAAGAAAATGTGAATTAAAATTTAAATATATTCATGTAAATGTACATCATTTTCAAGAGAACATCACACTAAGAAGTTCATATACCTGGTATTATTAGAGTTAGCATTGCATGCTCTTTTTTCATTGCCATCCAAGGGGGAAGATTATTGTTAACAAGGAAAACCGGCCAAACAGAGTATGTTGTTCTAAGATCTCCGAAAGGATTGACACCATCCATTGCCAATGAAAGTCTTGCATTCCTTGGCTCATTTCTTAAATCAGGCCATTTTTCTTCAAGCTCCTTCCAATCTTTGCTATCAGCCACCATACGCATGACACCATCTTGGCTCCTTCTTAGTGCATGATAGTCCATAAATTTTGCCAAATCTTTACATTTGAACATCCTCTCAAACCTCGGTGTTATTGGAATGTGGTGTAGAACCTTATAAGGAACTTTCTTGGACACTTGATCTTCACGATATCTATTGGTGAAACATATTGGGCATTGCTGTAAATTTTCATTTTCACCATAGTATAAGATATGGTCATTTGGACATGCATCATATGTTTTGTACTCCATCCCAATGTCTTTCATTGCTGAAGATACTTCCTTTTGTGAACGAGGCATCTTATTTTCCTTTGGAAGTATCTTATCCGCACAAAAGTCTCGCATAAAACAACAAAAGATCTTTAAATTATTCACTATACACAATATTCAAAACTTGAATGACATGGAGAGATATAGTTTAGAGGAGTTTAAAATATACCTCAAGATATCAATGAAGCATGTATTCGTCATTCCATGCATAACTTTCAAGTTCAAAAATAACATAAGTGTTGCCAATACAGATAAATTTGCATTTGGGTATAGAGGCGTCCCTAAAAGTTGAGTTAGGGGCGAATCATCAACTTCTTCAGCATATGTGTAGAAGTCTTGTAAAAATTCGTTCACCCCATCTTCATTTAATTGAGAAGTGGTATCACCCATATATGTGTCTTCTTCTTCATTGTGAGTGCCACTATCATCATTGTCATATGCCCTTTCCTCAACATTGTTATGAACTTGGATTGGCTAAACATTACAATATCATTTAAAATAGTCAATGCGATATGAAAAGTTTATATTTTTTAATAACAAGCATTTTTGAAATTTCATTATAGTATACCTCTTCTATATAAACTCCATACTTCAACCTATGGATACCAACGAGTCGACGCTTCTTTAATTTTCTATTTTTGCACTTTTCACAAGTACAATATATCATTTCATTAAAATATTCATTTGTCCCTGGAGTAGGTCTTGGTATATGTTCATCTGAACATTCAGATGAAGATATATTATTTTCCTGCATAAATCATATACTTTAAATAATGAGCATCTACCTCTCAACTTGAGACTTTTATTTTTATAGTTTGGAAATGGGTAATTCTGTTATGATGTTTTCGTAAACTAAAACATCATTAGTTTCAACTATGAGATGCCTAAAATGCTCACTGTGGGTCTGAAACGTGGCTTATTTAACGTGGCTTGTTTAACGTGGCTTGTTAAATAAGCCACGTTTCATAATCCATTTTTTGTAACCTAAAATAGGGTCCATTATGAGTGTTATTTAAGATCTGAGTATTATTAAAAAAACTCATGACTATGATAATATTAATCTTTATTGACATTAAATTCATTAAAGAAATAATACAAGTGGCAGAAAATGAAAGTACCTGTCTTTCCATTTTTTCCAAAAATAGTGGCTAATTAGGTAATAGTGTCCTACAAAAAAAAGTAACACTCGTCATAATAATAAAGAAAAATATTTTTAAAAAATGAATAAAAGTATCTGCACATTCTAATTATTTACCAATATATCTAGGACTAGAATGTCATCTTATCTTACCTTCTTGCAGTAAAGCCACTCCACACCAACTAGAGCAAGAGAAGACAATGAAACCTGGAAAAAAAGAAAAGACGAAGAACTTAGACAAGGAAAAGCAATCTAATTTATTAAAAATGAAAACAAAATAGCATGAGAAGGTCCACATATTCAAAACCATGCTGCAATAAGACCTATGATAAGTTACAAGGTTAACTTGGAAGCAAACTTGAATCTTGGAACTTATCATAGGTCTTTGTTTTCATTACAAATAAAGTAGATTGCTTTTCATTGTCTAGTATCCAGTATCAATCCAATTTATACTCTACAAGCTCCGTCATTATAATATCTAATGACCAAATATGTGCCTTGATAAGAGGCTTCTCTGCCCAAATGTACAAGTCATGAAATATTTTAATTCCTTTCTCAAATGAAAGGAGGGCAGAAAAGCCTCTTATCAAAGCACGTATCTTGTGATTATATATTATAATGACAAGAGATTATTCTACTTTATTATTGTGTTACTCCACTTAATCTTTTCGAATATGGCTTTTATTTCTGATCTTAGAATTTTCCAAACCCGAGAATAAGTTACAGTGTGCTCAGCTGTAATGTATTATAACATTAAAACTATACTAACAACGAGGAACATTAATCAAGCCTAAAGAGTTAGGCAACATCCAGAATACATCAGCAGTGTTAGGCAACATCCAGAATACATCAGGGCATTGAAAAAGGCTTGGGCAGCATATGCAAGGCTTCGTGGCTTCAACATGCAAGATAGAAGTGTTGCACAACAAGAGACAAGGTCCCAAGGTTTCATACGACACAAATAGTGATGCACAGCTAAGTATAGGCTTGCGCAACAAGGTTAAGCCTTTGCAGATTGGGTAGGCATCTGTGGCTTCTATAAAAAAGAGTCAAGGCACTAAGGTTTGAGTGGCATGCTCAAACGTGGAGCGGCATTCTACAAGTCTGTATTCAAGTGGATCTAAATGTTTTTGGATGATAAAGAATTGTTTGTGAACCTGGATGTTGTTACATCACATTGACATGCCTCTAGTATGTTCCACATAATTGAGGCAATCTCTAATCCACATTGCATAATCTTATGTGCTATAAACAGAAGTGAAATTTATGTTGTTAGCTATGATCAACCAACAGTCCATAAAGTGAATATGATACATTCACACACACAAAGAATAATGTAACTAATAAAAACTGAAATTTTAATCATACTATAGCTCTATACAGAGTAAATCTTGGAGAAGAGATGTAAAACTATGCAAACTTGTCCCTCCCAATACTGCAGCACATATTTATGTACAAACTTTGCAGACAAAAACATTAAAAGGAAAAGATGATATTAATGGGGTATTACTCTAACACTGTTCATATAGGTACTTGATATTGTTCCTTCCATGCAAAAACTATGTCAATCTCCTATGTATAAGGGACGCCACTATACTTGCAAAAAAAATTATAGCAACAAGTTTCCTGCAGAATACCATGACCATCAATAATCATGGATCCCTTGGAAATGAATTGAAAATTTTCTGCAGATGATTGGAAATTTCTTAAGAGTCGCTCCGCTAACTGTGTTACATGTAGGGCATCCTGAAATTTGGGTGGCAGTCATTCAATGCCTCCAAAAAGTTCTTCTGCTGCTGGTGGAAATTTCGATTGGGTTGCATTGAATTGAGAAAGGATGATACATTGTTACTATTGTTGTAGTTGTCATTGTTGTATCTCTTTGAGGGGTGGAGTGCCTCATCCCTATAAGCTAAAGAGAGGGTCCTCTTGAGAGAGTTGAACTTGTTTTGTGTCTCCACAGTTCATATTTCTTGATTGGGCACAACATAAAAGAGAGATATATACTCAAAAATATTACTGCACTAAGTAACTCTGGCACAAGCGTATTACGAGAACTGGCCAACAATAAATTTCTGCAGGATCAGATTCAATGTCTACCTAAAACATAGCCCCAACCATGGCAATGCTTAATAATCAGTGATTGGAAGATTGGCTGTGTATATGAGGCCATTTTGAGGTTTATACAAAGTCATCTGAGAACAGTGTGTGAAGCTTCTATATTAGTTGTCCTGTTTGATATCAAGTACAATCGTAGTTTGTAGAGATACAAGCCAGGGAAGAAAATGCCATCTTTGTCTTCTACAGTGTTATGCTGCTGGATTAAACACATATTTGTTTGGCCTGGGTGCCGTAGAGAAATTAATGATGAACGCAACCAGAGCCCCAATGTAAACATGAAAAACCAGTTGTCATTTTCTGCAGGAAAAACCAGTTGTCATATTCTGCAGGAAACTTGTTGCTATAATTTTTTTTGCAAGTATAGTGGCGTCTCTTATACATAGGAGATTGACATAGTTTTTGCATGGAAGGAACAATATCAAGTACCTATATGAACAGTGTTAGAGTAATACCCCATTAATACTCCATTAATAATCCGCTGAACTGGTGGTCAAATTCTGAAGCGGAGCTGAAGGTGAAGGTGTCAACTGTAGAGGAACATCAGTTCGACGTTATGTGGAAAGCGTGTGAGCTAACTCCTATGAAGAAGGATCTAAATGAATTGAACAGCAACTCTGAGACACATCCAATTGTCCCAACATGTGGGGAGCCACTTGAATTAGTAGCCATCAATCCTGAACAGGAAAGGTTATTAAAAGTCGCAGTCCTCAAGTCCGGCGAGTTGATGGTTTTTATTCACAACTTCAAAGATTCTTGCCTGTATCTATACCGATGTCCCAAGGTCGGCTACAACTTGAATAACACGAGTTGTCCTATATATACATTTAGGAGGGGGTTCGATTTGCTGGCTCTAGATGAATCTACACGCTATATGGCTCTATATGGAAAAGAAAGGAGCAAGATAGTAATATACAAGTTTGATGAATCATTTCGGAAGGTCTATTGGACTGGTGTTGAGGTTAATCTTGAATCATATAAGGGGAACAAGATCATTACATGGATGCATTTAATTCCATGGAAAATGGAGCTGCTCTTGGTTGATGTCGGAAACAGGGCAAGAGTAGTAGAAATCCATGATGAAGGCAAAGCATATTTCTCTTCCGATGCAGCGGCCTCCTTTTAAAGCATGCATCTCTGCTGACGGCTATTTCTTCATTGTGTTCAGGCAATTCCAATGTTCAAGTAATGATGTTGATGAGCACCTTGTCGGAAGAAGACATTCAAGTCCTGGGGTCATGTTAGAAATTTATGTTTTGGGTGATAACATGAGCTACTTGAAGACCATTCATTTGAATGGACAAGCGGGCAATTTATCTGATTTGGATCTGCTCGACATGAAATTTACGAGCTTCGGATCACAAAATCAACTTTTACTATATAGTCCTGCAGATGCCCTTAGTGTTATTTCTTCCCATGTGTTGAAAACTGCTTTAGCTAGGGAAGTTGTGCAGTTGCAACAAGTCAGTCATAACAATGCTCGTGAATTGGAAAGAGAAGAAACAGGAATTGTTGGTTCCTGCCCCTATTTAGGATACATATACCACATTTTTGACAAATTTGCTACAACTCCTGCATTGTTTCCAGATTATAAGAAGTGCATTACGTTCAAAGTGGTATTAGAAAGCAGCAGATCGGCTCCCTGCTATGGAGAGGCATGCATCAAATATTTAGAAGCACTTATTAGACAACTTAAGGCAGGTAAAGATAAAGATTTTACAAATATGAAGATTCAATTCCTAACCGACAATGTAGAGAATTACCTGATATCAGTTCCAGCAGAGGAACAAACCCCTATGAAAATGGGAATGTGGGTTCGCAAACTTGTATGCCTCGTGCCCGTTCAAATAGCTCGTGCAGAAAACAATGCCATGGTAGCTCTCTAGGATGGACTTCAAATACCCCATGATATTAGCTACGTGGACAGCGTATCGCTTGCTAATTCTATACGCTTTGGCTTCTATGATGTTGTTCTCAACAGCTGGAAGGGTGAAATTAAGGTTATATCCTCCATGGGAAAGCAGAGCAGCGGAAAGTCATATTTGCTGAACCATCTTTCAGAGTCTCTTCTGGATGTTGCAGGGGGCAGGTGCACTGATGGTGTCTGGATGACAATTACAACATGTGAAAATGGAGATGGCCAGGGGGACAGCAGGTACTTGTATGTACTCTTAGACTTTGATGGACTGGGCAGCTTCGAACGAAGCGAACAGGAGGATATGCTCCTCTCTGTTCTCAATGCTGCTGTTAGCAATTTTACACTATTTAACAAAAAGGTATGCAATTTGTGGCCTTAAAATTCTGTAATGTTTTTTGTTTTAAATCCTATTGCTTTGATAAGATGTACTTAGTTGAGATGAGGGGGGAATCCATTTTATGAAAAATAAAATATGAATAACCCATCCATCGTACACTTTCTTTCTTACCTGTTTCTGGTATTTAACAGGATTTTCACTTAGACAAGGACACAGAATCTGCATTCAGCCGGTTCCAGAATGGCATCAATTTGTTGAAGCAGGACAAAAATTTGTTTAAAGGTCTATTTTACATCGCAATCAAGGATGTTGATACATCACAATCAAGTGTGTGTTGGGTTTATTACAATGGGTGTGGCAACGATTTGATTTCTACGCAAAGAATACAATGTTTGTGATTTTTTTAGTCTCAATCAGCTACACTGTTATAATGTGTGTAACTGCACTGTGACACAAGGATATGATCTCCTCCGAACGGTTTAGAATGTCATTCTTATATTTCTCATATGGGTTGCTGTTAAGATGATGAAAGAAATATTGTATTCATGCATTAGGGCTTCCTTACTAGAATGATGTACTGGTTCAGATTAGGCTTTTCATATATTACCGGTCAAGCAGTCGTATCTCCGTACATGACTCCCAACATGATTATGGTGATACATAACTTATTGGACTAATTTGACAAAAACATTGTGATACCCAGTAAACTATGGACCCTAACATTAAGGTTGTCATACACAGTTATTTTTGCAGAATGGGCCCTAACATTTGTTTTTTCATGTACAATTTTGTTGCAGAATGGCATCAGAAGAGATTGAGCAATCACGAGAAGTCATGAAATCAAGCAATTATGAATGCGAACAACAATGATCGAAATGCCCAAAGTCGAAGATTTCTTGGGAAGAGCATTTGTAGGTGTTCAGTTTTCAGATGATGCAGAAACTCATCACATTCATACATCAGAACTGGATCAAATTTATGGCAAGGCACCTGCACCTGCATTCAGCAGAGATTCAGATCACAGCTCAGCAATGAATACCAGCATTGTGGGAGATCATATGCACGTCAATGGATTCTCAGACTTAACCAGTGATTCATCTAAGCACTCCCAGTATCAGTCTGACCAAGCTCATGCTTCGACTACAATGCAAGACATATACAACATCCCTTTAGTGTATACAACATTCTAAGTCTCAATTTCTTAGTCCTTTCTCACAGTCCAACTCTTTTGTTTCTAGTGCATTCCTCTCCTATTAGGTCTGGTTCATTGTATGGTCAGGTTTATCTTCATTGCGCTAAGTTTTGAAGATGCAAAAATAATAATTTTGAGTGACCATTTACTTAATCTATCTCTGTACCAAGTTTCAGGACAAGACCCTATCACTTAGATCCGCTTCTCTTGCCAATGGACCCCTAAAAGCTAGGTATCTAACTGTGTTTTTGTATCCTTCAAAGACAAGTAAAGATAACTTGAAATTCACCCACTGGAGTTCAAAATTTATTTGAAAATCATTTAATAGGCTTAGTCATAGTATTATCCTGCTAATTTTAGCTTTAAAATTGAGGGTTCAGGCCTCCAAAGATCAAATCCTGGGTAGAAGACAATAATAGCCCGAGAGCATAGTTTTCTATATAATAATGGAATGGATTCATTTTCAATGTCTGCAACTTATTAACACAAACCATCCAATCTTCCTAAAGAGTTCTGAGCAAGTAATGAGTCATGGAAATGATTTAGTGTGATCATCTTCGTGGAAATCAGGCTTGCATACAACTGTGTACAACAAGATATTGGTGACTTTACCATTACATAAAGAAACAAAAACTCCTTTACTATCTAGCTCCCATCCATGCATCATATGTGCCTTATCTCACTTCTCCAAGGCTTAGGTAAATCACGCTTGTGCAAACATACAAGACACAGTTTACAAATACACAAACCCTTCAAATATCAATACTAGCACAGTCTTCAGAGTTTCATGAATGTAGATGCAATATCAAGGAACTCATCCTCAAGACCTAGCCATAGCAGTCCTTCCAACTTTTTCACATATTTACATTTGAAGAACCTTCTAATATTATCATGTTTCTAAGGCTCGATCATTTTTCCGAACAAATCGATTTGTCCAACATAGTCACAATTTTGTTATAATTATCATTCAAGAATCATATACCCATAAGGCAAGAACAATGTATTATATGCAAGGACTATAATAATTCATCAAGATATTCCTCGCAACAAATCTGCATTACAACTACCGAGTTCAGGACAAGACCCTATCACTTAGATCCGCTTCTCTTGCCAATGGACCCTAAAAGCTAGGTATCTAACGTGTTTTTGTATCCTTCAAAGACAAGTAAAGATAACTTGAAATTCACCCACTGGAGTTCAAAATTTATTTGAAAATCATTTAATAGGCTTAGTCATAGTATTATCCTGCTAATTTTAGCTTTAAAATTGAGGGTTCAGGCCTCCAAAGATCAAATCCTGGGTAGAAGACAATAATAGCCCGAGAGCATAGTTTTCTATATAATAATGGAATGGATTCATTTTCAATGTCTGCAACTTATTAACACAAACCATCCAATCTTCCTAAAGAGTTCTGAGCAAGTAATGAGTCATGGAAATGATTTAGTGTGATCATCTTCGTGGAAATCGGCTTGCATACAATCGTACAACAAGATATTGGTGACTTTACCATTACATAAAGAAACAAAAACTCCTTTACTATCTAGCTCCCATCCATGCATCATATGTGCCTTATCTCACTTCTCCAAGGCTTAGGTAAATCACAAGTTGTGCAAACATACAAGACACAGTTTACAAATACACAAACCCTTCAAATATCAATACTAGCACAGCTTGAGTTTCATGAATGTAGATGCAATATCAAGGAACTCATCCTCAAGACCTAGCCATAGCAGTCCTTCCAACTTTTTCACATATTTATATTTGAAGAACCTTCTAATATTATCATGCTTCTAAGGCTCGATCATTTTGCCGAACAAATCGTGATTTGTCCAACATAGTCACAATTTTGTTATAATTATCATTCAAGAATCATATACCCATAAGGAAAGAACAATGTATTATATGCAAGGACTATAATAATTCATCAAGATATTCCTTGCAACAAATCTGCAGATAACTAACTCGAGTTCAGACAAGACCCTATCACTTAGATCCGCTTCTCTTGCCAATGGACCCCTAAAAGCTAGGTATCTAACCGTGTTTTTGTATCCTTCAAAGACAAGTAAAGATAACTTGAAATTCACCCACCGGAGTTCAAAATTTATTTGAAAATCATTTAATAGGATTAGTCATAGTATTATCCTCGCTAATTTTAGCTTTAAAATTGAGGGTTCGTGCCTCCAAAGATCAAATCCTGGTAGAAGACAATAATAGCCCGAGAGCATAGTTTTCTATATAATAATGGAATGGATTCATTTTCAATGTCTGCAACTTATTAACACAAACCATCCAATCTTCCTAAAGAGTTCTCGAGCAAGTAATGAGTCATGGAAATAATTTAGTGTGATCATCTTCGTGGAAATCAGGCTTGCATACAACTGTGTACAACAAGATATTGGTGACTTTACCATTACATAAAGAAACAAAACTCCTTTACTATCTAGCTCCCATCCATGCATCATATGTGCCTTATCTCACTTCTCCAAGGCTTAGGTAAATCACGCTTGTGCAAACATACAAGACACAGTTTACAAATACACAAACCCTTCAAATATCAATACTAGCACAGTCTTCAGAGTTTCATGAATGTAGATGCAATATCAAGGAACTCATCCTCAAGACCTAGCCATAGCAGTCCTTCCAACTTTTTCACATATTTACATTTGAAGAACCTTCTAATATTATCATGCTTCTAAGGCTCTGATCATTTTGCCGAACAAATCAGGATTTGTCCAACATAGTCACAATTTTGTTATAATTATCATTCAAGAATCATATACCCATAAGGCAAGAACAATGTATTATATGCAAGGACTATAATAATTCATCAAGATATTCCTTGCAACAAATCTGCATTACAACTACTGAGTTCAGGACAAGACCCTATCACTTAGATCCGCTTCTCTTGCCAATGGACCCCTAAAAGCTAGGTATCTAACTGTGTTTTTGTATCCTTCAAAGACAAGTAAAGATAACTTGAAATTCACCCACTGGAGTTCAAAATTTATTTGAAAATCATTTAATAGGCTTAGTCATAGTATTATCCTGCTAATTTTAGCTTTAAAATTGAGGGTTCAGGCCTCCAAAGATCAAATCTTGGGTAGAAGACAATAATAGCCCGAGAGCATAGTTTTCTATATAATAATGGAATGGATTCATTTTCAATGTCTGCAACTTATTAACACAAACCATCCAATCTTCCTAAAGAGTTCGAGCAAGTAATGAGTCATTGTCTCCGGTCCCTGTCTTTCCTAAAGGTCTTCGTCGTTTATGTGTTCGGTAGGTATCACAAGCTTGAAAACAAAAACAAAAAAGCATTTCGTGCTTAACCAACCAAAGAAAAAGGGGTTCAATTCGAGTGATAGAGGATCTACCATCGTGGTTGAGGATTATCTAGGTCTTCTTCATTTTCATAAATTAATTAATAAACGTTATACTAGTGACTTTTGAAAACTTAAAAAAATCTATATAAACTAATCTCTACATCCACTTTATTTTTACAGAGGTTTCCATTGTTTACAGTGATCAGTGAGTCTCATAAACTGTGAGAAACAAACCATGCCTCTGAACACTGATGTTATCACACAAATCTTCGGCCGTGTGGATACCATAACTCTTGCAAATGCGGCATGTGTCTCTTCGCACTTCTGGTTCGTCGCAAAACAGGAGAATATGTGGGAAGAGGCATGCTACTCTCTCTGGCCTTCCACCATGGATCCAGGGATTAGGCAACTCATCTCTTCTTCATTGGGTGGCTTCAGAAAGTTTTCTGCAAGCTGTTTTCCATCCATTGCTTATGACGATTCTTCTGAGAATGATTCCAACTACTGCAATGAGATGAAAAGGCTGCATGATGTTAATACTGGTGTTCCCTCTCCCTCTGATTTTCTGTGGATTGTGGATGTACAATACAAGAATAAACCCATTTTCTCCAAATTTGTTTTGGGAATCCCCTATGCAAACAATTTTCCCGGGTGGTTTTCCGCATCCTCTTTCAGGGTCGACATGGTTAATGTTGAAGAAGAGGACGGTGCTGAAGATGGGTTGCCAACAATTATGTCGGTGGACAAAGTGGGGATTAAGGATATAAGCAACCATCTGAAATACGAATGCTAAGCAACCATCTAATATCGATAGATCTAAAAAATGGCAGTTGAGAAATGTTCCCAGCTAGAAGCTGCCACAAAATATACCCTCGCGGAATCCTGTAAGGGCCGGACAGGTCGAAAACCAAACCATCGCGGCGGCCATTTCTGTGCATAAATCTTTAAATGCTCACAGCTAAAACAAAACAAAACAGGGCAAAACGGCGGATACCTGCAGCTCGCCCTCCTCCTCTGCGCCTGATCAAATCCGCATGACCATCTACTGCATGCTTGTTTCCCTCCCGCCCGAGCTTGTTGGCCATTTTCCACGCCTTCGGATTTTTCGCCCAGTTCGCCCGCTTTGCAAGCCGCGCGCCTCAAATTAATACTAGAGAGTTTTTTTAATTAAAAAAATACATTAAGGGTTTTTGAGACAAAAGTAGGAGGGTGCATTAATTAGAGACAAAAATATATTTTTGTCTCTAATTAATGTCTCAAATGACCCCCCCTTGTAGTAGTGATATAACATATTTAGCGCCGGGGAAGGCCTGTCGAGGCTTGGAGGACTTCTTAGGAAAGTTATCTACTTTGGTCATTACTATCGTGGCAGTGTGAACACTGTATCTTCACTACGAGTTTACTTGGAAGCAAAAATGGGAAAGGGGAGGTCAAGTCAGATATTTGGGAGAGAGTGGGAGGAAATGACTCGATTGATTGGAAGGCAGCTGCGGCAGGCAATGCGGTGTACAAATTATGTAAAAGTATCCATTGCACCTAAACATGCGATGTTAAGGAATTGCTTAAAGAATTAGAATGCTAATTATCGGATACTCTTTATGCCTACATTACCTATGATTGTGTTGAATTCCAGGAAATGGGCATGAGATTCCCAAGAAAATAAAATAGCTAGATCACTTTACACTGCTCGCAAAGCTGAAGTATTGCTGGAAGAGATGAAATGTGTCGAGGAGCAGAGGGAAGAGGATTTTCAGAGTGACCAAAATCCCTTGGTAATACTTATATATTACCTCTCTTTTCATATGATTTGCAGCTACGTATATTGTAATATTGTTTATCTCTTGCTTTTAGAGAAGGCCTAAAATTTGGTGGTTTTAGTCATGTTTTTTTCTAGTTTTAAATCATAACTTACAAGTTAAATTTCTAACACATGGCACACTTTGAAGGTTTTCCTGTTTATGTGGTTGTAGCTTTGCCGAGTGCAATCAGGGTTCAAAATTGAGCCCGTCACAGCCCTTCCCAAGGCCTCAAACCCGTCAGAAAAGGGCAAGTAAAAAATTACGTGTCAAAAAAAAATCAAAATGTAAAAATTATTTGACAATATAAAAGGGCAAGTTACTTTTACAACTGTCAAAAGAAGGGCTATGGTGAAAAAATGCTTGTCAAAAATTTGTGTAAAATTATTATGTCTTAAGAAATATTTTTAATTAATTTTACAAACAACAGTCAGCTCCAGCTTTCTAGACTCTGCGTATGACTCGTAGATACATTAGATAAGTCGTAATACTTGAAATTACCAAAAAAATTAATATAACAAATATACTACCACTATAATACTATTAAGCTCAAATTCCAAGTTACTAGCAAGTTTTTGATGTCAACTACACAAATACTTGAGCAAAAATACATAAAAAAAAAATATTTATTATTATTGTTTATGTTCTGGCCTTTTCTTGGGATTCATTCAAACGAAATATCTACCACTTTCTACTTTTTCTATTTTTTTGTTGCAGGAGCCACCTTGAGAAACATAAAACAAAGCTACGATCAACTTGCACACAAATATTTGTGCACTTGGGAGACTGCACAACATGATTTGGAATAGATCCACTATGTAGACTGACCACTAGTTTGGATATGGGATGAGATGGATATCTGAGGTGGGGAAAAAGTGTTGGATTAATCTCAAAGAGTGACTTCAATTTGTGACTCATAATGTAGGGTGCCAAGAAGGCTCTATTGGAGCTATGTTGGTTCCAAAGGGTGGGATGAGCTCACAATGGTTTTGATCCAGATTTCCTATATCAATTTGAGCTCGACATGTAGACAAACTATGGGCCAAGATGATTGGATTAGCTCTATTTGTATGAAATGGAGAAGGATATAGGGGAAAATGTAGATGGGGCTTGCTTTAAAGAAAAAAAGTTGAGACGCGTAAGGAGCTCGCCAATTATGACCCTTGCAAATAAGAACCGAGCTCAGTGTCGAGTTGCTTCCTAATGCAAAGGTTAATTGGACCCATTCAATATGGAAGAATGTAGAGAAGATGAGAGGAGATTGTTTTAGAGGAGGAGAATACATAGAGATAATCTTCTTCATCCATTGAAAAAAACCCTCCAATTCATCATTGGTATCTTCTCTCTAACTATTGTTTAATATTAGTGATGTGGAGGCCAACAAGAATTTTATATTTGTTGTTGTGCTCAAGACAATTTTGTTAAACTCTATGCCTGAGGAGTTGAGGAAGAGGCTTTTGAATAGATTTAGGGAGGATTACAAAGGGTGTGTGTGTTGAATGGAGTATTCTACTTTGGTAAAACATCATTTCTATGTAGTATATTTGAATGCATACTCTACATGAGGTGAAACTCTTGGATTGGAAATTAACTAAGAATATTTAGATGTATATATTGGTGACATAGTTAGTGTGGGTGTTTCAATGTATAGATGGACATTTTCTTTAATTTATTTAGAAGATGTATTCAAGTCAATGCATTTTACTAGTTAAAATTTACATGTGTGTTATTTTAGTGTTTAAAATATGAACGGTTTTTTTTATTGAAGGGTAAGAATCCAAATTGGTTTTATTTTTAGGACTAAACTCCAAATAGAAGTTAAAGTTATTTATTTTACTATTTACAAGTTTTCTTAATGATTTTGATAAGAGATCCTAGTGTAGTTTGATTGTATTGATGTGTTTAGTGATTTGTGTGTCTTCTTATCTCATTTCAATTTTTTGTTTATGTATTTATTTATTAATTTTATTTAATGCTTATTTTAGTTATGATGATTTTTAGGAAATTATAATATTACAAATTTGGGCTTTATTTACATCAAAATTTGATTATTTTACCAGTTTAAATGCGGCTTAATTTACATCATTATGATATAGGGGTCATTGTGTTTGGATTACTGAATTTTCCCTTTTTATTTAAGATGCTTATCAACTGGTGATTTTGAAAAGAAAAAATATATCGTTAAAAAAAAATTATTCTTAATTTTTATGACGTGCGTATTTGATTTATTCTTGTCATATGAAGTGTAAAATATTCGTGCTACTTTTCATCATCGAAGGGCTGGTCCAATACTTGCCCTTCAAAATAAAATTCAGACCAACCCTTCAAATTTGATCCCCGAGTGCAATCCAAAATAATATATATTACTCTAGTAGACATAATTATATTTTCTTTATGATTCAGGTCATTTAAACATCATCAGGAAATTGTAGAGGATTCTGCAACTAGTAAATTGGGTAACATTAAATGGAACTCCATGTCACCTATCATTAAAAAATCTTAGATATCTCCAGCTGGCTGATGTGGCTGAATATTCATTTAAATATGCTTCCAAGCTAGAGAAGCTCACGGTGTTCAAGAATGTATAAATACACCTTTGATATGTCTAAGGTATTCACCCTATACAAAATTAACTATTTTTTTAAAGTTTCTTTCTTTAGATATTTAGTCTTGTGAATCGTGTGTGTTGTATTGTTACAACTTCCTCCTCCTACAAAGAATATAGATCACTGAGTATTAGATGATGTGGATTGTGATACACTAGAAGGAATTCTTTCGATGGAATCCTTAAGAGTTGGAATGTATCTTAGTGAAAACAAAGAAACCAATTAAACATTAAGAAGGATTGGAATGTATTTCGGGATCATCCTCTGTATAACTAGATTTAAACTACCATAATGAAGTCCTGCTCAGTAATTTGGGGCTCTTTAAATTTGAATTAGAGTAAAAGTATTTTTCATAGGTGTAGCAAATTAAGGTGAACGAGAAAACAACTGCTCATGTGATACAGTGGAAAAATGTTATGACAAGCACCTGGTAATAGTGTGAGAGGACTTGAAGTGAATGATAATTTTTGGAAGTGTAAAAATATATTATGTATAAAATTTATATAATAAATATAAATTATGTTTAATCCAAAAAAATTTAATTGGTTTCTTGTATTGTGGTTATATAGTATTTCAAGAAATTAAAAAAATGATTGTTAATAGTAACATTTCTACATTTAAATAAAAGATAATTTTACAATTAATTATTGTGGCAATCAAATTGTAGCTTCCACCTACAAGTTTTTTGTGGTAACTTGATAATTGTAGAAAAAAATTGTTGAAATTGCCACAATATAACATTGATGAGAGTTGCAAAATTATAAATTGTGGATTTTTACAAAGATGGAATATATAGAAAAACTACATTTTTGTGAAGATTGTGGAATACTAACAAAATAAGAAATTGTAGAAATGTTACAAATATTAAGAAATGTGGACAATGTACAATTTAAAAAATGGAGATTATCTATAATTTTATAAATTGTGGACTATCTATGGTATAATGAATTGTGGAAAAATTACAATAATATATCAAAAGTGGATTAGCTACAATTCCAATGCCACAATTTTAGTTTTTGGAATACCATATAACCACAAAAATATTGTTGAAAAATTGTGGCAAAAGGCCTAGTTTGTCAGTAGTGATTGTTTAAGAAAATAAAAAAGAGAAAATATGTCCGAGTGTGTAACGACCCAAAATCCACACACGAACAACACAAATAAATACAGGATAACTTTTTTTGACTTGCTTGACACATAACATGACACAACATGTTGTCACCAAGGATACAACTAACACCGTGAAACAACTTGATACAAGGATGGCCATAAAGGCAAAGCACGGAAATGTTCACACCTATCAAGGACAATTTACTTTTCTTTTTGACAAGACAACATAGAAGTCCAATCACGAACACACTTACAGCTTAGGGCCGACCACAATGAGATATTCTTTGGGGTTATTTATTTTAAAAGGACATCTTGCAATTCTTAGCTTCCGTTTTCAAAGAGGCTCAAGATATGATTCGTATAATTCAACTTGCCAAGCCAAGTTTATTCCTTTGCCACTGAGTAATTATCTTTAAATCTTCTCTATTATGACATTTATTTGCTTAATTCGTTTATCAAGAAAAAAAAAGAGTATTTAAATTCCACAAGGCCATCTGCTCACCACTAACGCTACTAAGATTCGTTCTTGCCCACAAGACAACATGGTTTTAAGTTCAACACACTTAAGAGAAGAGATACAAGGTGCCTTGAAAAGGGTTAGAGGGAGAAGGTCGAGATGGAACATCCTTAGGACCTCATTAGTTATTGCCAGTATTTAATTAAAGCTAGGACTCTTAACCATAATTATTAACAACTTTACTTAGGCTTCGCTAAAAGTATTAACAAGGAGTAAAAATTCACTTTCCAAATGGTGGTGAGAAAGATGGTGAGGTCTCCAATTTGTTTTCTCTGGCTTATTAAATCTTATTATCTTATATCAACTAACAATTTGTTTCACCTTAGGATCATTCTAAGAATTCACCATAAAAAGGATAATATTCGCTAGTGTAGCTAGGGATATCATGATATAAAGTTTACTTGCAATGATAGTCCTGCCCTTGTTTACTTAAAGAATTTCTTTCTCTCAAATTGGTGACCCCTACGTTACTTTATTTGAATACAACTTTTAATTTAACTTCCAAAAGTATTAAACAATCCCATGTTAGTTTACTTATGACACTATATTACTAAGTCATATCAAGGTTTAACTCAAAATTTATTCTCAAGGCAAGGTTGTAGAACACTCATTTACAAGGAAAAAACAAGATTACATCAATTCTTAAAATACCGATACTCCAACAAAGTCACTCAATAACAATAATCAAATTTTATTATAATTTCAATGATGGTCAAACAATACAAGGTTTCCAAAGTTCGGATGATGAGAGTCCACAATACATTATACTAAGACATTAATCCTCTTTTAAACTTTTCACCGGACGTTAACAATAGTAGAACAACATAAAAAGGTTTCGAGCAAAGGAACTTCTCAACCGAGGTTGATGACAAAAGTCTACAAATCTATCCTCATCTACACATAAAATCTATCTCGCAAAGCAAATTTTCTACAAGCGTCGGTTCACGAGAACTGAGCAAGATAAGGCTACACAAACCCACCATAACTGTTATCTATCAATATCATGAAAAGAAGCACTTTATTAAAAGAATTTGGGTCAAACCTCTAACACTATCAACACTTCAAGTTATAATAAAGTCTTCATCATGCCAATCAAAGAAGGAGAAGACCTTGTACTTCAGTTAGAAGTAAAAGCAACGAAAGTATAGCAATCGTAAGAGAATGGCCCTTGGCCCTATAAGGAGAAAACAAATAATCTAGCAAAAAAATAGAATTCCCATCAAGTAAGTAATTAAACCATAATTACAAGATTAAGATTTGATATATACACCAACCATCTAGAAATTTATCAAAGGTGCCAAATGCATAGACTAAATTAATATATTTCTAAATGAACAAGAGTTGATCGGCCCAAGAAAGGGGAACCACGAGTTTCAAAAATTAACACAAAAGCCATGTATAATCGAGTTTCAAACCGAAATCAAATAAAGTATACACACAACATAAAGTTTCGAGGCAAAAGAAAAGTATATTAGTTTCAACCATTAACTACAAAGATTTTCCAATCATCCAAGAAGGGTCAAAGTCTTGCAGGTTAGTAGCAAACATGCGAGAGAAGAAGGGGGTTCCGTCCAACAAGAGTATACAATAATGTCATCAACAAATTTTTATAACACTAAAGATTTGCAAACCTCCACTACAATACTAATGTTTGGTTAACTTAAAATAAATTACCCATATCCCAAAACAACCATATTTTCCAAAGAACCCTTGGTAACACAGTCAACCGTCACACAAATAGATACAAACATAATTTCTAAGTGACATTATCAAAACAAAACCTTCCGCTATGAATCCATAAGATTATCAAATGAAAGCTGAGTTTTTCCTGAAGATTAATCACATTTAAGGAAATTTCCATCACAAACTATTATGGTAATTACGTGCATAAAAACCACCAATATT
Source organism: Taxus wallichiana var. yunnanensis (assembly GCA_018340775.1). NCBI lineage: Eukaryota > Viridiplantae > Streptophyta > Pinopsida > Cupressales > Taxaceae > Taxus > Taxus wallichiana. The sequence goes on along the minus strand of CM031241.1, from coordinate 82,336,179 downwards.
AATTAATAGCGTTAACATTACAAAGGAGAAAATAATGCCGCTTAGGAAAAAATAAAAGAGCGCCATCAGAAATAATTCGAGAGGGGGATTAGACCAAACTATTCTAGTGTCAACGAGGTACTGGATTCGCACAATGAAACCTCTAGCTTAGTTGATCCGAAAAGCTAGTTATGGTTCAAGTTGATAGGGATGGTCAAGGTACTTCTTGAGGATGGCCTTAAAAGC